>OY288108.1:76495533-77095533 GCA_958431115.1 Syrphus vitripennis | reverse complement strand
CAAAATATATGTGAGAGCGAACGGGCGGGCGAAATTTATTTGCAAAGAGATAGAAATTCTCTTCTTTAGCGCTGATATTGCAGTGGAATTTTGTGGAACTACAACTTCTTTGTGTGCGTGTGCAAGGAATTTTTTTGTTAAAAAATGCAAAATAGACGTCTTTTCTAAGAATAAAATTAAATAAATAGTAAGCGGAAAAATTATTTTTTTTTGAAAAGTGGATAAATACCAGAAAAACATAAAAAAAATATGCCAGAATTCTATTGCCAGTCGTTCTCTTAAAATGGTATTACAAATATTGTCATATTGAATTGCATTTTGAAATATATTCTATGAGTTTTTTTTTTTTCAAAACCGAGACTTTTTTCAGAATATATGAATCTTTCATAAAAAATTATTCACAAAAATTAAAAAATATAATTCTAAAAGCCCCTGTGCAAATCAGAAAATTTTAAGAAAAAAAAAGTGTTTTTTTTACTTTTTGTTAAAAAAAAAAATTTGAAAAAATTGAAAAAAAAAGTTAAGTAATTACACACCTATTTATTGGCTTTGTAAAAAAGATAGTTTGACTTCTTTATCTTTTATATTTATTAAGTTATATCCAGTAAAACATTCATACCACTTAGTAAATTTCCTTAATTTTTCATGGGTTTGTAAGATTTTTTTTGGAATAAAATAAAAAAAATTAAAAAAAAAAATAAAACCGATACTGATCTTGCAGATATATTTTCTTAAGAAAAAAAATAAAAAAAAATAAAAAAAAATTTATTTATTATATGCCCCATCATATTTGCAAGCACTCTACAATTTTTTTTTGATTTTTCCATCTGTTTTCTAATTTTTAGGTCCAATTTTAATTTTTTTTTTTAAAGCTCCTGAAATATTTTACCCATCCTATTTCCTATCGATATCCGTTTGTTTCATTAAAATATTCGGAAAAGTGTGAACGCTATACGACTTAGCGCAAAACTCTAACCTATTTTTTCATGGGACACTCACCCTTAAGTACTAACTGTTGGGCGCTTAAGTTGATCCGTACAACACAATAGGGTTTGGCGCAACGTTTCCAAATCCAATATCTTCAAGAAGGTAGCGCAAGTACAGAAGCTCTTTTGATGTAAACGGGAGCGCCATGTATTCGGCTTCGGTGCTGCTGAGTGCCACCGTTGGTTGTTTTTTAGATTCCCATGAGACCGCGCATCCAGCAAGAATAAGGACGAAACCATTAAAAGATCGTCTATCACTTGAGTCTCCACCCCAATCGGCATCAGCATAACCAACTCAGTAGATGACTTTCTGAAAATAAGTTTGAAATTAATTGTTTTATTTAAATATCTGAGCAAATGCTTTGCACAAGTTAAATGTTCTTTATGGGGGTTCATATTGAACTGCGATAATTTAATCTGAAAGTGGAACGGCACGAGCATAGAGAAATTACTTACCTAGAGAACCCACTCAGGGGGTTCGTTCTCTTCCACCCTACAAGCCGCTTAAGGCAATAGAGGTGTGAATGCGTTAGTGGTCCAATGCATTTCTTATGGGATGAAGCATTTATGGATGTATTAGTTGTTGCTTTAGATCAAATTGAGCTAATTTCTCAGTCCCCTTAAGGGTTTTGGCTCACTTTTCAAAAAAAAAAAAAATCCGTTGAATTCAAAAATTGAAAACAAATATAGATTTTTTGTATAAAAATGCCTGTTTCGACTCACTTTCAGTGTATATCGGTCTAAATATAACCTTTTGTGGCTTTTGGCATTCAAATTCTATAAATTTATTATTGTTTTCGCTGAAAAAAAAAGTTAATTCAACTAAATAGTATAAGCGCGTCCTAAATGTAGATGCGACAAGTGCGTACGCGCCGAACTTCTTTTGAGTTGGTACCCAGTTTTGACGTTTTGCTGACAGATCAAAGAAGTAAAAAAAAATTTGACAATTCAATTATTATTCTAAATTTGCTTACATTAGTTTTCAATCAATTAAAGTTTTCAGTTTTTATAAATTATATAGTGAATAATTTGTTTTTAAATAAAAAAAAAATTATTTTGATTACAATAAAGTGAAAAAAAAACATTCCATAAAAAATGTCTTCATGTGGCCGAGAAGATCTTCTACAATCATAAAAACTATCTCTGGCCGAAAAACGAAATTACATAGAAGTTTGCGGTGAATCTGGAAAATACGGATAGATTGCCGAAATTGGCCAAGGAATATTTGGGTAAGTGCTTCAATATCCTACAGTTAAAATCAGAATATATATTAACTGTAACTTATATTCCTAGTGAAGTGCTTAAAGCTCTGGAAAAGAAGAGCAACAAGTAATTTTTGGCCATGAAGAAAGTCCTCATGGACAATGATGGTGTAAGAAAAGTGTAAGTTGTAAAAATAACTCATGACGGTGTTCCTATTAATATTATATCTGTTTTCTAGTTTTTGCAACTCCTAAAACACGAGAATGTCAGTCATCATTCTTAAAGAAATCTGCAGAACACAGGCGACTCATCATAACCAAATATAGGTCCACATCCTATTCAGTCTGTGAGAGATCAAGAAAGTCAGGCAACAGCTTTTGAATGGATTGCATTACATTCACAGTAAAAAGGTAAGTTCTGACAATGAGACTGCATAGTAAAAATGTTAAAATTTGTTTCAATAATTTCAGATATTACATTGCGATATGAAAGCTGCAAATGTATTCATAACAAAGAACTCGCTGATGAGGTGTGGCGCGTGGATTTAGCATTTCAAAGAACGAACACAAACCCATTGTTGTACGATCCAAATTGAAATGCGTCAATACCAACATGCCAAAGCCTCAAGACAACAGTTTGATCGATCGTGTTTTTTTTAGATATTTAGTGCGGCTACTTTGCGATTCCAGCCAAGCACTTTTTTTTAAATTTCTTTGTTTGTAAGTTGAATAGACATATTTTTTTTAGTTAAAATGACGAGAAATAAAACTAATTTAAATGAAATTTTGTTGAATTATTTTTGTTCAAAGACTGATGCATTTTACCATAAATATGGTGAATTTAGAATATATGGGATATGGTTTAAGGGTTCTTTTCCACACTGAAACTTTTGAGTAAAAGATTTAAAGGCTACTTGTAACAGCATTAAGTGCTGATTCCTAAAAGGTATCATTCATGTCTGTACAATTTACGGTTGGCCAGCTACCCTGCAAAATGTTTTTGATTTTTCTTCATGATGGCAAAAAGTGAGAAAGTTGGAAAACGTTTTGCAGTGTATCTGGCCAACCGTAAATCGTAGAGAGATGAATGATACCTTTTTGGAATCAGCACTTGATGTTGTTACAAGTTGCATTAAAATATATCACTCAAAAATTCTAATACGAAAAAGCACCCTCAAACTACGCATACAATTTCCTCTATGTGAGTCCCAAAAGTGAATTTTTTTTAATGGTGATTTTTTTTCAACTAATTTGTGTACTCATTTTTGAAGGGTTAATTACTAATTAATTAATTATTAATTCCAAAAAGGTATTAACCATCTCCTTAAGGCTCACTGGTGCTAAGATACACTCGAAAATGTTTTTGATTTTTCTTCTTGATAGAAAAAAGTAAGGATGTTGGAAAACGTTTTGCAGTGTATCTGGCCAACCGTAAATCGTAGACAGATGAATGATACCTTCTTGGAATCAGCACTTGATGCTGTTACAAGTAGCATTTAAATCTTTTCATCAAAAGTTTTAATTTGGCAAAGCACCCTCAAACTACGCATACAGGTTCCTCTATGTGTTTTTTAATGGTGATTTTTTTCATGAACATGGCTATACAAATTTGAACTCCATGAACCATGAAAAACCAAAATTGATTGTGATGGAACTTGTTCCTGGTGGATCACCGTTAAATTTTTTGCGAAAGAATTCAAACTTCTTGACGACAAGACAATTGATTGAAATTATGTAGAGATGCTGCAGCTGGTGAGAATAACAAATGAATACATACATTCGTTTACTTACTTGATGTGATCACCAAAAAAGATGCACTTCGGCATGTTAAGCAAATGGATGACGAAGATCCCAATACAGTTTTATACAATATTGATACCATAGCCAAAGTTAGGAAATGTATATTTGTTTTTCTGCATCCTCTAAAAATAATCATGCGCTAATCACTCGCAATTCGAAATAAATAAAACATAAATCAATTGATTAGTGGTATTTGATTTATTTTTTAGTTTCTTATCAATGTCGTCTCGATAAATCTTATTTTTTTGTGAGATTGTTTTTGGTCGGTTTTATAAAGTTTTTGGAAAATTATTTATTTAAAGATATCTGATTGGATAGTAATCTATATATGTACGTCAAATAAAACTTGGCTAAATCGTAAGCCGGTTGCTTGTTACAAAATGTTTTGGTCATAAACCATTTCTTACTTGGGTCGTTCATCTATAATTATAAATAACCTCTGATGAGGATATCATTGACAAAATACTGTACGTACTACTTTATTTTTTGAAGACATACTATGCATATAGGGCTGATATGAGATACAAATGCATACATTTGTTTTATAATATCAATATTGAATGAATGATTACGGGTATATTTGCACTGCGACCTTATAGATCTATTGTGCCCCCTTTTTCCTGATCTGGATGAGGTTTCTCATCTACAGTTCATCCTCCAAATTCGTTCCTTTGAGGAATTTGAGAATTTGGGGTATTTTTAGAGAATGTATTTGGTTCTCGTCTATATGGTACTTGCCCAGTTTCTGTCTTTGATGCATTAGTGCATCGCAACTACCTATTATGTGGTCCGGCGTTTCCTCATGAGCATCGCAGAATCTGCAAGAAGCACTTATCTCTAGGCCAAGGAGGCTGAGATGTCTTCGCAGTTTACAATGGCCAGTGAGGAGTCCCGTTATTCTCCTTAGATTGGTTCCACTAAGGCTGATACAGGATAGAAATCGTTCTCGGTTATAATTCCCGAGTAAGAGTTTCGCCTGTCTCAGTTTGGGGAGTTCTTTCCAGATTTTTGATCTTTTTGCCTCCTCTTCTATTTTGATTTTGTTTTTGATTATATTCTCCCCTATGCCACAATAGGGTTCTGGCCCCATTATTGGTGTCATTGTTCCTTGCTAGGAAGCCAGCCTCTTCATTGCCCTGGACACCTACGTGACCTGGTACCCAATGTAGTGTGACTTTGTTATCCTTGCCTAGTTCATTAAGCTTATTTACACATTCCCATACTAGTTTTGACGTGATGGTGTATGAATTCAAAGCTTTTAGTGCAGCTTGACTGTCTGACATTATGGCAATGTTTTGTTTTTTATATTTTCTATCGATGTTACGTTCTGCGCATTTTCCGATGGCATTCACTTCTGCCTGGAAAATGCTGGTGGACTTCCCCATTGGTATGGAAATTTTGGTTCTAGGCCCAAAAATCCCTACACCAGTCCCGTCAGAAGTTCTCGATCCATCAGTATACCACTTGATGGTGTTTGCTTGGAGATTGTAGTTTTCCCTTTCACTTATCCAATCTCTTTTGCAACTTAACTCCGTTCGAAAAAGCTTTACGAAGTTATATTTTCTAATCATGCTATCCCTGGGAATGTCAAGAAGGTTCATTTCTGTGGACTTGAGGATCATGTTCCTCTCTCTATGACCAATGATCTTTCCTGTCCCAGTACCCTCCTTAGCAAACCTCATGATGGCTCCCTTAGCAGCACTTTCTATTGCCACGTGTAATGGCACTAGATTCAAAATGTTTTCCATTGCTGCTGTTGGGCATGTTCTCATTGCTCCGGTTATACATATACATGCAAGCCGTTGCACCTTTTCTAATTTTTTCTTTGTTGTTGTTAATTCGGTTCTTTTGTGCCATGCAACCGCTCCATAGGTGATTATGGGTCTCACCGTCATGGTATACATCCATCTGAGAATGTTTGGTTTGCATCCCCATGATTTTCCTGCAATTCTTTTGCAAATCATCAGGGCTTTAGTGGCTTTCCCGACAGTTATTTCAACATGTTTGTTCCAGAGGAGTTTACTATCTAGTGTAATGCCTAAATACTTGACCTCTTTCTGGATGTTGATTACTTCCCCTGCCAATCTTATGTTTTTCATGCGTGGTAGAAGTCTTTTCTTAGTAAATGGTATTATTGCTGTCTTCGTGGGGTTTATGTTCAAACCCACTGAAGTACACCATTTCCTAGTTACTGTTAGTCCTCTTTGTATTATATCACAAAGAGTTTCTTCAAACTTTCCTACGGCAGTTATTACAATGTCATCGGCAAAGCCAATGCATTTTATACCTTGAAAAGTTAGAGTTTCTAGCAATTCATCTACTACGAGACTCCACAGTAAGGGTGATAGTACCCCTCCCTGAGGACAACCTCTTGTAGTGATGACTTTCTGAACACTTTGTCCTGTGTTGGCTTCCGCCATTCTTGTACTTAGCATTCTGCCAATCCATCTAGTTATGGTGATGGGTACCCCCTTTTTACTAAGGGCTCTGTCAACAGCTACATGCGAAGTGTTGTCAAAAGCTCCTTCTATGTCCAGGAAGGCGCAAATGGCAGTCTCTTTGTCATCTAATGCCTTCTGTACAGTGTTTGTAAGCTCGTACAGTGCGGTTTCTGTAGATCTGCCCGCTCTGTAAGCATGCTGATGGTGATTTAAAGGCATGCTTGTTATTACTTCTACTCTTATGTAGTTATCGATTACCTTTTCCAAAGTTTTCAGTAAAAAAGATGTTAGGCTAATTGGCCTGAATGACTTTGGATGGGTTGTATCTTTTTTTCCCACTTTGGGGATAAAGATTACCTTTGCTCTTCTCCATAGATTTGGTATGTGCCCAAGTGCGATGCTACTTCGAAGTAATTTTATAATATAAGGCATTAATTCCTCCTTTCCTTTTTGTAGAAGGGCTGGAAAAATGCCATCTACACCCGGTGATTTAAAGGGTTGAAAGGTACTTATCGCCCATTCAATTCTATTGCCTGTGCAAATAGTCGAGGCTATCTGCCAGTCTGTCCGGTTAGTCCGAAGAGGTGTTCTCTCCATCACGCTCTCTACTATTGGTAAGCTACCCGGAAAATGAGTATTTAACAGTAGGGTAGCCCTTTGCTCCTCATTCTCCGTATAGCTACCATCCGGGTATCTAAGTGCTAACGATGTGATGGTGGGTTCTTTTGCTAGAGCTTTGTGAAGTCTAGCAGCCACCGGGGTAGAGGAAACCCTCTCGCAGAACATCGCAAAGCTTTTCCTTTTTGCTCTTCTGATTTCCCCGTTATACTTTGTCAGCTCTTCAGAGTAGTTATTCCACTTTCCAGAGCTCTTTGCCTTGTTGAATAGTTTTCTAACCTTGGATCTTAGTTTTGACAGTTTTTTGTTCCACCACGGAGCATCTTTCTGTCTTTTTATTTGCTTTATGGGGCAACTGAGTTCATAAGCCTCAATTATTGCCCCACTAAACTCATTTACTAAGTGTTCTAACTCAAGGTTACTGTTTGTCGTTTCAACTGGACCTATTTGTTCAAGGTTTGTTTTGAGAACGCTTTTGTACAGGTTCCAGATTGTTTTCTTAGGGTTCCTGCCAGAGGTATTCTCTGTGAGCAAGTTGTCTAAGGTAAACTCTATAATTTTATGGTCAGACATAGATGGTTCGTTTGAAACCCTCCAATCCCTAATTAGGTTTCCTATAGTCGAGCTTCCAAACGTTAAGTCTAAGACTTCTTTTCTTACTCTAGTTATAAAGGTAGGTGTGTTCCCTACGTTATAAATATCTAGATTTTTCTCGATAATGAAATCTAAAAGGTACTCACCCCTTTGATTAGTATCGGTACTACCCCATGTTGTATGGTGGGCGTTTGCATCACAAACGACCAACAACGGTAGTCCTTTGTTACTGCAGTAGTCTGCTAACTCCTGTACTTCGATTGGTGGGATGTTTTCTTCATCACCAGCGAAGTAAGCTGCTGCTACCACCATCGTGCTGATGATGCCCCCGTTGTCAAATTGGGCTTAGATTGGCAGCAGGTCCCGCGTCATAAATTCTGAAAGACATATAAATTTTATGTTATTTCTTATTTTTATGCATGCTCGGGGCGAGTCAATTCTCGTATCCCAAATTAATTTAGAGTTGTTACATGTTAGGCTTCTAATTTGGCCCCCGTGAATCCAGGGTTCTTGGATCAGGACTAGTCCCAGGTCATCAGCTGAAAATTTTTGAGATATTATAGCTGATGCCGCTTTTGCGTGATGCAAATTTACCTGGGCTAGCCTGGTTCTGATCCTACGTCCAGACATTATCTGTTTAACAGGTGGGGGCTGGTGCCCCCTCATCTGCTAGCAGACTTTCTTCCTCCTCCTTTGTGGGAAGCACCTCGTCTGACTCAGATGAACTAGAAGAGAGGTCAATGCCCTCCATTTCTTCGTCCATCTGACTCGACTCATCCATGGCCAGTTGTTGTACCTGGCCTTGGAGGATTGTCGTGGGGGAATTGGGAGTTTCTGGGATTAGGAGTGGTTTGGGGGTTACAGGGTTTTGGATGGGCTTAGGAATAGCAGGTGTTAGGGTAGGATTGGATGGTTCAGGGGTCGGGATAGGTTGGGTTAATTGGGTTATTCGGGTTAGTATAGGAGCGAGGGGTGGGTTAGAACATGCAGTGGATGGGACGGGGGGATGGGAGGGATGGGTGTTGGTTACAGTCGTTTGGCCTGCCGTGTGTTTTCGGAGTCCCGTAACAGGGATCCTTCCGAACTTGTAATGAAGCTGATGGTCTGCTTTCATTATAGCTTCTGCAGACTGATCGCGGATGCCGATCACCATTAGCTGTCCCTTGCCCTCTGCCTTACTGGTGAGCACTTTCCAGGCATTCACCATCAGGCCGTCATTCTGAGCTTGGATGAGTGATAGCGTTTTTTTATCATCCTGCCCTAAACTTCTTGGAAGAAATAGGGTGATGTTTCGCATTTTGGGGATATCTTCACCCATGCGCGCCATCAGCTCGGTGCCATTCCAAGTGCTCAGCCTGGACGCCTTCTCCTTAAGCCATTCCGCTGTCTCTTGTCCAGCACAATCGACTAACAGAAGCCCCGTTCTGAAGTGCAGGCCATTGAACTTCAGTTTATGCCTCCACCCAAGAGACACTTCCTCAATGATGGCTTCCTCCAATGCCGACAATTCTTCCGCACTGAGGGAAACCTGAGGGTACTGTCTTGGTAGGACCGCAATCCTCACGCTCTTGGCCGCATTTGCATACGAGAGCTCATCAGCCTTTTTGGCGGTGCTTGGTCCCGCCGTTACTGTGGCCGACGTCCTGGATTTCTTGGCATCTTGCCTTTGGGGAGGAGTGATATTGTGGCTCTTCCTCTTCCCACCATCCAGGCTACCTTTTTTCTGGCTTCCTGCGGGGACATCCCCTGACCCAGGAACCGGAGGTACCATCTGCAACCCGCTCCACTGAGCCCTTTCCTGAGAGGGTCGTCAAATGCACCTGGCATCCCCTTTTGCGGAAGTGGACCAGTGGTTTTCCTGGTCTTCTCCTGCCGAGGGCCTTTTGGAGGTTGAGAGACAGTTTTTGCTGGTATATTCCCAGTTTTTGTGCCTTCTGTGGCTTTGGCAGCATCTTTTACTGGCACTGGAGGTATTCTTCCAGTACCAGCTCCTGATGTGCTCGGAGTATCATCATCTGCTCGTCTGGGTTGTGTTTTCCCCTGACTAGGTGACGATTCTCCCTGAACTGCCCGGTTCTCAGTCTTATCAAGAGGCCTGCTCTTCAAATAAAAACTCATCCCCGGTCTGGAATCGTTATGGAAGATGTTCTCCATGCGATCCGCATACTCATTCGCGGTGACATCCCGCGGAATGTTGTATTTTTTGTGGTTGTTTTTGTTTTTCTGTTTTGTTTGTTTTGGCATAATTTTGTTCCCACGAGTAGCTAGAGAAAGGTTGGTCCGCCATATCAGAGCTCCGCATGATATGGTAAGGTCAAAGTTACTCTTCGATTCGACCTGGTGTCGAAGAGGTACCGTTAGAATACAGCCGGTATACCCCCTGGCTGCAAACCATCCAATAGGCACGGTGCACGTAACACCCTGGATTAGGGGGGGTAGTACTTAGTTCGTAACTCATCAAAATCGCTCCCGCATTGGGTAACCCCAACTCGGCAGGTCAGATGACTCTTTGAAACTTAAGCCCCCGCACCACTTCAAGGTGACTACCGCGCGGGGGTAATATCAATATTATGAGAATCTACTTTTTGAATAAGTTGAGTTTTAATTATTTTTGTAACCAGCTTAACAACTTGTATATATTTAAGTTTTTGAGTTAACTTAGAATTTGTTGTTTATAATCTTTTTTCTGAAAATATTATTAGTCTTTTCAACTATACGAAATAAATGTTCTTTGTTAATTGAGCTGACCATTTATGTATTTAATTATTTAACGATTTAACAATAGAATACTGTTCCTTTAATTCACTCAAATCTGGATACAAAACTCCAGCTGGTACATAATGCGATTCTGGACGATTTCCATTTTTATATAATTGTATTTCAAAAACTCCTTTGCCAGTGCTTTTTGCAACTCATCTTGCGATTCCTTTAGGAGTGATGTATTTCACATTCTGGCTAACAGTAAACGCATTACCAAGAGTATCAAAAGTTCCAGAGGCAACTTGTCCCGCCGATGGTCCGTATCTGAATAAAAATCCAAAAATCAAACATTTTAAATATACATTGTAATTTAATAATGATTGCTTTACTTGTGCTCAATAATTTTAACAGAATTGTTGCTTAAATTTGTGCCTAGAATTTTTGCTGATTCTTAAAGTCCATTAAAAACTGTACTAAAGCCTTCAACTGTTCCAGCAGCAATAGTAAATGCTCCTTGCATCTAAAAATAAAACAACTATTTAGACTCGCTCTTTAGTTTATATTAATTTACAAACTTTATCTTGTGCTTGTTCTTCGCTCAAACCAAAACCCACTGAGAGTATAGGTACTTGCTCCTTGATTTTTAATATGTGGTGCTAAAAAACGTCCTATCGCCATCGTGGCACACCCAACCTTGCCGGCAATATCCAGTAACTCCTACTGCTGCTCCAGACACATTTTTCGCTCCACTGAAGTTTGAACTTTAGAGGAAACTGGAGGTGTATCAGTGCAAATCGATTTTATTCATGAGATTATCAAACTCTTCGCTGTATTCCTTGTCAAAAAGACGAGCCAAAATTTCAGTTGTCGTAACACAATGGTCAATGAGTAATGTAAAGATTCCAATACTTTTCGGCATACTGGCACAAGAGAATTTAGCCAAATTTTCGTTTGGATACTCATTGGGATACTTAGAGTGAATACTTTCATGGACATGTGGAACAACTTGGGGAATTTCGATTTGAAGAAAATGTATTCATGTTGCGTACACCGCCTTACAACACAATATTCTGAAAGTGATGTTACAGGATCAAGTTTCGGATTGAATTGGACAACTTTTTGTGGAATTATTTGCTAAGAAAGAGAAATATGTATGTGATTTAAAACATTATCAAATGCGAGAATATGAAAATAATCAAACTTACTTGGGTCTATTGGGTTGTATTCTTTATCACATTTGATTTTCGGTCGCCAAATGGACTCGGTACCTCCGAACCAGCAGCCGATAAAGCTGGCGTGGAATCTGGTGTATTTCCTGCAGGAACGCTCGGCCCTATCGTAACAATATGCTGTTGCTGCTGCTTGTTTTGGCAATTGGAGACAGATGTTTGCTTTTGTTGCTGTTGTTGTTGATTTTGATATCTTTTTTGTTGATGAACCTGATGAATTGGTTGAATAATAAATTAATTATAACAATTTGTAAAAATATCAAAACAAAATACAGAAAATACAAACCTCAGCAAGTCTGTCATTTTTGACAAATAACAAAAAGTCCATTAGTTGTTTTTGTAGTCCAATCTGACATTTAGTTTTTTTTTCACAACTCACATATATACACCGATAGGAGAATTAAGAGATTTTTCTCTTATTCTCCTCAAATAAAATTTGCGGGTTTAAGAAGCAAGAGGGGTACCGGTCGGTTCTCTAGGTAAGTAATTTCTCTATGGGCACGAGATTTTCCCTCTCAGACAGATTTCACACTTCATGCAGTTTTGTTTATTTTTTGCGAACGTACCTCGAACCATGTTTTTGTTGAACAAGTTGTGTAGATCAACTAGTTAGTAATTTTAACACCTTAATGATTTCACAAAATTAACCGGACAGGAAAATTACATTAATAATAACTAAATGAAATAAAAAACGATATTTAACTATCCGACTCACTTTGAATGCATTTCGGAATACCTTCATTCCATCCTCAGCAAACACGACTATGTATCCAGTGCTAATCATCGGCGATGCAATTTCTTGTGATTTGGTTAAACAGTAAAAGCACAACAAAAACTATAACACTCACAATATGTAAACAAAAAAAAATGAAAAACAAAAACGGTCAAACGCGATTGAAGGGGCATGATACAATGTTGCCACTGTCTTGATTTAAAGGATTTGTGCCCTTCTGAATATAAAAAATTTCAAATGCGTCAAGTTGTGCCTCATTTGTGACTGTTTTAACTGGGCTATCTTTTCCGTTTACGTTATGATTTTCCATTAACACATGTGATGCTACGGCTGAGCAAAGAGGTTTTTTCAAAGGAATGCTGGTGATATGGTCATCAAATCTCTTTTCTACGCTTCGTTTTGATTGAACGATGTATTCGCATTCACAAACATTTACATACATTTAACCGCGTAAATACCGGACTTTTTTAAATTGGGTGTCCTTTGTGGAACACAGCAAGTTACATAATTTGTTATTGGTTTTATAAACAACGTCCAAACTATGGGCAAATTCTTAAACGCAAAACTTGCGCAAATTATGCTAAGCAAACAATTCCAAAATGCAAACGTAAACATCCCTGCTAAGCAGATTGTCCCTAAATGCAGTAGATTTTATTTTCATGCGCAAATGCAAATGTATTTCGGCAAATGTCAAAAATATCTTGCGCACTTCACTTGCTTTGCCTTTTCAACTGCATTCTTCATTTGCTTTGCATGTAGTTTGCTTTGCAAATGTTGCGTTTAAGAATTTGCCCTATGTTCTTTGAATTTCTTTTTCAGTTTGTATGTTATTGCTGGCGTAAAAGATAAGGACACTTTATGATTATTTTCTTTTTCATTTTAAAATTAGAATTGTTAATTCTGAAGCACGTATTTTGTTTGAGTTGTGTAGACTTTAAGGGTGAGTGTCCCATGAAAAAATAGGTTAGAGTTTTGCGCTAAGTCGTATAGCGTTCACACTTTTCCGAATATTTTAATGAAACAAACGGATATCGATAGGAAATAGGATGGGTAAAATATTTCAGGAGCTTTAAAAAAAAAAATTAAAATTGGACCTAAAAATTAGCAAACAGATGGAAAAATCAAAAAAAAATTGTAGAGTGCTTGCAAATATGATGGGGCATATAATAAATAAATTTTTTTATTTTTTTTTCATTTTTTTTCTTAAGAAAATACATATATCTGCAAGATGAGTATCAGTTTTATTTTTTTTTTATTTAATTCCAAAAAAAATCTTACAAACCCATGAAAAATGAAGGAAATTTACTAAGTGGTATGAATGTTTTACTGGATATAACTTAATAAGTATAAAAGATAAAGAAGTCAAACTATCTTTTTTACAAAGCCAATAAATAGGTGTGTAATTACTTAACTTTTTTTTCCAATTTTTTCAATTTTTTTTTTTTAACAAAAAGTACAAAAAAAACACTTTTTTTTTCTTAAAATTTTCTGGTTTGCACAGGGGCTTTTAGAATTATATTTTTTAATTTTTGTGAATAATTTTTTATGAAAGATTCATATATTCTGAAAACAGTCTCGGTTTTGAAAAAAAAAAACTCATAAGATATATTTTAAAATGCAATTCAATATGACAATATTTGTAAGAGTATATAGAATTCTGGCATATATTTTTTATTTTTTTCTGGTATTTTGTTTATCCACTTTTCAAAAAAAAATAATTTTTCCGCTTACTATTTATTTAATTTTATTCTTAGAAAAGACGTCTTTTTTGCATTTTTTAACAAAAAAATTCCTTGCACACGCACACAAAGAAGTTGTAGTTCCACAAAATTCCACTGCAATATCAGCGCTAAAGAAGAGAATTTCTATCTCTTTGCAAATAAATTTCGCCCGCCCGTTCGCTCTCACATATATTTTGTCTTGTTTTTTTTTGTGCTTGGCTAAGTTTTTTTTTATTTTTATTTTCTTACCCGTCATCTTATAATTATTAGAAAATGTAAAAAAAACCTGCTGTTAGAAATAATTTTTTTTCTAGATATATTTGATGCAAGGTCATGATTCATGAATGACAATTTGTATATGACGTAGCCACATGCAGAAGAATTTGATTTTTTTTGGTTGGGCAAGTTACTTGTAGGTTGTTACACATTGTATTTTGTTATCGCGATTCATGATATCGCGATGGATATGATCGTTCTTTAGATATAAAACTCAGAAGTTTGAAAAATTAGGTAGATAATTATATACCTATGTCCTGTTTTTTTTTCTTTGTTCAAATCGTAACTCGTAGACTTGATGGTTGATGGAAGTTCGTGTTCACTTCTTGTGGTCGGATCGATGCAGGATTTTTGGTTGAATATTGTGCAGTATAGGTACCTATATATACTTATGGGTATACATTTATACTCATTGGTTGGGTCATTTGTTTGTTTTGCGAAAAGAAATATGTATACATATATATAGGTATACAAGTCATTTTGTATTGTTTTTTCTTCGATAGTTTATGTAAAATAGTGTAATTGAATGATGAATGATTGAAATGCTTGATATCGTTGGTGGAGAATTTAATTTTAAGTAGGTATAGCGATAGATTTGATTAAAATTATTATTTAGTGATTGAATGCAGTTTGCATTTCACTGGGAGGGTAATACCTTCAGATATGTGCAATTAATAATGTCAAGTGGATGGCGCCAAAATATGCATACATATAAGTAAGAATCTAGTATACGTAATTTAGGTCGTTTTCAAAACAGTGAGTTCTATTTTTTTGTATGATCATTAGATTTTGGGATATCAATGATAAAAGAAAAAAACACATTTGAACAATGACAAAATTATATCCTGTTATTAACCATACCTGTGCCGGCAATGTCTGTAAAAATTGTTTTTTTTTTCAATATTTTAAAAGAAGACGTTTGAAATTATTTTTATTTTGTTTTAATTTGACCATAATTTAAATATGTACATAGTTGAAACCTTTCAAAAATCACTCCAAAATTAAAAAAAAAATTATCTTGATCTTCAGCATTTTATGATGTGTACTGTACCTACCTTATTTTAAAAAAAATCAACTATATAGCCCTTCCCGTATAGAACATACATACCTAGGTAGTTTCTCGACCCATACAAAAACTTATACTTTTTTTACTCTGGTTAGGTACCTATAATTTGAATAAATTTCCAAAAATCATGTCTTACCTGCCTAGGTTGCTACTCACTTTCAAAATTTTCAATTCCGTACAATTTTCCTAATTATATTCCAACCTGCAATACAACCGTATGAATGAGCCGGTAAGTGAAATGTTCTTTCAAAAAATTCTCAAAAGAAAACTTACATTTTACATAATACCTACCTAACTAATAATGAATATTTTTTTTAAATTAGAAGATCATATCATAACGAACAAAAAAATATGTAGGTAGATATCTACAACAAATAAAACTATCCACCGCCACCAAACCGAAAACCCCTCTCTAGCATTATGTATATCGTTTTTTGTCGCTTATTCATATTATGTATATTACTTTTCTCATTTCTCATAGTATGACATACTCGTAACATCTAAAAAACAAAACAACTAGGTACCTACCTATAGCAAAAAAAAAAACTTAAAAAAACATCATTGGCGCCGTGCCTATGTCATCGCCACCGGCCATCGCGTCGCGTGTCGGTCAGACTCATCTCTCATAGTCTCAGCACAACAGGTTCTGGCAATAAATATGTAATATGTATGTATGCCTGTGTGCGCTTGTGCGCCTCTGTCTGCTATACCCATATGTCTCTGTGGCTGGCATTATCTGGCTCTGAGAAAAGTATTGCACAAGAGAGAAGTTAGCTTATAGAAGAGAATCATTCTACTAATACATTCAAATGTATTTACATGAGTTCTGAGTTTGCTTCTGAGGTAGACCCACCCTTAACCATTCAGGTGTCCATACCTTTGGTGCCAAAATGCAAAAACTTTGTCCTATTCCCCCAATGCAACAACATCACTATCATCACAACCTTTGTATATATAAATTATAGTACTATCATGGCGAGGGGGAGAGTACGATAATTTGGGCGCCGAAAATTGATTACGGTTTTTTATAGAGGGATCCAAAACAAGCATTTTTTACTATGGGAGGGGGGGTCTATCTTGCCCCGTTTGGGCGGGAGGTGCAATTTTATGAAAAGTGTACTAAAAGTGAAAAAAAAAATCATTAAAAAATAACGGTAATACTTACAGTTAAGTTTAATATTGTTTTTTACAGCCAGTATTTAGTACTATAAGCCACTTTTTAAATCAGGCAAAATGTATGCACAGTTTTCGAAAAATTGAGTTTCAAACACAAAATTCGGGGAAAAAAAACACAAAAAAAGGAGTTTGAAGTGTAATTTCTCAAAACCATAAGATTTAATATAATTTTTTTTTATAGAATTCGGTGCTCTTATTGATTCCTTATCAAAAACTGAAAACTAGATCATTTTATGACTTCTAGTTTTCGAGAAAATTGAAAATTATTGATTACTTTTTTATGAGATTTTAGCTTTTTGACTGCATGCCTCTCATACATATCTCAACTGTTTATACTTTACTACTGTTTAAATATCAAATTTTGCATACATTGAACCTCGCACATACCCCAAATCCTATAGTGAGGCCAAGCAGGGGGGTTGCAGGGGGGCAGCATGCCCCCCCATACATACCTCAACTGTTTCTACGCCGTAATGCTGGGTGCAAGCATTGTTTTCATGTAAAAAAGCCTACATGGACAAGAAATCTTATATAAACAACAACAAAAATAAAAATCTCACAAAAAAGTAATTAGTAATTTTCAATTTTCTCGAAAACTAGAAGACATAAAATAATCTAGTTTTCAGTTTTTGATAAGGAATCAATAAGAGCACCGAATTCTATGAAAACAAAATTATATTAAATCTTATGGTTTTGAGAAATTATACTTCAAACTATTTTTTGTGTTTTTTTTCCCGAATTTTCTGTTTAAAACTCATTTTCTCAAAAACTGTGCATAATTTTTGATTGATTCAAAAAGTGACTTATAGTATAAAATACTGGCTGTTAAAAAAAGGTATTAAACTTAGCTGTAAGTATTACCGTTATTTTTTAATGATTTTTTTTTCACTTTTAGTTCTCTTTTCATAAAATTGCCCCTCCCGCCCAAACGGGGCAAGATAGACCCCCCCCTCCCATAGTAAAAAATGCTTGTTTTGGACCCCTCTACAAAAAACCGTTATCAATTTTCGGCGCCCAAGTTATCGTACTCGTGCCATGGCGAGTTTTTTTTAGGGTTGCGTAGACCCTTGTGGTGGCTCTGCAAAATTTGAGGTGTAAAATTCGATTTGGGGAGTCTTTAATCGTCGAAAATTGGTTGTAGGGACAAGAGGAGACTATTTTTTGGATTATTGCATCTAAAAAATATCAATAAATATCATTTAAAACCTCCATAAGCTTGCGCAGACACTTTAGATGTCGCCCCATTCGACTATCACCATGATAGTACTATAGTTTTCATATACAAAGATCACAACCAACAGCAGAGCAACACAAGCACCACGAGCATCAAGACTTTGTTCACCTGCAGCAAATGCATTAAATTGTGTTTCTTTAAAAACATAAACCCTGTTGACCTTGGTGGCTTACAGCAACTAAATATATGAACCGTTAATTATTTCGGCATGTCTATCTACAAAGACAACTTTATTTCCAGCACGAGTTGCCTTACTCACCGAAATAAAATTCGTTTCTAGATCGGGTACAAACAAGACATTTTTTAATTTGATTTTACTATTCGCTTATAAATCTACATCACCAATTCCTCCCGAATTAGTAAACTTCCCACCAGCCAGCTCGATTCCTTCCACGTGGTCCGTGCAAAAAGAAAACTTTTTTCTGTCACAACATAAGTGACTCGTGAACCCACCAATTGAATTCCTTTACACACGTCGTATTTAATAAAGCAAACGCAGAAGCAAATTCGAAGCCATATGGCCTACACGCTTACAGCGAAAACACCTGCCCTTGAAAAAACCTTTATCAGGCGAACCGTTCAATTGAGAAATAGTTTTAAATTTCTTTTTATTTTTTTCGTGTAAATATATGATGCTTTTTCTGATGAATAGCAGACTGGTTCGTTTTCTCCACGGCGCTGACCTTCCTCAAGAAGCTTTACTTTTAAAATTTCGACCGATGGAAGTTGATCACGTGATTCGATTGCAATTTGCGAAGGCTTTACGTATAAAAGAATGGTAGCTAAGGTGTTTTCGTCTCGTGTGCACCAACGTGTGGTTTCCTCTACTTTGTCTGGTTCTGGCTTCACAGAACTTCCAGAGACATAGCTCCACAAATCGTTATGTACCTATTAATACACTTCGTATTAAAATTTTCAAAGAATCGTAATTTTGATCGCTTTATTTTTCGATTTGATAAATTAAACTTGACATTTTACTTGTACTTTATAAAATTAAAAAAATGAAGTTAGCAAAACGCGGGAAAACGATAAAAGCCCATAACCTTTGTTAGAATTTTATAGAAAGAAGAGGAAATACCTAAAAGACCACGAGCTTATAGTTCAGAGTTTAATTCAGGAAAGATTTTAGTTTTTATGTTAGTACATAATATAAATTTCGCAAATTGTAATAGATGTAATAATTGTAATAGTCTTAAATGTTGCCATCAGCTTATAATATTGAAGTATTAGATTTCCAATATTTACTTACATATAAGTATATGTACATACTTATGTACGTATATCAGTAAAAATAAATGGAAATTTTTTTGTGTAACTCTCGGAATATTGGTAGGGTTAGCAACTCCGACTTCTTCTAGGTTTCAGAAGAGAAAAAAGGCATGTACGAAATGGACTATTGAAATTTTGCCACTTGACAAATCTCATTTATTTCCGCCATCTTTTGACAGGAGTAAATTAGTTAGCATGTGATTAAATTCCATGTATTATTTTTTTGTTTTATACAGGGTGATATGAAAGGCTTGTTTATATATTTTTTTTGTAGTCTTGAGTTTAACGTTTATCCTGTTCATATTGAAATGTTATGCTTGTTAGAGTAAGGAGTCCATCACTTCTTGCACAGGTTCCAATTTACAGTCCCACTAGAAAACTAAGAGCTGGAACTTTAATGACCCAGCTGTTCAAAATACTGCTCATTCAAAATCTCGATATCTTTTAATTTATTTCAAACAGGTTCTTAAAAATCATTTTCTGTATTATTTTTCATTTGATTTTTAGACACAATAAATTTAAAACTTGACTTAGCGGGAGGTATCATTGGAAAGGCAGAATCAATTGTTTTTGTTGCTTGATTTTGAACTGTTTTGTTTGACAATGAACAATTAAGACTGTACTATAACAAAAATATGTATGATAAATCATGCGTTTTTAAATTAATGTCATTTGTTAAATATATTCATAGGTCAAAAATCTTCACATATTTTCTTTTTATTCACAGTGAAAAGGCTGACTTAAAATCTCGTCCGGACAGCGGAAGTGGTCCACAGGGTGATTCCATTTACACAACACCTGCGGGTTTTCATCATCAGCAACACCAACAACATCTTGGTCACCGCGGATCTCCGGAAGCAATGAAGGTACGAATGGCTGCAATGATATTACAACCCCCTACTAGGGTCTAGCAGGCAATTAAATCGAATAACAATGCTAGCAACTTAAATAATTTTAATAATTCGCCAAACGAAACAAATGCTGCATCATTTGTCAGTAACAACGATGAACTGCACAACAAGGACCAAGACATTTCAACACGAAAAATAACTGACCCCGACACAACAAACATATTAGACTTGGGCACCAATCATGCCAACATATCAGACAAACCAAAAAGTAGCCCTACCAAAGATACTAACCACTGCCTAATCAGCAGTAATAGTAGATCGAATAGTTGTAAGAGTGTTCATAGTATTAACAGTAGCACTAACAATATTACAAACAATTCTAAGAAAATACCCCCAGACTTACATTCCGACGAGGACAATACGAAAATACTAAATTTATACCAATTAGATAGGGAAAATGCAGAAAATAAATATTCAATGGTCGCTAGTACCAAGATGTTAATATCTGTGTCTGGAGACAGGACGATATATGGTGGCCTTGCATTTCCAATGTCAGAGGAAAGTCTCTTTTGTAGAATTTCACCAAACAACCCTTTCTATCGATTTCACAAGCAATCACATTCGCTTAAGACTATAAATAACTGTGGGGAGCTCAAAATTGATTTTCCCATAAAATTTGTAAGAAAGGCAAAGTCTGATTCAAACATTCAAACAACAAAGGATGTCAACGATGAAGATTTTGCGTTAAAAATAAATAGTAATCAAGTATATAAATACAACAAATTAGGAAGTGATAGTATGGTCATCACGAATCCATTCTCTTCAAGAATTCTCGACGATGGAAAGCACAAACTTCCTTCGGAAACACAAACAATTTTATTAAGACCATTAAAAAGGCATCGTTCAAAGAAGTCTTTTCATCGGTTTTTTGACACCACCACGTTACAACATAAGAGCTTAAGAACAACCACAAGTGCTCTTGGGAATGATAACTTCATCTGCAGAAGTCCAGTAAGACTTGAGAACTTTCGGAAATGTTCTGACGAAGAACAACTGAAAAAGAGATCAACCCTTAAACATCATTCATTAACAAAACCACAAAAACAAGATAACCACTTAAATTCAAACCTGCTTCAGTTGAAAAAGCTAAAGATTTCATATCCTGATCGAACTCAAAATATACAGGCTGACGTTAAGCCATCACCCTCTTCCTATTTCGCAAGACTACAGTTAAAAACGAAAATTGGTTTAGGGCGTATTAAGGAGAAATGTAGAACGTTGAAGCACAATTCATCTTATAACAACTGTAATCGCCATGCGAAAGATGATAGTTTCAAATTTATAAGCGATCACACAAAAATCAATCACTATGAAACTAAGTGCGCCAAACAAGCCCTTTACAAGAGTTATAAGTCTGAATTGGATTTAACCAAGAACCTTTACTATTTGGATGATTATTTGCAGCAAAACTATGATGATAATCTAAGCAGATATAAAAATGATACACAAAATGTTAGCAGAGTTGCGGGTTCCAAATCGGTTTTGCATAATGATGAAATTGATTTGAAAGCCCAGAAGCGCAGCATATCGTGTGGGAAGGTTATTGCAGTACCTCAGAAGTGTACCTATAAAACTGTCCATAGCACTAATGAAACCCTGCCGATCACCGCCAAGACTGTTGAGGAGCATTCTGATTCACTTAGTAGTAGTGACTATTCATCAGTTTTCAGTGAACCACAAAACCTGACTACACCCGAAATTCTTGGTCTACCAGTTTTAAATGAAAAACCGAATATTTCCCAGTTTTTCTATGATAACTTAGCTTTATATACCTCTAATCAAAATCAAGTTTTTTTAGCATCGGAAAGATTCTATGCAGACAATGTACATGAGGAGGAAGGACGTACACTTCAGGTCATGATGGATGACTTTGAGTTCCCTTACAATCTGAAATTAGATACAAGAGCCTGGTATCAACAGCAAAACGATGACCGAAATTTGTTGTTATACGATAGATCGCATAGAAAGGGAAGAAGGGTATTTGATGAAGACATGAAGCTTTGTAAGTATGAAAACTACCTTGAACACTACAACCGTTATAAAAGCAGAACTAACATTGAACTTGGTCCCCAAGATTATCGATCAGCAAGAACGAGAAGAAACCTGGGGGGAATTGAGTATTCAATGTCAAAGCACAAAAAGTCTGATATCGTTATTATTCCTGCAGAAATCTCACAATCAGATCCCCTTACATCCTCTGATAATTACCGTAATATGAGCGGTGATAGTGTTCAATCACTGTCAAAATCACAACAAGCAATGCCTAACACGTCGACTTATATTTCGACATCTCTTCATCCACAAATCAAAATACACCCACAACATCCTTATGAAGGACACAAAAGACACCAAATGCACTCGCATTCCTTATCCCAACGAACCACAATAAGCAGCCACAATGGTGGAAATACATCTGTCCACAAACAACAATCATCATTGACAGCTAGTCGTATCACAAAATCTTCCCAAAATCCCAGCAACGAAATGAATACCCACCACTTGATCGATGACGAAAATGAAAATATTCCATCAATTAAAATTGGCGGTGGTTTTAAGCAATCGAGTTTGGTTATGACACCTGAAGGAATACCCACAAAATCTTTCTCATTCACATCAGCATCATCATCGACTACATCATCTTCTGGAGGTGGGGATGGCTGTGACATTGCAACAAAAACAAAACTTCCTTTGTCATTGGCTCCCATTTTAGGCGATCAAATATCTGACATCACTCCTATTTCAACAACGAAGCATTATATTTTGGAAAACATTCGTAAATTATATCAACAGCAGCCACTGCAATCTTCTCTCAACTCGTGGACTAGAAATTCGTCATTGTCCACAACCTCGTCACTGATGTCGCAGCAACATCAACAAAAGATACTCACACTTCAATATCACCACAAATCTAAACAGCAACAACTGGCAGGTGCTGGCTCTAGGGGATCTCGACATCAACTATGTGGCCAGCCTTCTACCTCAACCGCATCAAATGTGTCATCGGGTAATTTTAATAGTTTTAGTGATGAAAGGAATGGCGTGGTTTCCGCTGGAGTCGTCAACAGTGGTGGTGGGGTTTCGGACTGTAATGGAATCATTAAGAGATCATTATATCGAACGTCATCTATTCAACGAAAAGGTTTTCGCGATGACAGCAATTTTGATAAATCAAATGAGGTAATTACCGGAAATTACTTTATTGGCAAATATTCAATGAATGATGGTGGCAAAGTGCATGAAGAAAAAAATACTACTTTATTTAATAGACAATACACGAGTCCGAATTTTAAGGCACAAAGAGAAAATTTTATCCTGGAGTACGAGTGTTAGCACATGAAGTGAGAAGCTTGGCTGACAAAATATTTTTGTGAAAACGACTTTTTTTAAATTTTATCTGAACCTTAAGAAGCACCCTGTTGTTATTATTTTTTCATCTCCCATCTGAGCTATAATGGTTCCTTGGGACCAATTATATAAATTCCCGGGTACCATCAGGTGGATGGGTGCCCGGGTACCCGGTCAGTGTTACGGAGCTCTACATAAAACAACAACAATTAACTATCATATTGCGAGGTCTTTAATAGTTATAAAGTATTTCTAAATAAATGTAAGCACTAACTAACTCGCTAGGTTTAACAGTGTTTGAAGTTTTAAAAGTATACTTTATTAATAAACTGAAAGATAAGAAAATATTTTTACTACCAAAACCAAATTAGTGTATTAATAAGATATCAATACATTGTGAGTTTTGTTGTTATAAGTACCTACTATCAATTCTTTATTTGCTGCTACTTTTTCTTCATCAATTTATCCAAATCAAAATCTCTGAAACAATTTGTGTGCCAAATACCAGTTACGAAACGCTTTGCTCAACGCAGGTGCTTATCAAACCGTTCTTCTGCAGGCCGACTTTGACATTTTTACTGTTTCTTGTAATAAAATGTTTCTTTTCCTTAAAAATGGTAAAAAGATGTCAATCAATTATGCCCTCATTATGAGTAGCGAAGCGAACGTTCGTTTTAATTCGAATGTTAAAGCGAATTTTCTTTTTTAAAGTATTATCTAACCGAGCTTAGACATTCGCTTCAAATATCAATGGTGTCAACGTTATTTCATTAAAAAAAAAACTAATGATATCTACATACGTCAAATAATAACAACTTTCAATTAGTATTATATTTCTCAGATTGTGTTTTTGTATTTTACTGATTTATTTATTAAAAAAAAACAATAATAATGTTCGGCAGTATTGATTTATTTTTTGACGAAAACTTAAACGATTATGAAAACGATTATGAAAGAAAGAGGCAAGAAAGGATAAAGATGGACAGACTATTTATGAATTTTCACAAAATGATTTATGATATCTATTTTCTCAGGTTTATTTTGTATTTTCGTCATTTATATACGTACTCACGAAACGGAGGGCCAAGAGTGTTCAGTTCTTCTCCAAAACTTTGCCAATAATCTTTCTCGTTCCTTTTTGATGAACCGAATACTCATACATATGCCCCTTGCTATATCGGGATTCTCTTCCATTAATTGCACCAGCCTAGCAAATTGATTTGCATTTGTCCTTGAAAACATAATTTTTTATTTTCTTTTTTGTTATAATAATATACAAATTATTTGCAAATACCTTTTTCTTTTGTCACTCATTTTAGCACATAAACACCAAACTCGCATTCTCTAGAGTTACCTATAACTGAATATTTTGATTCGATAGAATTCAACGTTTTGAGCCTTTAAATTAGGGAACATTCGCTTATTATAATTTATTATAATTTAATTAATTAAATTTAATTAAATAATTTAATTTTTGTTTATATTTCATATACAGGGTGAGTCATGAGCAATGCGACAAAATGCTAGGGCGTGTAGGTTGCGTTGAGACAAGAAAAAAATCGTATGGGGGGGGGTCTATTCCCCTCCGTTTAGCCGGGAGGGGCAATTTTCGAAAAAACTGACTTAAAATGGGGAAAAAAATATTTAAAATCAACGGCTTCATTCACAATGCTGTGCGATACGTTTTTGAAAAGCCAATAACTTTTTCTTTCATTCTGTGTTTAAATAAATCTATTCTAAGAAATAGTTTTTGAAATATTAATTTTCAAAGTCAAAATTTTGAAAAAAAATTGAAAAAAAAATTTCAAATTCATTTTTTTCAAAATTTTACGTAATTAAGTGCTAATTTTAATTTCAAAATTCAATGCTGTTATTAATTTTAAGTCTAAATAAGAAAACCGGATGCAAAAATTTTATGTCGTTCTCAAGAAATTAAAAAAAAACCAAAACCACCTTTTTCTAAGAAAAACATTTATTTTTATTGTAACGAAGCAATTTATTTATTTATTTAGCATTAATCTTAGTTTTTTTAGTTTTTTTTTAATTGGATTTTTATGAGAACGTAATAAAATTAAATAGTATTGGAATAACCCTCGATTAATATTATTTTCATTGATAACTTCTGAAAACTGATCTGTCAATATTTTTGCCTTGGCCTGCCCGCAGCCCATGGGTTCTACCTGTTATGGGGACAATAGGGACAATAAAACCGCATTATTTTTAATGAAAAAAAAAAAGAAAATTGCAACGCAAGATAAATAAAAGGCATTGCAGTTTTGCTTAGTAATTATTTCCAATTTGAATATTAACTCATTAACACGTAACGATGTCAAGCTCATACACCCGAGAAGAATTAACGGACATGCATTTCTGCTATGGTTTAGCTAATGGTCGAAGTCGTGAAGCCGAAAGACTGTACGCTGAAAGATATCCCGATAGGAGGTGTCCCCATCATAGCACGTTTCCAAGAATCCACCGACGTCTAAGAGATCATGGAGTGCTGGAGCATCGAAGAAGCGAAAGGCCAGTTTCTGATGAGTCAAGAATCTTAGATGAAAGAATTCTGGATTTAGTTCGAAATAATCCCTCCGTCAGTACAAGAAGGATATACACTATGCTTGGAGTGTCCCAATCTAGAGCATGTCGAGTACTTCGGGCGGAAAATTTACACCCGTACCACTTTACGCCTGTTCAGGAACTCACCTCAAACGACAAGTTATTGAGAACCGAATTTTGTAGAACATTACTACTTAGAAATGAAACCGAACAAAACTATTTTAGAAGACGGATGAAGCACAGTTTACTAGGGATGGGGTTACTAACTTCCACAATTTACATTATTGGAGTAGCGCCAATCCACAAAAAAAAACAAAAACAAATCACAACACCGCTTTAGTTGTAATGTTTGGCTTGGTATTGTTGGACACACTGTGATCGGGCCCCGGTTTTTGAATTCCATTATTAATGGAGAATCATACCTGCAATTCCTACGAAACCTTTTACCGGATTTATTAGACAGCGTTCCATTGGTTATAGCAGATACTTTAATCTACCAACAAGATGGTGCTCCAGCACACTACAGCTTACAGGTGAGAAACTGGCTGGATGATCATTTTAGTGACCGTTGGATCGGAAGAAGGGGCCCCACGGAATGGCCGCCTAGGTCACCAGATTTAACTCCCCTAGATTTCTATGCATGGGGATTTATGAAGAATTATGTTTACGAAGTGGAAATAGTATCATTGGAACAACTGAAGGAACGAATTGAAGTCGCTGGAGTCAAATTGCAGGAAAATTTGTCAAGCATAAACTTATGTGAAGCCATTACAAGGAGATATAATCTATGCCTTCTAAACAATGGAGATCATATCGAGAATTTTTTATAAGTACTTCCAATAAAAAACATAGTAAAAATAAAAGGAATAAAAAAAACTAAAAAAAACTAAGATTAATGCTTCTTAAATTGCTTCGTTACAATAAAAATAAATGTTTTTCTTAGAAAAAGGTGGTTTTGGTTTTTTTTTTAATTTCTTGAAAACGACATAAAATTTTTGCATCCGGTTTTCTTATTTAGACTTAAAATTAATAACAGCATTGAATTTTGAAATTAAAATTAGCACTTAATTACGTAAAATTTTGAAAAAAATGAGTTTGAAATTCTTTTTTCAATTTTTTTTTCAAAATTTTGACTTTGAAAATTAATATTTCAAAAACTATTCCTTAGAATAGATTTATTTAAACACAAAATGAAAGAAAAAGTTATTCGCTTTTCAAAAACGTATCGCACAGCATTGTGAATGAAGCCGTTGATTTTAAATAATTTTTTTCCCCAATTTAAGTCAGTTTTTTCGAAAATTACCCCTCCCGGCTAAACGGAGGGGAATAGACCCCCCTCCCATACGATTTTTTTCTTGTCTCAACGCAACCTACACGCCCTAGCATTTTGTCGCATTGCTCATGACTCACCCTGTATATTAAAACCCAATTTTATCCTTAAACGCGATTGACGGCTACACTGTGCGTGTGCGTCCTTGACCCCCAGAGATTACACATTTTTTGTCTGTCTTTTCGATTTCATTCATAAAATTTAATAAATCTACGTGAAATCAATCATAACACACAATCGAACGCTTTAATTTCCAAAAAAAAAAAATCCAAAGTACGCAACACTTTTATTATCATTTTGTGAGGGAAATTTAGGAATTTGCCCTCGAGGAACTGGTTCATGTATTGGTTTTTGTTGAATTTAATTTTTTATCAAAAGTTGTTGATGAGTTCTACTTCCGGGATCAGTTGTCCCGGGACCAGTTGTCGTGGGACCAGTTGTCGCTTGGGACCAGTTGTCTGGGATAAGTTGTCTTGGGATAAGTTGTCTTGGGATAGCCTATACCCAACCCTCTTTTTCTATCTGTGCGTATCTCTGTTCGGTGAATGTCAGTGCTCTTGATGCATACATGATTGGTTGTCCTTCTTGCAAAAGGGTTGCTCCTAGTGCTGTTCCGCTGGCATCGCATTGTATGGTGATTGGTTTGGTTGAGTTGAAAAATTTAAGTGCAGGTTGCTGAGTGACTAGCTCTTTGATTGCATTGAATGCTTCCTTCTGCTGTTTTCCCCATATAAATTCTTCTTCGTTTTTCGAGATTCTTCGGATATGTTCTATTATTGTTGATAGTTTCGGTAAAAATTTTGCCATTAAAAAAAAAAATCCTATCAAACTTTGGGCTTCTGACGGTTCGTTTACTTCATCTATAATGCCTCTATCTTCAAGATCTTTCAACTCTTTTCTTAGATCTTCTTTGAATAACACTGGAATTCTTCTTGGCTTTTGTTTCACAGGTTTTATAGAGAGTGTGATTTCTCCTGGCATTTTACCGTCGCCTTCAAATACGTCTTTGTATTTTTCAAGGATTTGTCGTTCGAATTTTTGTTTTGTGTGTTCTGTTGTCGGAACTTGCTCTATCTTTTGAATTGTGATAAGGTTCAAAATATTACGTGTTTGCTGACAGTAAAGGCTGCTGCTCAAATGAGACTATTTGGAATAAAAGATTTCGAATTATACCTTCGTGTTCGCATTTGAGGCCTGCTGTACCAATTGGTTTAATTATTGTTCCACCAAAGGATTTGAGTCTCACATTTGATGGTTTGAGCTTTGGGTTTTCCTTGCCGGTAATTGTTTGTAGATGTGATATACCCATGACATTAGTTGAAGCTCCTGTGTCCAGTTGGCATTTCGTGCGCAACTTCTTGTTGTTGATGATGAAGCATAATTTAGTTGTTAGTTTGTCTTTCCTGTCGTTTGGTTCGTGAACTGTTGTTACGTATTCTGTTGTAGAGTCGTCACTGGAATCTTCTTCTTGAGCTGTCAGTATTTTCTTGTTTCTATGACCCTTGCCTTTGTTTTTCTTTTCAGATTCCGGCATGACCTCTTTGGTGGATTTGCACATTTTTTTAAAGTGATTTATTTTACCACAAGCAGCACATTTTTCGCCGTATGCTGGGCATGCATTTTTGTTCTGTAAATGAGTTCCACCACAGTAGCAGCATCTGTTTGGCATTTTTTCGGTCTTGTGCGAAATTTTGCTAACGACTATGCTGCTTGTTTGCAAAGATTAATTGCTGTGGTTAACGTTAGATCTTTTACATCTAGCATTTTACGTCGCAAACGTTTATCATGTATGCCAACTACAATTCTATCTCTGACAAATTCGTTTTCTAGGGGACCGTATTGGCATGTTCTAACCAGTTCTCTCAGACGAAAAATGAAGTCTTCAATTGATTCTTCGTCTTTTTGTAAAGCCGTATTAAATACATAGCGTTCAAACATTGTATTTGTTAGAGGCTTTAGGTGTGCTTTGATGCCATAGCAAATAACTTTCGTCATTGCTTTTTCTGCTGCAGTAAGTGGTAAGGTATTGATGAGATGCACTTCTTCTGCTCCAATACAAGTTAAAAGACTTGCTACTCGCACTTTTTCGGTTTTTTCGTCCAAACCAGTTGCTATTTCGTAGTTTTCGAATGCTGCTCGAAATTTTTGAAATTCTTCCAATTTACCCTCGTTGCCCCAAGAAATTGGTGATGGCGTTGGAAGCGCCATTTTGTTTGATTGCCTTTTATGTTAACTAAGCAAAGCACGATGCATGTGCTTCGATAATTTAAGTAAAAGAAAAAGAACGTACCTGCTGTACAGTATTTATTTATATCTTTTTTATTTCTTCTTTGATTTTATAAAGCTTTTTCTTTAATAATTTTTAGTTTCCCGCTGCCACCATGTTTTCTTATGTTTAGCGTCTTAAGAAATTGAAAATGCGTGCTTTCGTGTGACTGGCTAAAAATGACAAAATATCTTTATTCGATGTGTTCGTTATTAGTATTACAAATGTCTTAGGTTTGTTCGATTACTTTGATATGATAGGTATGTTGCACAACAATATCGTTGCAGTTGTTGAACAGAGAATAGCTTTAAATAAAAAAGCTTGTATTCCATTTTCGGCAATTTGTTTTCCATAATTCAGAAACATACATACACATATGTATAAGTCAAATTTTAAAACATTTAGACATTAATAGTGTAAAAAGCCTGATTCAGAGTAAAATGAAAAATCTGTACATGTATTTAACTTTAATTTACTTAATAGAGAAAGATAATGGACAGTGATGTTATTATTTTCATTCATTTAATAAATCCTCAAAATTGTTGCAAGTATTTGTGCGCCTGGAACAAACTGTACCCCTGCATAAACCAACCAAAAAAATGCTTCGATTTATTTGGTACGCGCAACTTTAGTTAAATTACTCGCAGAATAGTGATTAATAGATAAACTCATTTTATAGAACAATCTCTCATTAAATAAAAATTATTGATAGTTACTTATGTGTATATTATTTTGCAATATGAATATTGAAGCAAAATAAAAAACGCTTTAAAAAACTGTTATTAATAAAATTTAAAAAAATCATCAATTATACCAAATATGGTTCTATTAATTAAAACCCTAGGTACGATACACTGGGAATAACTGACAATAAATTTTATTCATTTAAACAAATTGTGTGTGTAAACTAGTTTATAACATGTTTCTAAATAAAGATTTAAACTTCTTATAAACGTATTTGTAAAAACTTGATAAAGGAAAAATAAAAATTAACTTATGTAGGTGAAATATCATTTTTGAGCTTCCAATAAAAAATAAATGTATTTTATATAAATAAATATATATATATGTATATATACTCCTCTATTAAAATATAACATGTTACTTTTTTAAAGATATTTATTGTACAAACTAACTAAATTTTTTTTTATTTTCAAAAATTCAATTACGAATTCAATGTTAAATTTATATGCAACTCATTACATACCTTTATTGTAATTTATTTATTTAAATTTATTTCCGTCCAAATGGTGCGCACAAACTTAAATATGTATATGCAAATTTGTGTTTAAGATGTTGAAGAAATATGTACCTAATTCCAAAGTTATGAGCACCAATTTACGAAAGCAAGTTTTATTTTTATATAAACCTAAGAAAGTATTTATAAACTCTGTGAACTGATAGAAAGGGTTGTTGAATTTGTTAGTAATTTTAGATACAACTTTAAATGCATATTTTTCTTCATTTGGGTGTTATATTTGAACTTGAGTTAATTACCGCCTGCTTCGGCCGAGGTCTGACGATCGATAGTATCGCTGGAAATTATGGTCTAGCGAAAAAAAATTTTTTACTTACTTCATAAATATTGGGAATAGCGCTACTGACTGTTTTTGTTTGTAATTAAAAAAAAAGTAGAACAAAAATTGATGAAAAATAGAATAAGTCCCTAAAGTACTTTTTTCGTTGTTGATTTTGGGGAAGTACTTGTATAATTATCTCTTAATACATACACATACAGTACCTACTGTGTTATTGTTATTTCACTTTAGGCTCATGGTTTTTCGAAATTGTTTTATATTGAATATTCTGTACCAATTTTTTTTAGAAATGTTATATGAATATATGTATGTATATAGTTTTTGAATACTTACATACGTACACATATAATATATATACCTTAACTTAGACGTAGCCGCTTTCCTTTTTAAATTTCCTACAATACATATTTCCACTTTTTAATCTGACCGTTCATGTCACGGCACCGTGATTCTTATTTATAAATGTAAAAAAGCCTAGCAAGCTCCTGAAGCTGATCGAAACTATAAACGAAAAAGTCATTCTGCTTTAGTTCTGCAGTACTCTATCCATGAATGAAACGAAAGCAGAACAGACATAGTTACCAGATTAAAGAAAAAACACAAAAAAAAATCGCATATAGCCCTTTGAGTAAATATAATATGGAGTGCTCGTTCGTATCCCTAATACATTGTAGTACTTAAGAATAGAGCTATTGATTTCGACCGGGTACTCGGTACATTGAACGGGTACTCCGGGTAACCAAATTTCCGGGTATTACCCGGGTAGCCGGGTACCCGAAACATGATCGGGTACCCGTTAGGTGTCGGGTACCCGGGAATTTATATAATTGGTCCCAAGGAACCATTATAACTCGGATGGGAGATGAAAAAATAACAATAACAACAGGGTGCTTCTTAAGGTACAGATAAAATTTAAAAAAGTCGTTTTCACAAAAATATTTTGTATTAGGGTGGTGCAAAAATGTTTTTTTTCGTTTTCAAAAAAATGTTTTGTATTAGGGTGGTGCAAAACAAAACATTTTTTTTGTCGTTTTAAAAAAAAAAAATTATTAGGGTGGTGCAAATTTTTTTTTTCGTTTTCGATATATATTCAAAGTGTAACATTACACAAGCTGAAAAACGCATTTTTCACATTTGTGACACGTTTTATTTGGCCGCCATCTTGTTTTTAATGAAAATTTAGATTTTCGCATATAACTCGCGTAGTTTTGATCCTAGAAGAAAACAATAAATTTTCTACAAAAAATGTTAAATAACTTTTTTCGATAACTGCTTTTGTTTAAGAGTTATAGAACATTTTGTACTGAGGAAGCGTCAAAAAATTTAATTTTCAAGGTATCGGGTACCCGGCTACCCGGGTAATACCCGGAATTGCCGGGTACCCGGGTATCAAGAGCTCTACTTAAGACTACTATAGGGGGCGTTGTTTTATTTTCATAACAGCGGAGTATTTGACAGCTGTAAAAAAAGTACTGAAAAAAAATTGCTCGCACTGTGAAATACTCAAATATACCCAAACAAAACATCAATTTTTTCAAATTTTCAATGTGTGACGGATTAATAAATAATCACTTATGAAGAACAGCTGAAATCCAATGCGAACACATGAATTTTATTTGTTTACTTATTTATAACTTTTTTTTACACAAACAAAGCGAAGACCGTCACGTCGTGGCTGTCAGCTGTCAAATACTATATAATGTATATATATTTGACAGCTTTAAAATAATGTAAACGAGCTCTGCACGTACATTTGTATACTCAAAGATATACATAGCTACACTTTTGATAAAAGAAACAACAAAAGTACGTACGGCTGAGACTCAAATTGTCATGTTCTCGCGCACTGCACAATGTGCGTGTGCGCGGGATTTTTTCCGCTTTGGGTATTTTTCTTTATTACATCAGAGCACAGCCTGAAATGTCAAAAGAAAATCATGTTTCTGTTTCAGCTCAGAGCATTCCGAGCTTCAATTTTGTATTTCTTTTTTTGTAGACATAGAAAAGACAAGGACATCAAAAAAAAACAAAAGATTGTTCGTCTAGGTGCGTTTTTTTTGACATTCTATATGTCCGTTTCACACAAGGGATTGGGATTTTCTTAACAAATATATTTTAGCAGTTGTTTGTTTTCCATATACGAACCATGCGGTAGCATAATTAAATACAAAAATTTACAAAAAAAATAGCATTTCTTGCATTACGGAAGCAAGTGAGAACACTTTGAGTAATCATAATCTCAAAATTGCTCAATTAGGGGGTCAATAGGGACGTACTATAAAGTGAGGTACATTTTATCGTTTATGTGTGACAGTTTTGACTGACGTCAGTCCTGCGTCAACAAAAATTATTGTGCCTAATTTTGCCTGACAAGCTATTAGAGGGTACACTGTAATTGAGCACTTGTAATTTAAGCAACTAATTTATTTTTAATTTAATTTAATTTAATTTAATTTAATTTAATTTAATTTAATTTAATTTAATTTAATTTAATTTAATTTAATTTAATTTAATTTAATTTAATTTAATTTAATTTAATTTAATTTAATTTAATTTAATTTAATTTAATTTAATTTAATTTAATTTAATTTAATTTAATTTAATTTAATTTAATTTAATTTAATTTAATTTAACAACAGCAATTGTGAACAAATTTGCAAGACAAATTGTCAAACAGATGGTGCTTTCAAGTAGAGCTATCGATCATGAGTGAGAGTGAGATCATGAATGAGAGTCCACTGTCTGAACAATTTTTAGTCAGAGAGGGTAAACAATAATTATTACCAGTCACACCATTCAAAGGCTTTTCCTAACCAATATGATTGACTCGTTATTGTTGTTTCATCATTGTGTCCGAATGTTTTGCATCGGTTTGGGTAAGCCTTAAAGGGTCAACCAAACCAATGGCGAAACCGGTGCAAGACTGTCGTTATAAAAATACAAAAATCAATAACAACAACGTGTTTCTGTCAATTATCGTCGTAACGGAATGTTTCCATATGTTTAATTGTTTGCTATTTCACGACGACTTACGAGTCGTGACACTTCTTGGAATTCCTCTTTGAAATGATTGAGTTTATTTCCCGCCCCATTTTTCTTCTCTTTTGCACCGACCCATTAAAGCTTAACCAAACCGATACGAAACATTCGGATACAACATCAACAATAACAAGTCAATCACAGACTTTTTTTTCGGTGTCACGATATCTTTTTCTGTGTCACGATATCTTCGCAACGGTTTCACATCGGTTTTCTTAAGTCGTGGTGGACTTTGTTTTCTTCCGGGTATAAAACATACAATCTGTAAAACTTCAAGAAGTATAATCGGATTTCTTGGGCGTTTTTATATTATCCGCCCACATATTATTTACAACGTCCGCGGGTTCCAGTCTCATTCCCGATTCACTCAGTTCGATATTATAACTCAGATATCAATAATTGCAACCAGGGGTCAACCCTTCAATAGAAAGTACTTGTAAGCTGAACGTTCCACCATAGATTGATAAATCGGTCCCTAAGAAATTACTCAACCGAACCAACCACTAAAAAATAAACATGCTCTGACAGAACATTATTCCAAAAAAATAAACACGTCTGGCCAAATCATTGAATCCTAATTTTTCTATTGACATGCCTGGATTTGAAAAGTCAAAAATCTTCTAATTATTTCATCATATTTAAACATAATCCATCGTTTTCCGTTGGATTTTTGCTCAAGGCGTCTGCGTGTTGCATCGTAATCGAATATCGAACTCTTGGATTCTTAACCACCACCATCATTAAGGAATTAGAATCCGTAAAGATTGTGAAATGTTTGCCTAATAGGACAATGCAAAGGCGCCAAGAATCTTTTTTTCAACTAGCAAAGCTAGACTAGGACCCTGTATAGATTGGGAAGATTGAGTATGGTCGTGTTTAAATAACTTTCTGTGAGGCCCCTCAAAATATATTGAAAAGAACAACAATTTCACATTTCGCACGTTGAAACAACAACTGGTTTGTCTGGTTTTTATATTTTCTTCATGCCTCACGAGACCTCTCACCCCACACTTCTCTTGCCTTTAAACTGACGTGGGTCCGGAGTCAATCTTCCCAATCTAAACAGGGTCCTAGTCCAGCTTTGCTGGTCTAGTTTCATAAAACTGACATTCTAAAGTATTAATCTTTGTATATGGAAAACATATGTATACAAAGGTATGATGTACAATAAAAATAATAATAATAACTTAATAGCTTAGCTAGTCTGGTTCAAAACCGATCTTCCTGCCTCTCCCCCTTCGATACGTACTATGAATTGCAGTCTATCGAACAAGGCTTGGAGAAAATGGAGGTACAGCAAGACCTCTCCCCTTCGATACGTACTATGAATTGCAGTCTATCGAACAAGACCTGGAGAAAATGGAGGTGCAACAAGATAGCATACTTTAAGGCGTTTATAAAAATGCTAAAGTTGTCGTTGTTGTTCACAGAAAATGCAATATTTTAGAAAACTATCAGGAACTATGTACATATGTATAATGTATATTATAACTTACGTGGAATTTTTGAAGAGGTCAGATGGGAACGAAAATGTACGAAATAATTAATTGCAGATTTATTTTTTTTTTAAATAATACTACTTAAGCCTATACCTACATACATATTGTATATACCTACAAATGTATATAATTCGTGTTCGCTACACGAGTTTTTTTGTGTGGAATTTTTAGGTTTTTTTAAGAAAATAAATTTTTTGGAATTTATTTCTTTTGACAATTAATTTTAAAGCCCCAAGCTACAATTAGTTGCATTATTAGATTTTCAAATTTGGCTTCCAAATGCCTTTTTTCAAAACGTCAAGTTAGCACTACTACGAATTTAATTTTTTCAAAAAACATAGCCAAAACAATTTTTAGAATTTTTTCCTTTTCACAACTAATTTTAAAAGCCCAAGCAATTAACAATTAATTGCATATTTGGATTTTCAAATTTAGCTTTTTAATGGCTGTTTTGGCAATATTGAAAAATTGAGCTTTATTCATTTTGTTTTTGTTCAAAAAAGTATGGAAAATTTTTTTTTAGAATTTTTTTCTTTTCACAACTAATTTTAAAGCCCTAAGCTACAATTGATTGCATTATTACATTTTCAAATTTGGCTTTCTAATGTCTGATATGACGATTTCAAGTTAGGACTCTATAAAATTTATTTGGTCAAAAAAGTAGGGAAAATTAAAAAAAATTTTTTTTTTCTTTTCACAACTAATTTACTACAAAAAAGCTACAATTAACTGCATACTCAGTTCTTGAAAGTTTTGAAGATGTAGTGCTAACTTGATATCAACTTAGCACAACATACCCTATTTTTTTTTTTTTTTTTTTTAGGTGAAAATTTTTTTGTTTCCACAACTAATTTACTACAAAAAAGTTTCAATTAACTGTTCTTACTCAGTTCTTGAAAGTTTTAACTAAGTGCTAACTTAATATCAACCTAGCACTACACCCCATGTTCTTAAAAACCACCAGAGCTACAATTTTTTTCCGCAACTAATTTACTGCAAAAAAGCTACAATTAACTGCATACTTACTATTGATAATTTCCAAAAATGTAGTGCTAACTTGACAGACATTATTCAATGAACTCGTTTGTTGCATCATCAGCATTGCACTACTGAAGCTTTGGATAGTGCCTGTTGGCGGCATGCAGTGGTAAACAGCATCGATGACGAAGATGGATACGAAAAACAAAGAACGGTTAAATCACTGAACACTAATTAAAGCTTTGTCATTGTTTTTATATTTTTGGAATAGACGCATCTCTATGTATATCTCCATTATCTTGATTTAATAAGTTGTTGCCCCTTTGCATATAAAAACTTTCATATGCATCTAATTGTTAAAAATTGTTGTTTGTATAATGATTATGAAGTCAGTAAATTAAAAACCAACTAACTAGCTACATGCTTGAAAATGAATTGAAACACAGCTAATCCGCCGAAATCGATGAGTTATACACTTGAAACAAGGCTTCGTCAAGTTTGTACAACTGACCGTAATAGTCTTTTTAATTTAGTAATAAACATGTATGATTTTAGTATTTAAAACCAATGCTGGAGAGCATTTTCCAAGGTTTTTAAAGCTTTTCATAACACCCAACACAAAAACTCATGTTACACCATAAATTTTAACAATAAAAAAGAAAGAATTTCAATCCGTTGAAAGACGAGTAGTTTCTAGTTTGAGTCACGTTGACAACAAACTAATCAACTTTTCCTCTGACATTCACCATTCGCTGTCTTATCCTTGTTAAACACATAATTTGGTTGAATATTAGACTTTCATTTCATTGTAATTATACAATAACATTTGACTTTAAAAAAGTTGATTGTTGTAGTACTTAAGATGACTACACTAAAAGTTCATTACAAGTATGAACTTGCAACAAAAATAGAACATTCAAACGATACAACCAATAAAGGTGCACGTTTAAGAACTATTTGATCGGGAACACATACCTACCTAATAGAACAATTGGGATATTCATGCAATTGTGTAGACTCATGGTTAACGTGGTAAAAGAGTAAAAGATGTAAAGTAATGGTCAGAATTCCTATGGAAATTTAAGGGGGTCTGGAATACGTTTCCATTTTACAAGTTTGAGAGTCTTGGCTGTTGCATGAATACCCCTTATACATAATATGTAGGTACATATGAAAAAACATATTCTACGACATTACATAAGATTTATATCAATAATAGAATTACCAACAGAAATGTAGGTACCTATGTCTAGGTGCATATTGTGATTTGTCTTTTATTTATTTTGTTTAGTAAGTGCCTAGTGCCACGAAAAATATTTAATAGAATACCGCATATCGTGATATGAAAATTGCTTATGGAGGCTACTACTACTACTACTACTACTACTACTACTTTCTTTTCGCATGTTTTCTTTTTATTGTGGTCTATCTTTGTTTATTTTTATGTTTCTATTCCAAGAATAATATTTTTAAGCTATTTTCTCTTTTTACTATCGAAATTGACAGATGGTAATTTATGAAATATTTCTGGTGAAGACCCGGTGTTGATGAAATCATTGTCAAGAAACTAAATGAAAAAACTTTTTGTCTTTTTTGTTTATTTGTATTTTCACTTTTTGTGCATCTATTTGATCACTATAATTACCTAGCGGTACTAACCAAGCACTCATTTTTGATGCGGCTAGTTTCTTTTATGAATTTTTCTTAATATTTGCCTTTAAAAGAATTTCCAAGTATTTATACTCCGTTGCAATTTTAACTGTCTGACGATCAAGGAACCATTTCTCGTTTGTACCAAGATTCAAGTTCCTCTCTTGCTCGATCATAATTTCTCTAGATTAACAGTTAAATTCCAAATTTCAGTAATCATTTATTTTATTAATCATTATTTGTAAGCTATGCGGTAGTCATCTCCGCGAAAAGAAGCAATTTGATAGTTAAGTCAACGATCCAGCGAGCAGGTGGCTTGTTAGGTCGTCCAAAAATATTGCAAAAATTATAGTGCTGAGAACACAGGCCTGAATTAACTCCGACAACGTCTTAAACCATTCAGCTACATCCCAAACATTTTTGCAGTTAATCCACTCTGCGAGAGTTTGAAAAAGAGTGCTTTGCGATCAATAGAATCAAATACAGCCTTAAAAATTGCAAAAAATAAAAAATCATGTTTTTCGATCCCTTTAGTAGTTAATTTGTAAATATTATGAACCGTGAGATACGCTTTCTAAAGCTCTGATTGGAATTCACTTAGAATATAAAATCTCGCTTTTCATGCATTTGTACGGCAAATGATAGTTGGCGAATATGATATGCGTGGGTTCGAATCCTACAAGTGTTCTTCAAAATAAAATTGGATTAAAGCTCAGCACCACTAAGGAGTCTGATGATTGCCTGGCAAGCATAAAATAGCTATAACTGTAGCAAATCAGAGTTGAGCGGAGCACAAGAAATAAAAAGAACCGAACTTACAGAGTGAAAAAGGAATAGTAATGATTTATTAAGAAAATGATTCACAAGTACAATATGGAGCAGTGTTGCCAGATTAATAAAAAGTAATTTTAAGTTATATTCACAATACCCCCATTATAATGAAAAAACTTACTTGGCAATCTGCACTTCTAATCCCATACCCTTACAGCAAAATTCAATTTTTAATTTTTTAACTGCTTTCGTTAATACATCTGCTAACATTCTGTCTGTATCAATATATTCCGGAATGATTTTATTTGCGTTGATCTGCTCTCTGACGAAATGATGACGCACGTCTATATGTTTTGTACGTGCTCTATACGCATTGAGAACAGCCAAGTCCAATGCACTTTTGTTGTCGCAGTAGATTTTAGTTGAAGCTGCATCTTCGAGTAGCTCGCCTAAGAAACGTTGCAACCACAAAGCTTCTTGGGTCGCTGATGACATCGACATATATTCAGCTTCTGTGGTCGACAATGCAACAGTAGGTTGCCTTTTGGTGCTCCAGGAAATTGCAGCACCCTGCAGTTTGAATACGTATCCGGTTGTTGATCGCCTCTCGTCTGTATCGGAAGCCCAGTCAGCATCGCAATAGCCCACTAAATCCTTGTTACCATCTTTGGTAAACACCAGCTTCGTATTAATGGTACCCTTTAAATAGCGAAAAATTCTTTTAATGGCATTCCAATGTGACTTACCGGGATTTTGATTATATCGACTCAAGCAGCTAACAGGAAACGATAAGTCTGGACGTGAAACCTGGGGCCAGATTCCGCAAGAGTGAGTTTCATGCCCGTGTACACTATTACTTTTGAAAATTCACCATGAAAAATACGGTGAATAAATTTATAGGACTGTGTACACGGTTTCTGTCAAAAAAAAACTCACCTTCACCCTTGCGTAATCGAAATAAGAGGGTGTACACATTTTTTCGTGTACACATTAAAACTCACTCTTGCGGAATCTGGCCCCTGAGCAGCGAACATTATGCACCCGATGGCTTCTTGATAAGGCACATTTTTCATTTCTGCAGTTTCTTCTTCATTTTTGGACACATTTCTTTTGAAATAATTTGGTTGACATCAAATGGAGTTGAAACTGGATTAGAATCCATCATTCCAAAGCGCTGAAGAATCTCCTTAATGTATTGCTCCTGGTCGATAGAGATGGTACCGTTGTTTTGATCGCGCTGTAGTTGCATACCTAGTATGAAACGAGCTTCTCCCAGGTCCTTCATTTGAAAATTTTCCATCAGCTGTGATTTCAAGTCCCTTTTCATCTTTACATCGTTTGACATCACCAACAGGTCGTCCACATAAACTGCTACAAATAATTTTTTATTCCCCATCAATTTGTAGTAAACACAGGGATCAGCTGAAGATTTCTTCATTCCAAAGACTGCCAATGTTGATTCTAATTTGATGTTCCAAACCCTGCTCGATTGTTTGAGACAATAAGTCGATTTGTGTAGCTTGCATACCTTCGTTGTATCACCACTCATACCTTCGGGTGGAATCATGAAGATATCCTCGCTGAGTTCCCCTTGGAGAAATGCAGACACCGCGTCCATTTGGTCGATGTCCATGTCAAAGCGAACTGCCAAAGCTAAAAGTGCTCTTATGGAACTGTATCGCACCACTGGCGAATATGTCTCGCCATAATCGACGCCTTTTCTTTGCGCACAGCCCTTCACAACTAAACGGGCTTTGTATTTCACAATATTACCTGTAGCATTTTTTTTTGTCCGAAACACCCACTTGCAGTCAATTGGTTTTCGGTTCGGTGGCAGCGTCTCCAACGTCCAAGTCTTGTTTTGGTTCCAAGCCTCGAACTCTTCATTCATCGCTGCACGCCATAAGTTGGCATCCGCTCGGGCCATAGCTTCACTTACTGTGATCATTAACTTCCAAACTTACGGCTGCCATAGTCACAAAATCAGGCCTCTGTATAGGCTTTGGCACTCGAGATGATCTTCGTGTTTCTGAGACTTCAACTTCTAGACTTTCTGGTGGTACATATTCTTCATCTTCAGGCTGAATTGTTGTTTCACTTTCAGAGAAAAAAGTTTCTTCTGATGAATTGGATAAGCTGGATCTGGAACTTGCTTCATGATGAGTATCGGTTTCTTGTGATTCAATAGTTGGTTCCTCTTCGGATGTGCTTTCGATAAGAGTTTCTGACTCATCCCCCATTGAATCGTCATAGCATATACTCACATTATCAGTTTTCTTTTTATCGAAACTTTTATTCTTCGTTTTCAAAGAAAACTACATCCCTACTTACGTATATCTTTTTTGTCTTCGGATCTACTAGACGATAAGCTTTCGAGTTTTCACAATATCCCATCATCAGACATTCTCTCGACTTCGGGTCAAATTTCTTTCTTAATTGTTTTGGTATGTGCACCATTGCACGACAACCAAAAACTTTAAATAGTTCCAAATTTGGTATCTGTCCACTCCATGCTTCTTCAGGAGTCTTGTCTGTCAATCCCCTTCTTGGAGAACGGTGGATTATGTGCACTTCGCCCCAAAACTCGGTTTCTAATTTTGCATCGAAGAGCAAACAGCGGGCCTTTTCTACGATCGTCCTGTTCGTTCGCTCGGCAAGACCATTCTGCTCCGGTGTGTACGGTGCGGTTGTTTGGTGCTGAATTCCATGCTTATACAAACACGAGAGCAATGCCGCATTGCAGTATTCAGTGCCGTTGTCGGTGCGCAGAGTCTTTATTTTTCTTTCAGTTTGGTTTTCAACCAGCCGCATGAATTCCTCGAACTTTTCTTTTACCTGGCTTTTTTCTTTCATCAGGTATAAGAAAATTTTTCTGCTGAAGTCGTCTACCAAAACTAGAAAATAACGCTCACCTCCAATAGAATTCACACTTATCGGACCACAAACATCGGAGTGAACTATCTGTAGAATCTCAGTTGCACGACTTCCAATGTTCTTGAACGGCATTCTCGTCTGTTTACCTTTGCAACAAACGACACACGAGATGTTTTTATCTGTCATGGTGAAGTTAGCGCCATTTGTCATATTATTGAGCTTTTTCAAACTATCGAAACTGAGATGCCCCATCCGGCGATGCCACAAATTCATATCTTGACTGACACGAACTGAAAAATTTGCGCACATCGGTGTTGGCAGATCCAACTTGTAGACATCTGACTCAAGGAACGCAGTGACAATCACACAATTCTCTTTATTGAAAATTTCAGCTCGACTTCCATGAAACCTAACACTGTTCCCCCCTTTTGTTAATCTGCTTACGGAGAGAAGGTTCGCACAAAGGTTCGGGACATATAGAACGTCTTTCACAGTAGCAATCTCACCATTCGACAACTGAATTTCAATATCACCCATGCGCTCTACCTTCAATCGATTTTTATCTGCAATGACGACTTCATTGTTACTGGGTTTCGTAACATTTTTGAGCCAATCTCGACGCAATGTCATATGGGCAGACGCCCCGGAGTCCAGAAACCACGCCTGAGTGTTGACTTCGCTTACTACCCATGACGTAAACAACACATTTTGGTTTCCTTTAGACTTTTGCTGCTGCGCTTTCGGATTGGGACAATCCCTGGCAAAATGCCCAAATCGATTGCATTGGAAACATTGTACACGCTTTTTATTTTTTACAAAAGTATTTTTGCTGTACAAAGCAACTGTGTTACCTGGTACATGAGTTACATCTTGAAGTAATTTTGTCTTGATCGAGTCGGATGTGATATCCACTCCGGAATTCTCCATGCCCATTATCATCGGCTGATAATGTTCTGGCAAACCAGCGAGAAGCAACGTAGTACCTACCCACTCATCATTTGTCGTTAGCCCTGTGCCTCGTAATTTATGTGCAGTCGTGACTATTTTATTCACGAAATCTTCCATCGATTCGCTGTCCTCTAACTTGGTTGTAATCAACGTCTTCAATAACCCAACTTTCCTCGTCAAACGCCTTCTTCAAATTGTCCCAGACTTCTTTGGCGGTGTTAGCGTTTTGGACATGGACGTAGTTGATGGGATCTATCAGCAAAATCAATTTGGATTTCGCCTTTGTAATATTTTTTGCATTGGTGGACGTGCCTTCGACACATTCCCAAAGTTCTTCATATTCGAAAAGATTCTTAACTGCGAATTTCCACGTGTCATAATTTTCTCGTCCTTTGAGCTTTTCAATAGAAAGAGAATGAGAATGGTTTGCGTCGGCCATTTTATAACCTCATGCAACCAAACAAAATGAAAGACTTTATTTTTATCTGAGATTATCTAGGTAATCCGTGGAAATTATTAATTGATTTATATCTTTTTCGAATCGCGACTTTCCCTACAGTTTCTTGTGCTTTACTTTATGCGAATTCTGGGTCCATAACCTGTAGCAAATCAGAGTTGAGCGGAGCACAAGAAATAAAAAGAACCGAACTTACAGAGTGAAAAAGGAATAGTAATGATTTATTAAGAAAATGATTCACAAGTACAATATGGAGCAGTGTTGCCAGATTAATAAAAAGTAATTTTAAGTTATATTCACAATAATAACTCCGGCCAAAAATAAAATATCAATAAATTAATAGAAAATTAATTCATACAAAACAATTGGTGGTAGTGGTAGTTGTTGTTGTTGTTCACAAATATTCAATAAAACTGACGGAATAAAGAATGGTCAAGTCTAATAAACTGACAATACTGACATTCTATGTACAAGTGTACACTTAAAAAATAAAATATTGTTGGCGAATGTTTTTGCGATTCCGTCCATGAAAGAGATCCCTTTAGTTGCTAGCTATGTCTACATGGACTTTTATAAAGATTGGATAAATAATTGCATCCTTGAGTGCGTGCGAAACGATCCCGGATTTTAGGATATTGTTAAATAATTTGAGCATCTGCTGTTTAAATTCAACAGGCGCATTCCTGTAAAACTCGATTGAAATACTGTCGGGCCGGTCGCTTTGTTTTTTTGAGTTTATAAGAGCCTGATCGTTCTCTAACTCGGACTCTAGCTAGCTGTTCAGTTCCACATGCTAAGTCGGTAAAGGTGCTCTCCCACCTACGTGCGCCACCTGAATCGCGGTTTTCCTCTACTGACCGGCCCCTTTGGATTAGATTCGAAAACTTTCCGGGCTGGAGGGTTGGGGTCGATTCGCTCTACATGACCCCGTGGGTTTATTTTGTCCTCCACTCTCCATTTCTGCCGACGGGACCAAAAAGAACCCGAAAAATTTTCCTAAAGCGTTATCATCTACATTTGCCAAGGTACATGCCTCTTCGTCATATAGTTATAAGAACAGGAATGATAATTGGCATATAAAGGGAAACTTTAGTTGCTCTAGAGAGAATACCTTTTCAGAAAAGTGTTGAAGAAATGAAAATTTGGTCTAAAGTGCACATTTCTGGTCTAAATTGACACTGATATGGACCTATCAGGTTAATGATAAATGGCTTCAGACACAATATGACAAAGAGGATCTTATGAGCGATATGTTGAGAAGACTGATACCTCTGTAGCTGGCGCAGCCGGTTCTTGAGAACCGGAAAAATAATGCTGAGGTTTCATTCATCAGGCATTATTTCTTCCGACAGTATTTTGCAGACTAGTGGGTACATACTCCTAACCATATCGCCTGCCGCTTTGAACGATTCGACAGTAAGCCCATCAGTTCCAGTTGCTTTGTTGCATGTTGATGTATAGGAAGGCTGTATGGGAAGGATTTAATAAAGATCTTCCTGTTTGTTTGTATAGACCATTTGCTTTGATTTATTTGTTTCTTGTTTCGTTTTCTTATCATCATTTAATATTAATTCACGTAGTTGCTCCTATGTATGATCATATTTTTTAAAGCCTAGTATAACCCACTTAATCAAATATCTATTTTTCAATTTTCAACCCTTAAACACTCATATTCTTCAAATTCTTTAATATTTTTTATGATTGATGCATGATTTTTTTATGTTTTTATATTACTATTTAATTTTCAAATTATTATTTAAACGAAGTTGGGTTAATCGACTAAATTAAAGTAATGTTTTATTAATTAAAACTGGCTTAAAATAACTTACTGGGAAAAGGTTATCAAAAGCTACAATTTTTGTCACCCTGATTTAATTATTGGCAACTCAAGAAAATAAAATCATTTGCATCAATAAATAAAATAAGATTGGAAATAAGATTTACATTTAAATTTAATTTATTTGTTAGATACGAAGGATGATTTGCATTACTGAAAAATGTTTTACAGTTTTTGATGTTTGATTTTTGATAATTTCTAACAATCTTTCCCCAATAGTGTATCTATATGAAACTCATTTTTCATGAAAGTATTTAAATAAATTTGATCCGAATTCTATTAAAAATACGGTTTTATTTCAATAATAATAATATTCCTTTCACCGGAAATTTAGCGAAAAAAAGAAACTTTCGATTTTTTTCAGATTTCCCCTAATTATATAAAAAATAGACGGCATTTTTCAATTTATTAAGTCAAAATTTAGTAACACAACGAAATATGTATATTTTTTTATGTAAAAGTATTTCTTAAAAATAACGTATTTGGCATTGGCGTTATTGTTCCATTAAAAAAAAAACAATATTGTAAGCAGTTGTAGTACCAATTGAAATAATTTAGTGACCTATTCGCTCGATTTGTTTTTTTTTTTTTTTTTTCATTCTTAGTAGATACCATCTAAGCATAAATTTTATAGGTGTTTTTGTCTGAGTTGGACTTTAAAACAAATAGATCTTTGCTAATGGAATCAGGAAACTATTATTTGTACAATTTGTATAATAAAAAAATCCAATTAATACGAAAATTTGGATATATGTCGAATAACAACATCTCATTTAAGAAATCAAAAACTTGTTGCTGACCTTTCATAAATAATGAGTAAAAAATTGCCTCAATTTCATCTTTTCGTGTTTAAATTTGGGTGTTTTTTATGTACTATACATACACCTACATACCTATTTAAACCGTAGTTCAGCATTTTTATGTTCTGAATTTGGCAGGTTAGTTGTGGTTATGTTATGTTGTCTCATTGCAACCAATATCATGCTTAAACCATCATTGAACCACAGCTGATCCGCCGAAATCGTTGCATTAAAATCCGGAACGAAAGATAAACCAATATTGATCAACTGGCTCTTATGCTAATACTTCAAAAAATTTGAACACGTTAAAGTTATCAAACTAATATATAAGAAGTATTCAATTTTCAATTTCCAAACTGCATAAATAGGTGTATAATACACTAATTATGTTTAAATGTTTTCATTTCCACAAATTTCAATTTATTTTTTTTTCATGTTTTAATACACTCTTACTTTATTTATTGACTTAATTTGTTCTTATTATAAGAAGTTCTATGTGTGCTGTTGAATATTTATTGTATCAAAGTTAAATTTGGATTTTGTGTGTGCTAACATATTATTGAAAAATATATAAAAAGCAGGAACATCTTGGGTAGCCTGCAACAAAAATTAATCAATTTTTACTGCTAACAAAAAACTGAACTTTTCTGTGTGTTGTTGATTGCACTATTTTTTGCACAAAACGAAGGGGGGTGACAAATTAATCAACAAAATAAATTATTTTCAAAACAAAATTATTTTTGTAAGGAAATAAGATCAATAAAATATATTGAATATAATTTGTATTTATTTTAAACTTTCACTATATTTTATTTATAAATTTATTTTAAGATTTATTTCTTTAAGATGGTTTTATTAAATCTATTAGTTTGCTCATGTGCATATAAACAATTATTTAAAATAGTGTTTTCTTACTCATATCTATGTAATAAAATTAAAGTGAATGTTTTTAAACCTATTGTTCTGTTCAACAAATTAAATTATATTCTTAAAGGGAAATCCTTGTATATTAAAAATTAATTTAATGCTTTCGTAAGAAATAAATTAATTTTTATTCGTTAACTTATATATATATATATGTATATATATGAATTGAGATTAAGATAGAAACTCTAATTACATTAAAATAAAAAATATATAAAATTATATATGTATGTACAAATTTGAAATTTATAAATTTTTAAGAAAAATACAATTACTACACAATATGGATGTACCTATATTTAATCGATTGGGAATGTTTGTTTTTATTTAATCAGATTTTTATTTAATTTGGCTGTTATATGTTTATATAAAACAAAAACATGCATTAGTTATTTATATAAATATAACAGATTGTTGTTTCCAAATGAGCCTGTATTTGGTAATTGAATAATTCAACAATCCTTTATTTGTTTAAAAAAAAGAAAGGAAGAATATACAAATTATGTTTCATTTTTTAATTATAAAAGCATTTAGCCCTGTATGAATCTAACAAATTTCTAGCTCTCCTCCTCCTCCTTAAATATTTTTTAAATCTTAAAAAATAATGCTAAAGAGAATTTTTAAGAAAGGTGTTTATAAAATATATACCTAATATATAAAAAAAGCAATGTCTGAAAAAATAACCAAGCACTATGGTGACTATTTTCCATAAGGCGTATGAGATTAAATAAAATAGTTGTTTTACTGTTAAAACTAATGTTTACAAGTGATTATTTCCACTCATTTTCTTTATGAAAATAATCTTTAAAACATGGAATGTTTGAAAAACATCTATATTTTTTATAAAATTGCTTTAAATTCGGTGGAATTATTTTTTATTTTAATCTTGATTGTGTATGTATTTTTGTGTTTTATGGTTTGAGTTATGTCTGTTATGTTTTCATTGTTGTGTTATTTTATTGTAATTATTATATCTAAATTATAAGTATCTATAATTATATTTTGAAAAGGAAATGCGTTCGCTATAATAAACTATATGCATAAATATTTGACATGAAACTGTTTTGAGATATGCATAATGTACACACCTACATTACATACCTATACATTTATAAAATTATTTAAAATAAATTAATTTAAAGAAACACAAATTATAATTTATTATGTTTTGAAAAATCATTGGTTTTGTTGAATTTCAAATTTACAGCAAATTTTATAATTCTGATTTATATTCTATGAACACTTTGTCTATATAAATGCACAAATGCAGACTGTAAAAAAAGAAATAATATTATTTTGCCTTTTGTTGTGGTTCATCTAAGGTTCATATGATGATATAACAGTCTTGTTTATTAGATTTCAGAATTACTCGGTTCTACCTAGGGATAGCTAAACCGCGTCAACGCGACGCACTTACTCCATCTTTACGCCATGCCCTTCTTATGTCAACAAAATTACCAATATGCAAATCTGCTTATTATAACATAGAAAACCCCAGCTGATTTCCATAACTTCAATTTCATTAAGGGTGGAATTTTCGTTCGCTAATAAATAAAAAAAACGTTCTTAAAATTTTTTTACAATTTGCGCGCGCTCAAGGGGATGGAGTAGGTACCCTTTATATGTTTTTCAACACAGCGCGGGCGTGAAGGATGGGGATGGTAAGGGAAAGGTGTATGGAAAGATATGTGGCGCGAGGTACTGAGACTGAAGGTGGTGGTGGTGGTTGTCTCAGATTTTTATGTCCAGGGTTGGCGGCTGGGCTAAAGCGGAGAAATGCCGTGTCTTATATCAATGTCCCTTTATAATTCGCATTATTTTGTTCATTTTCATATTTGTTGGGCATACTAGTATTTACTCAATCACATGTTGTTAGTGTTATGCCTGAACAACATGTAATGAGTAAACCAGCTGCCCAACAATGATCAATGATAATGGAATAAAAACATGACATAGAACTACGGCAGGGATCGAACCTATGACCTGTGAGGTTGACAGGCGACCACGCATACCATCGCGCCACGGCCAACCCCTAAATAATATACATTTATTTAATTTTCAATAATTTTTTAATGGAAAATAAATATATGTATGTGTATGTTTTTTTTTTTTTTAGCAAAAAGTTACACAAACAAAAAAATATACTGCATGCATTATCTTTATAGGTATTATGAAATACTTGTGACATATAGTTTTGAAAAATTACTAACAATAAAAAAAAATAAAGATACAAAATTACTTTACGTTTTCATCAAGGTATTTATTAATTTAAATTTATAACAAGGTTTCTTAATCAAATTTGCATTAACTATAAAATTATAACACGTGATTTGTAATGCATTTTAGTACTTTTATAGTAGGTACAAAGAATTTGTTCATGCGTTTAAATTATTTGGTTGAATTTGTATCAATTAATGCTTTGATAAAAATTTACGGTGAATTGTTTAAACTTGTTCCTTTATGATTATGTACTTAGATACTTATCAAAATCATTTTTATATCTATTCGTTTTTTTCTTAAATAACTTCTTGGTAATTCATATCCTGTATCTTAGATTACACAAGTTTACAAAATTTTGGGTCACCAATGCTACCTAAAAAACAACTTTTTTTTAATAATTTGGGTTCGCTAAAAACGAAAATGACTGTTTTTGAGATATGCGCCAAAAAAAAAGGGGTTTTCAGTCTAATTTTCAAACACTGGCTTTTTAATTTACATAAAGTTAATAATTTTGGAAAGATGACACTTTCTGCTTTCCAACGGTTTACTGTTTGTTATAATCGGATCAGGTAGGTAGGTAGAGATGGCAGCCGCTAGCCCTGGCGACTCAATTAGCGCTGGGAAGCGCCGTTTCGTGTCAACCTAGTAAGGATTTAGAATGGAATTATATGGTTTTTTAGACTTTAACGAACTTTTATTAAAGCCATTTCGTCACATTCAGAAAGATAATCAGATCTTTGATTTTCTTCCCAGAAAGCTCATTTGGGTCATCGAGGAATGCCTTCCCAAAGGAAGTCAATCTAGAATGGGCTAAAGCAGGGCAGTTGCAGAGAAAATGAGACACAGTTTCTTTTTCTTTTTTTTTTCTCACAGCTCCGACAGTGAGTGTTGTAGGGGATTCCCAGCTTCCTTGCATGCTCACCTATAGGCCAGTGCCCAGTACAAATTTCTGTGACCCTGGCTATGTCGTGCCTGGGTCTACTTAACAAATCATTAGAACGAGATTGGTTATAGGTAGGCCAAATCTTTCTTGATATGACACAGTTTGTAAGACTGCTCCACTTAAGGTTGGATTGATTGAGAAAAATCGAGAAAATCCAACCCCTCACAACACCAAGAGAGATATTAACATTTACCGCTAGTGAGCTGTGAAGGGCCGAGCTTTGCCGAGCCAACTCTTCAGCCCGTTCGTTACCCTCTATGTCACTATGACCTGGAACCCAGATGAGAGTGACCCGGCGTTCAATGCCTAGACTCGACAGTTCGTCTCGACATTGCTGGGCAAGTAATGAGGTTGATGTAGTTGATTTGATGGCCTTAATGGCTGCCTGGCTGTCGGAGCAGATTGCTATGTTTCCAGGTTGATTTTGGTTTAATTTGAGCAATTTGCATGATTCTCTAATTGCTAGTAGTTCAGCTTGAAATTCACTTGTTTGGTAGTCTGAAAGAATTGGAGATGTTAAGGGTCTCTAAAAAAATTCCTGAACCAACGCCGCACTCTATCTTTGACCCATCAGTAATAGAGCTCTTGATACCCGGGTACCCGGTACATTGGCCGTGTACCCGGGTACCCGGATATTCCGGGTATTACCCGGGTCACCGGACACCCGGGTACCCACACGTGTCGGGTACCCGTCAGGTGTCGGGTACCCGGGAATTTGTGTAATTGGTCCCAATGAACCATCATAACTCAGATGGGAGATGAAAAAATAACAATAACAACAGGGTGCTTCTTAAAGTACAGGTAGAAATAAAGAAAGTCGTTTTCACAAAATTATTTTCTATTAGGGTGGTGCAAAATTTTTTTTTGTCGTTTTCAAAAAAATATTTTGTATTAGGGTGGTGCAAAAATTTTTTTTTTTCGTTTTCAATATAAATTCAAAGTATAAATTTACACAAGCTGAAAAACACATTTTTCACGTATGTGACACGTTTTATTTGGCCGCCATCTTGTTTTTTATGAAAATTTAGATTTTCGCATATAACTCGCGTAGTTTTGATTCTAGAAGAAAAAGTAATAGACAAAACTTTTAAAACGATAAATTTTCTACAAAAAATGTTAAATAACTTTTTTCGATAGGTGCTTTTGTTTAAGAGTTACAGTACATTTTGTACTGAGGAAGTGTCAAAAAATTGAATTTTCAACAAAATGTACTATAACTCTTAAACAAAAGCAGTTATCGAAAAAAGTTATTTAACATTTTTTGTAGAAAATTTATTGTTTTAAAAGTTTTGTCTATAACTTTTTCTTCTAGAATCAAAACTACGCGAGTTATATGCGAAAATCTAAATTTTCATAAAAAACAAGATGGCGGCCAAATAAAACGTGTCACATATGTGAAAAATGTGTTTTTCAGCTTGTGTAAAGTTTTACTTTGAATTTATATTGAAAACGAAAAAAAAAATTTTGCACCACCCTAATACAAAATATTTTTTTGAAAACGACAAAAAAAATTTTTTGCACCACCCTAATACAAAATATTTTTTTGAAAACGACAAAAAAAAATTTGCACCACCCTAATAGCAAATAATTTTGTGAAAACGACTTTCTTTATTTCTACCTGTACTTTAAGAAGCACCCTGTTGTTATTGTTATTTTTTCATCTCCCATCTGAGTTATGATGGTTCATTGGGACCAATTACACAAATTCCCGGGTACATGTCACCTGACTGTTTCGAGTACCCGGTCGAAATCAAGAGCTCTAATCAGTAAAGATTGTGGTGTCAAAGTCTTTCGTCACACTATCGTTTTTCCAATCAACTCTTGTAGGAAAAACAACTTTAAAATCTTCGATGAGTCTGAGAGGGGGTATACAGTAGTCGGTGTTAGCTAGGAAAATATCCGGAGGAATCAATTTTGTGATATTTCCATGGCCATAGGGCTTGGAAGACCAGCAGTTTGATTCTTTTAATCTTACGGCACTGCATGCCGAATGCCGATAGATATTTGATGTGAAGATCGAGTGGTGGAAGGTGCAGGATAACGTTAAGGGCATCTGTTGGGCATGATTGAATAGATCCCGTAGTGCCAACGCTAGCCGTTCTTTGAACCTTCTTAAGTTTATTAATGTTATATTGTTTGCTAAGTGCAGGCCACCACACAATCGATCCTGAGCTGACTCAGTGATTTCACTAATCACGGTGGTAAACTTTCCTGAGACCAATAAAACCAAATCGTCAGCATACGCTACTGCTTTAACACCGCTACCTCTTAACTTTGCGAGTATTATCCATGACTAGAAGCCACAGAAGAGAGGAGAGAACACCACCTTGGGGTGTTCCTTTAATAACATATTTAGTAGCAGTAGTGTTTCCTAACGAAGCCTGAATCTTTCTGTCACTTAGCATAGAAATGATCCATTTTGATATGAAGTCATCTACGCCGAAGTGAGTAAGTGATTCCCGAATGGGTTCAGTTAGGACGTTATTTAACGCACCTTCTACGTCTAGGAAGGTTGCAAGAGTATATTCTTTGTAGTGAATTGTTCTCTCGGTTGTACTCACAACTTCATGCAGGGCCGTCTCAGTAGCCACGGCCAACCCCTAAATAATATACATTTATTTAATTTTCAATAATTTTTTAATGGAAAATAAATATATGTATGTGTATGTTTTTTTTTTTTTAGCAAAAAGTTACACAAACAAAAAAATATACTGCATGCATTATCTTTATAGGTATTATGAAATACTTGTGACATATAGTTTTGAAAAATTACTAACAATAAAAAAAAATAAAGATACAAAATTACTTTACGTTTTCATCAAGGTATTTATTAATTTAAATTTATAACAAGGTTTCTTAATCAAATTTGCATTAACTATAAAATTATAACACGTGATTTGTAATGCATTTTAGTACTTTTATAGTAGGTACAAAGAATTTGTTCATGCGTTTAAATTATTTGGTTGAATTTGTATCAATTAATGCTTTGATAAAAATTTACGGTGAATTGTTTAAACTTGTTCCTTTATGATAATGTACTTAGATACTTATCAAAATCATTTTTATATCTATTCGTTTTTTTCTTAAATAACTTCTTGGTAATTCATATCCTGTATCTTAGATTACACAAGTTTACAAAATTTTGGGTCACCAATGCTACCTAAAAAACAACTTTTTTTTAATAATTTGGGTTCGCTAAAAACGAAAATGACTGTTTTTGAGATATGCGCCAAAAAAAAGGGGTTTTCAGTCTAATTTTCAAACACTGGCTTTTTAATTTACATAAAGTTAATAATTTTGGAAAGATGACACTTTCTGCTTTCCAACGGTTTACTGTTTGTTATAATCGGATCAGGTAGGTAGGTAGAGATGGCAGCCGCTAGCCCTGGCGACTCAATTAGCGCTGGGAAGCGCCGTTTCGTGTCAACCTAGTAAGGATTTAGAATGGAATTATATGGTTTTTTAGACTTTAACGAACTTTTATTAAAGCCATTTCGTCACATTCAGAAAGATAATCAGATCTTTGATTTTCTTCCCAGAAAGCTCATTTGGGTCATCGAGGAATGCCTTCCCAAAGGAAGTCAATCTAGAATGGGCTAAAGCAGGGCAGTTGCAGAGAAAATGAGACACAGTTTCTTTTTCTTTCTTTTTTCTCACAGCTCCGACAGTGAGTGTTGTAGGGGATTCCCAGCTTCCTTGCATGCTCACCTATAGGCCAGTGCCCAGTACAAATTTCTGTGACCCTGGCTATGTCGTGCCTGGGTCTACTTAACAAATCATTAGAACGAGATTGGTTATAGGTAGGCCAAATCTTTCTTGATATGACACAGTTTGTAAGACTGCTCCACTTAAGGTTGGATTGATTGAGAAAAATCGAGAAAATCCAACCCCTCACAACACCAAGAGAGATATTAACATTTACCGCTAGTGAGCTGTGAAGGGCCGAGCTTTGCCGAGCCAACTCTTCAGCCCGTTCGTTACCCTCTATGTCACTATGACCTGGAACCCAGATGAGAGTGACCCGGCGTTCAATGCCTAGACTCGACAGTTCGTCTCGACATTGCTGGGCAAGTAATGAGGTTGATGTAGTTGATTTGATGGCCTTAATGGCTGCCTGGCTGTCGGAGCAGATTGCTATGTTTCCAGGTTGATTTTGGTTTAATTTGAGCAATTTGCATGATTCTCTAATTGCTAGTAGTTCAGCTTGAAATTCACTTGTTTGGTAGTCTGAAAGAATTGGAGATGTTAAGGGTCTTTAAAAAAATTCCTGAACCAACGCCGCACTCTATCTTTGACCCATCAGTAATAGAGCTCTTGATACCCGGGTACCCGGTACATTGGCCGTGTACCCGGGTACCCGGATATTCCGGGTATTACCCGGGTCACCGGACACCCGGGTACCCACACGTGTCGGGTACCCGTCAGGTGTCGGGTACCCGGGAATTTGTGTAATTGGTCCCAATGAACCATCATAACTCAGATGGGAGATGAAAAAATAACAATAACAACAGGGTGCTTCTTAAAGTACAGGTAGAAATAAAGAAAGTCGTTTTCACAAAATTATTTTCTATTAGGGTGGTGCAAAATTTTTTTTTGTCGTTTTCAAAAAAATATTTTGTATTAGGGTGGTGCAAAAATTTTTTTTTTTCGTTTTCAATATAAATTCAAAGTATAAATTTACACAAGCTGAAAAACACATTTTTCACGTATGTGACACGTTTTATTTGGCCGCCATCTTGTTTTTTATGAAAATTTAGATTTTCGCATATAACTCGCGTAGTTTTGATTCTAGAAGAAAAAGTAATAGACAAAACTTTTAAAACGATAAATTTTCTACAAAAAATGTTAAATAACTTTTTTCGATAGGTGCTTTTGTTTAAGAGTTACAGTACATTTTGTACTGAGGAAGTGTCAAAAAATTGAATTTTCAACAAAATGTACTATAACTCTTAAACAAAAGCAGTTATCGAAAAAAGTTATTTAACATTTTTTGTAGAAAATTTATTGTTTTAAAAGTTTTGTCTATAACTTTTTCTTCTAGAATCAAAACTACGCGAGTTATATGCGAAAATCTAAATTTTCATAAAAAACAAGATGGCGGCCAAATAAAACGTGTCACATATGTGAAAAATGTGTTTTTCAGCTTGTGTAAAGTTTTACTTTGAATTTATATTGAAAACGAAAAAAAAAATTTTGCACCACCCTAATACAAAATATTTTTTTGAAAACGACAAAAAAATTTTTTTGCACCACCCTAATACAAAATATTTTTTTGAAAACGACAAAAAAAAATTTGCACCACCCTAATAGCAAATAATTTTGTGAAAACGACTTTCTTTATTTCTACCTGTACTTTAAGAAGCACCCTGTTGTTATTGTTATTTTTTCATCTCCCATCTGAGTTATGATGGTTCATTGGGACCAATTACACAAATTCCCGGGTACATGTCACCTGACTGTTTCGAGTACCCGGTCGAAATCAAGAGCTCTAATCAGTAAAGATTGTGGTGTCAAAGTCTTTCGTCACACTATCGTTTTTCCAATCAACTCTTGTAGGAAAAACAACTTTAAAATCTTCGATTAGTCTGAGAGGGGTTATACAGTAGTCGGTGTTAGCTAGGAAAATATCCGGAGGAATCAATTTTGTGATATTTCCATGGCCATAGGGCTTGGAAGACCAGCAGTTTGATTCTTTTAATCTTACGGCACTGCATGCCGAATGATAGATATTTGATGTGAAGATCGAGTGGTGGAAGGTGCAGGATAACGTTAAGGGCATCTGTTGGGCATGATTGAATAGATCCCGTAGTGCCAACGCTAGCCGTTCTTTGAACCTTCTTAAGTTTATTAATGTTATATTGTTTGCTAAGTGCAGGCCACCACACAATCGATCCTGAGCTGACTCAGTGATTTCACTAATCACGGTGGTAAACTTTCCTGAGACCAATAAAACCAAATCGTCAGCATACGCTACTGCTTTAACACCGCTACCTCTTAACTTTGCGAGTATTATCCATGACTAGAAGCCACAGAAGAGAGGAGAGAACACCACCTTGGGGTGTTCCTTTAATAACATATTTAGTAGCAGTAGTGTTTCCTAACGAAGCCTGAATCTTTCTGTCACTTAGCATAGAAATGATCCATTTTGATATGAAGTCATCTACGCCGAAGTGAGTAAGTGATTCCCGAATGGGTTCAGTTAGGACGTTATTTAACGCACCTTCTACGTCTAGGAAGGTTGCAAGAGTATATTCTTTGTAGTGAATTGTTCTCTCGGTTGTACTCACAACTTCATGCAGGGCCGTCTCAGTAGACTTGCCTTTGAGGTATGCATGCTGAGATACATCAAGAGGACGACCCTCTAATAAAACTCTTATATGAGTATCAAGGATGCGCTCTAGTGTCTTCAAAAAAAAAGATGTCAAGCTAATAGGTCTGAAATCCTTCGCGGTTTCATGACCTCGCCTACCAACCTTCGGAATAAAGACCACTCTACCTTTGAAGATCATTTCAAGCTAGAGCACTGCTATGCCTTGCAGTTTCTGCAGAATAATTGGTATTATGCCATCAAGGCCTGGTGATTTATAAGGGGAGAAAGTATTGATGGCCCCTGAAATACTATCTCCAGTTATATCTGAATTGATTAGCTATAATCGGATTAACTCTAATCAAAATTTAGAAAACTGCAAAAACTCAACAGATTTTTGGAAAGCGGTCAAAAGATCAAAGGAAACCCTTTCACAATAAACAATAATTAAACACTCAACTACAAACATCAATACACCGATAACATTTCGAGAAACTTGTGAGTGCAGAACCCTGTGCGCAAGAAATACTATACGCTCTACCTTTTTTTCAAAACGATATCTTAGACCGTGATATAACACTTGCGGAAGTAAGGTCAACAATTTGCTGTTTGAAAGTTGACAAAGCGCCTGGATTTGACCGGATTTCCTAAAACTACTTTTAGCTGTCTACAATAATATACTATATTTAATTCCGGAGATATTCCAGAGGCTTTTAAGAGATCTATTATTTTCCTAAATTTTAAAAAGGGTGATAGGATGAATTCCTGCAACTATCACAATAGCGCCTTTCTTAACACCTCTTTAAATTTTTTTATGGAGATAACGAGATGTCACATTATAAGTTAGATTGAGTCCTATAATTCGCTAAGCCAATTTCAAATCGATTTAGAAAAGGTTACTCAAACGTAGACCATATTTTCACCCTGACAAGTATTGCGGATATATACCTCTGAAGTCGTAAGAAATTGTATTTGTATGTCTTCTTCGCTCTAATATACAAAAGTTTAAGTTTGGTAGGGTGATAGAAAGCATCTATAGTCAAACATGCAACGTAGTAAGACAGAGCGTGGAAGAGAATTCCACATTCACGTAGTACGGCTAAAAATCGAATCCCTGTACTTGACAGTACGACCGAAAATGGGTTCAAGAGTAAACTGATGAGCATTCCTGGAAGCGCGAGTATTACGGTTGAAACGTTTAAGGGGAGGAATGCAACTGGCTATTGCATTAGAGCACTTACCTTAAAAGTAACGATAAAAGAGTCTCCGATCATTTTGAAGGCTCGTCTTTGTATACTGTCCAAGAGGCTTAAGTAAGTTGCTGGAGCACCAACCCAGAGATGGGAGATATACTCAAGCTTTGTACGTATATAACTTTTATAGAAAATTGACAGATCCGAAGGGGAAAAGAATTTCTTGCATCTACAATGGAAACCTAAACATCTTGCGGCATTTTTGGCGACGTTACGTTAATATGTGATCATTCCACAAACGATGGTTTGTGATACACATACCTAAAATCGCAAGCTGATTAGTTTCTCCGATGCAAGTGCCACTCATAGATAATGGCAAGGTGGGGGGGACGTCTCGCTTTAACGGCAGAATGCAGCATTGAGTTTTCGAAGCATTAAATTCTACGCGATTTTATTAATCCCCATTGTACAATGCTTTCTAAATCAGAATTTAATGTATTTAGCCGTTTCAGTTTCACGTCCGAAGAGGAGGGATGTGAGTCTGGAAACGAATATGAAAAGCTAAGGATGCTATCGTCAGGAAACAATTAAATGGATTAGTAGTTGCAGACAGGAGATCATTAATTAAAATGAGAAAGAGGGTCGGAGATAAAACAGAACCCTGTGGCACACCAGCATTTATTTTGTGGGTTTCAGACTTGAATCCGTCTAATACTACTTGTATAGAACGATTCGAAAGAAAGTTACTAATCCAACGAAGAAAGGTTTCATCGAAACCAAAAGCACGCATTTTCGATAAAAGAGCAGGATGCCAAACTTTATCAAATGCTTTAGAAATATCAAGTGCAATAATCTTACTTTCTCCAAAACGAGGAACAAGCCCAGAAGAATAGAATAGATGGAAAAGCTTACGCAGGGGTTTTGCCAGAGTGGGAAAACACCTCTTCAGAACAATGTCGGGGATGCCATCCGGACCAGCGGATTTATGAATGTTGAGATCTTTGAGGACTCTCACCACAGCACGAGTACGAAAGAAGATTTGTCCAATAGAATCATTTACGCGCTCAAGAACTGGGGGAGTCATGACACTATCAGACAGCGTACAGTTGGCGGCGAACTGCCTAACGAATAAGTTAGCCTTCTCGAGAGAGCTAACGACGGAAGTGTCATTGACAACGAATGTTGGGACCGAGGAAGATGTTTTGTTCCTTATGTTTTTTACGAATGACCAAAAATTTTTACTACCTATGGGACATTGTAGTATTTTTCGCTTTAAATTTTGGTCATGCAAAAATTTGGTCCTTCGAATATGGGCGTAGCAGGCCTTCCTGGCTTGTTTAAACTTTTTCCGGTTTTCCTCAGTTGGATTGGCTCTAAAACAACATAAGTTAACCTCTTTGACCCTAATAACCACTTTACAGCTTGCATCGAATCATGATGCTCTTAGCCCTATTCGGGATAAAAGTTCTCATTCCCAAAAGAATCATATTAGTAATCATATCCGCGCTGGAGTCTACGTCACTACCGAGGAAGCATAGTGACCAGTTAAAGATCCTGAAAAAATTGTTGAGGCCGTCCCAGTTGGCTTTCTCGTATTGCCAAACGGTTCTCACAGGAGCTCTTTCTCTAACTGGATTTGTTTGGCACGAAAAATTTGCGGAAATGATACTATGGTCAGATGTGCCTAGAGGCGTTAATACATTTATTTTGTATTTATCAGGTTCGGAGGTAAGAAACAAGTTAAGAGTATTTTCGGCTCGGCCATTAACGTCCGATATTCGGGTGGGCTCGTTGACAAGCCGAGTAAGGTGATTAAACTCAGCGAATATCTCAGCACACATACCTTCGGATGTTTTCTGGTCCGAATGTTGAAGCCAAGAAGAATTGTGTACATTGAAATCGCCCGTAATAACGATTTCAGTGTGAGGATGCAAGGAGACAGTTCTTTGGATGGAATCGGACAGAACATCAAATTCGCGAGAAGTTGAAACTCTGTCCAAATTAGGGCTACGATAGAGGAAACAATAATGTATGCTGTGCCTGTTTACCGAGAATTTAAGCCACAGGAAGTTAAACAAGGGGTTGGTACTAGGACCATATTATGGTTGAAATTGTTAAGCAACATCATTTCTTACGTAGACGGCGAGACCATGGTGGGGGAGGAATAATGGCACTAAGTTATACCCATGAATTTGATATTCAGTAGGATCAGTATTTTCACCTACTTGGGTTTCACTCAGTGCCAAAACAGCTGGTCTGTTTGTAACAGAATGGGCGTACAAAGCAAGGAAATTTGCTCTAAGACCACGAATATTACAATAGTCAACTCTGAAATTTCCAATCATTGTGGGAAAAAAAGAAAAAAAAAGACTGAAACAGACGAAATCTAAGAAAAACTGAATATGATTATAAAATTCTTTTCAGTACACAAAACTACTACTCAGCAGTGAATCAAAGAGTATGTCTCTATGCATCTGTTGCTATTTGCTCAGCAAGTATTGAGCTTGTCTAAGCTCTCTCAATTGATGCACTTGCTAAGCCTAACAACTGCAGGTTAGGGAGGAAAGGGAAGGTATACTCACTGCGCTCTGTGGGTACACATTTTTTTTGGTATTATTTGTTGTTGTTTCTTGTTGGCGGTACTAATTTATTAGTTGATTTTCTTTTTTTTTGTGTGTTGATTTTTGTATCCTGTTTTTTTTTAACTAATATTTTTTATTGTGTTTTTTTTTTTGAACTGATGGGGACACAACGTGACAATTATAAACGAGACAAATGGTGGGGACGAGGGGCGACTAAAAAAAAAACCAGCACACACGAAGGTGACCCTTACTGCTCCACCTGCAGACGACAACTCTCCAGTTGATGATCAATAGATTGCGTGATTATTGCTCCGAGCGGGACTTGACTGTCAATCTTAACAAGTCGAAAACAATGGTGTTTTGAGGAGGATCTGGACGTCTAGCTCGAAATGAAGTCTGGTTTTATGGTGAAGATATAATTGAAACGGTGAAAGAATACCAATATTTAGGATTTACGATTACATCTAACCTCAACATCTAACACCTCTCCAAAAAACTATTGTCGTCCAAAAACGCTATAGGGACAGTCTAGAAAAACGTTTATGGTAACAAAGACCTCCATCTCAGTTCTAAATACAAAGTCTTCGTTGCTACTTCTAAAGCAATTATGCTCTACGCAGCTCAATCTTCAGGATGGCCACTGAACCACTGAAAATCTTCTTGGGTTTTCAAAAGGTACGCTACAAAAGTAGAGCGATAGGGAGAGCAAACGACGCCATATTTTTTCCCGCTCTCCTGACATTTCTCTACAATAAGGTTCGCCATTTCATCATGGAAAGATATACGATCCAACAACGAGTCGAAGTTATTAAAACTTACCACCGAATTTCGGAGTCAGTGGTTTCAACTTTAAGAGCGGGTTTTCATCGAAAAATCATCTTCAGTGATGAGACTCATTTCTGGCTGAATGGCTTCTTCAATTATGCGTTACTCCATATTTCACCATTGCTACCCGAAAAATTACGTTTTGTTGCGTTTATTTTTTAATAATTAAGGGGATTTTTTTTTTTGATAATTTTGCGCGCGCTCAAGGAGATGGTGTACCCTTTATATGTTTTTCAACACAGCGCAGGCGTGAAGGATAGGGATGGGAAGGGAAAGGTGTACGGAAAGGTATGTGGCGCGAGGTACTGAGACTGAAGGTGGTGTTTGTATCAGATATTATCTCCAGGGTTGGCGGCTGGGCTAAAGCGGAGAAAATGCCGTGTCTTATATCAATGTCCCTTTATAATTCACATTATTTTGTTCATTGTCATATTTGTTGGGCATACTAGTATTTACTCAATCACATGTTGTTAGTGTTATGCTTGAACAACATGTAACGAGTAAACCAGCGGTCCAACAATGATCAATGATAATGGAATAAAAACATGACATAGAACTACGGCAGGGATCGAACCTGTGACCTATGAGGTTGACAGGCGACCACGCATACCACGGCCAACCCCTTTATATGTCAGAGACACAGTGCGAGCTTAAGGTAAGTAGGAGGCAGGCACGAAGCGTGACTTTTTTGGAAGCGGAAGCACTTAACGTTGATAACCACGATAACCACGAAAAAGTTTCATAGAATTTCATTGAAAAATGCCTTGTACATCGCTTTGTAACGGTGTTGATATTAACAAATGGCTTCGGTCTACCACCGTCTATTATAATTTTTTTCTCATCAAATGTTCTCGACGAGAATGGTTTATTAATTAAGCTTTCAATTATACAATTGCAGGTAATCATTTTGAACAAAACGCTAAAGAAAAAAGAAATCCTAAACTACTTACACAAAACATTTACAGTTGACAATGCGATTTGCACACTACAGATAAAAAACGCGGAACACACAAGTGTTAAATGAACTTTTTTACCCCTTTGTCAATGAATAAGAAGAAGCAAATAACTCAAAACTCATATCTCTCCTTTCCTGCTCTACTTTTGTTTTCACAAATTTTCATAATGAGTTCACTCAATTCAATCTTTACTTCTTATGTGATCGCCAAAAAATTAAAAAATTTGCTTTGAAGGAGATTGAGTGAGAGTTGAGAGTAGGCGATATATCAGAATGCCTAGCTGGTATGCATTCCAAATATTTGTTTGCAAGCGCGAGTTTATAATGGAGTGATATTGTGCATTCCCCGTGGACATTTGCTTTGAACGAAACTGAGTGAGAGGTGAGAGTAGGCGATATATCAGAATGGGAATGCCTAGCTGGTATGCATTCCAAATATATGTTTGCAAGCGTGAGTGTATAATGGAGTGACATTGTGCATTCGCCGTGGAATTGAAGGGATATTATGAGTTTTTGTAGTTTTAGTTTTGCATTGTTTCGAATTAAAAATTCTTTTCTTAAATCGTATAATTTTTTGAATTGCTTAACGGAAGCACTCATTCCACTCAATATATGGACGCTTCGTCCCTGGTAGGAGGAGATTTGAAAGGAGATGTCGGTAAACATTAGTCTTGAATTTCGTCACATCACAATGAGAGGGAAAGACAGAGCGTGGAAGGGTATTCCACATTTTCGTAGTACGGCTAAGAAACGAATCCCTGTACTTGACAGTACTACAGAAATTGGGTTCAAGAGTATTACGGTTGAATTGTTTAAAGGGAGGAATGTAACTGGCTATTTCATTAGAGCACTTACCGTAAAAGTAACGATAAAAGAGTGAGAGACAGGGAACGTTACGCTGGTGTTCGAGGGACGTAAAAGAATCGATGATGTTCCTGTCTCCGATCATTTTGAAAGGCTCGTCTTTATATACTGTCCAAGAGGCTTAAGTAAGTTGCTGGAGCACCAACCGAGAGATGGGAGATATACTCAAGCTTTGTACGTACTTATATAACTTTTATAGAAAATAGACAGATCCGAAGGGGAAAAGAATTTCTTGCATCTCCAATGGAAACCTAAACATCTTGCGGCATTTTTTTCGACGTTACGTTAATATGTGATCATTCCACAAAAGATGGTTTGTGATACACATACCTAAAATCGCAAGCTGATTAGTTTCTTCGATGCAAGTGCCACTCATAGAAAATGGAAGGGGGGGGGGGGACGTCTCGCTTTAACGGCAGAATGCAGCATTGAGTTTTCGAAGCATTAAATTCTACGTGATTTATTAATCCCCATTGTACAATGCTTTCTAAGTCAGAATTTAATGTACTTATCATATTTAACCGTTTCAGTTCCACGTCCGAAGAGGAGGGATGTGAGTCTGGAAACAAATATGAAAAGCTAAGGATGCTATCGTCAGGAAACAATAAAATGGATTAGTAGTTGCAGACAGGAGATCATTAATTAAAATGAGAAAGAGGGTCGGAGATAAAACAGAACCCTGTGGCACACCAGCATTTATGTTGTGGGTTTCAGACTTGAATCCGTCTAATACTACTTGTATAGAGCGATTTGAAAGAAAAATACTAATCCAAGGAATAAGAGTTTCATCGATACCAAAATCACTCATTTTCGATAAAAGAGCAGGATGCCAAACTTTATCAAATGCTTTAGAAATATCAAGTGCAATAATCTTACTTTCTCCAAAACGATGTAAAGATTTGTTCCACTGTTCGGCGAGATAAACCATCAAGTCACCAGTGGACATATTCCTGCGAAAGCCGTATTGCCGGACATTAAGAAGCTTTCGATCTTCGAGATATTTCTTGAGCTGATAATTTATCAGCGTTTCCATGACCTTGGAAAGAAGAACGTAAGTGCAATTGGTCGGTAATTAGAGGGTGAAGAAGATTCGCCTTTTTTGGAATAGGCTAGACAAATGCTGTTTTCCAACTGCTTGGAACAAGCCCAGAAGAATAGAATAGGTGGAAAAGCTTACGCAGGGGTTTTGCCAGAGTGGGAAAACACCTCTTTAAAACAATGTCGGGGATACCATCCGGACCAGCGGATTTATGAATGTTGAGATCTTTGAGGACTCTCACCACAGCACGAGTACCAAAGAAGATTTGTCCAATAGAATCATTTACGCGCTCAAGAACTGAAGGAGTCATGACACTATCAGACAGCGTAGAGTTGGCGGCGAACTGCCTTCCCGAGAGAGCTAACGAGTGTTGGGACCAAGGAAGATGTTTTGTTCCTTATGTTTTTTACGAATGACCAAAAAGTTTTACTACCTGTGGGACATTGTAGTATTTTTTGCCTTAATTTTTGGTAATGCAAAAATTTGGTCCTTCGAATATGGGCGTAGCAGGCCTTCCTGGCTTGTTTGAACTTTTTCCGGTTTTCCTCAGTTGGATTGGCTCTAAGACAACGGAAGCTAACCTCTTTGACCCTTTCTCTTTGGGATGCTCTTAGCCCTATTCGGGATAAAAGTTCTCATTCCCAAAAGAATCATATTAGTTATCATTTAATAATTTTTTCAACCATTGTTTCTTTTTTAAGTTTAAATACATTTTTTTTTTTGTTTCTCACTGGTTCATTCGCCACTAACCTTGGCGCAAGCTTAAGGCTAAAGAATGTTTCCTTGAAGAACATTCTAATAAAATAATTATTGTTGTTTCTTTTTTAATTAATTTATTAATTATTATTAATGTTATTCTTTTCTTTTTTTTCTTAGTTATCTCATTTACATTGTGTTCATAGTATCTAAGTTTACAAGGAATGATAAATAAATAAATAAATCAAATCAATAATCATATCCGCACTGGAGTCTACGTCACTACCGAGGAAGCATAGTGACCAGTTAAAGATCCTGAAAAAATTATTGAGGCCGTCCCAGTTGGCTTTCTCTAACTGGATTTGTTTGGCACGAAAAATTTGCGGAAATGATACTATGGTCAGATGTGCCTAGAGGCGTTAATACATTTATTGTGTGTTTATCAGGTTCGGAGGTAAGAAACAAGTCAAGAGTATTTTCGGCTCGGCCATTAACGACCGATATTCGGATGGGCTCGTTGACAAGCTGAGTAAGGTGATTAAACTCAGCGAAGATCTCAGCACACATACCTTCGGATGTTGTCTGGCCCGAATATTAAATCCAAGAAAAATTGTGTACATTGAAATCGCCCGTAATAACGATTTCAGTGTGAGGATGCAAGGAGACAGTTCTTTGGATGGAATTGGACAGAGCATCTAATTCGCGAGAAGTTAAAACTCTGTCCAAATTAGTGCTTCCATAGAGGAAAAAATAATGTATGATGTGCCTGTTTACCGAGAGTTTAAACCACAAGAAGTTAAACTACTAGGACCATATTGTGGTTGAAGTTGGTAAGTAACATCTTTTCTTACGTAGACGGCGAGACCATGGTTTATGGGCCGGTGGCGTCATTGGGCGAACTTCTTCGGTGATGTTACACGTTACTGTGAATGGGGATCGCTACTGATCAAAGATAACCGAATATGGGTCGAATTGGATGATATGGACTTGGAGGACATGTAGTTCCAACAGGATGGCGCCGCAAGCCACATAGCGAATGTCACAATAAATTTATTGGAAACCAAGTTTTGAGAACGTGTTATCTCACAAAATTGTCCAGTCGTGCGATTTGACGCCGTTAGACTATTTCCTATGAGGCTACGTCAAGTGTATGGTCTATGCCAACAAGCCAGGGACGATTGATGAACTTCTTACAAATATCGAACGTGAAATGGAAGCAGTATCGGCCGATTTATGCTTGAGAACAGTAAAAAATTGGGTTCAGCGTCTGGACTTCCGCAAGCGTGCCCGTGGTGGCCAGGCAAAAGAAATCGAGTTGCATACATTATGGCATCGAACGTACTTTTACAGGAATAAAGAATTTCATTGATATCCAAAACCGTTTTGGTTATATTTAAAAAAAAACTTTTGTAGCGCTCTTATTGAAAAACCCGATTGAAACGTCAATTCCGACTATCTGACACAACACCGAGCTACATGTTTCTTATAGAGACAGGTCTTTCCTCTCTTTACCTAACATCGCTAAAACTTCACTTCAACTATATACCTAAGCTTATGAACATCTCCACAGGTAAAAGTGATATAGATCCACCAAACACAAAAGTTCCTGGTTTCAAGAGTGGAAAAATAATGCTGACATGTGCATTGTATATAAATTTGCATAGTACTATCATCAGCACGTTCCACCACGTCGGCCCCAAGCGATCACAGCACATACTAATTTTCTGGTTGCTGTTTCTGTGTATATACAAGTACGCCCTCAGACGACCACAGCACACAACTCAAAAATCATCGTGATGATAGTACTATAAGTTTTATATACAATGGACATGTGCGCGCAACCGTTCAACCTCTCATTAGAAAACCTGCCATCATGGAAATCGTATCTGGATGATCTGCTTGAACAGCTTCATTGCAAACTAAAAGCGGACTGTATCGAACAGGCAAAGAGCTCAATTTATAGAGAAGCTTATTCCAAGCTTCTACATAATGTTGGCCTTTTGAATTATTTTAGTTACCGTCTTAGTGGTGAGAATATTCAACTAATCTTTCGAGTAAGAGGTGAACTGCTACCATAGGCGGATTTACGGGGGGGGAGGGGGTTTCGGGTCCAAACCCCCCCCCCCCCTTGAGGGTTAAGTAAATTAATTTTTGTATGTATAGAAACTAATATTTTCCCTGTATAAAAAAATTCTTGGATGAACCCAGAAACAGAATTATTTTTGGAAGCTAAGCTAAGGATTAACTATAAAATTTTATTTTTCAGTGGTCAGCATGACTTCTTTGTATATGGTTTTCGACATTACCATAGACAGCGTTCGACTATTAAAGTAAGCCCTTTAATTCTCAGTGGGAAAGTCCAAAACTGGCGTTGAGGATGCATCGTGTGACAAAGTAATTGAGTTTCCTCCTTCAAGTTGTATAGCAGCTATTTTGTGTTGTTTTCACACCTTAAGCACTTATGAGAGTGAGAAACCTGGGGCTTATTTTGTCAATGTCGGAATTTCTTTCATGCCCGGGCCTAAAAATGTTAAGGATAATAAATAAAAAATCTATGCAAAACTTCAATGAAATCGGTTACCGTTAACACGTGCCACCGAGCACTTTTTTTTTTTTTTTTTTATATTTAGCGCGCACAAAAGGGGATGTTATGTACCCTTTACATGTCGAAACACAGTGCGAGCTTTAGGTAAGTAGGAGGGGATGTGAAAGGAGATGCCGGTGAACATTAGTCTTGAATTTCAGTATATCACAATGAGGGGGAAAGACAGAGCTTCGAAGGGAATTCCACATTCGCGTAGTACGGCTAAGGAACGAATCCCTGTACTTGACAGTACCACCGAAATTGGGTTCAAGAGCAAACTGATGAGCATTCCTGGAAGTGCGAGTATTACGGTTGAATCGTTTAAGGGGAGGAATGCAACTGGCTATTTCATTTGAGCACTTACCGTAAAAGTAACGATAAAAGAGCGAGAGACAAGAAACGTTACGCCGGTGTTCGAGTGACGTAAAAGTATCGATGATGTTCCTGTCTCCGATCATTTTGAAGGCTCGTCCTTGTATACTGTCCAAGAGGCTCAAGCAAGTTGCTGGAGCACCAGCCCAGAGATGGGAGTTATACTCAAGCTTTGGACGTATATAACTTTTATAGATCTGGCTACTATCAGAAGGGGAAAAGAATTTCTTGCATCTCCTAAGAAAACCTAAACATCTTGCGGCATTTTTGGCGACGCTAAGTATGTGATCATTCCATAAAAGATGGTTGGTGATACACATACCTAAAATCGCAAGCTGATTAGTTTCTTCGATGCAAGTGCCATTCATAGATAATGGCAGGGGGGGACGTCTCGCTTTAACGACAGAAGGCAGCATTGAGTTTTCGAAGCATTAAATTCTAAGCGATTTCTTAATCCCCATTGTACAATGCTGTCTAAGTCAGAATTTAATGTACTTATCATATTTAGCCGTTTCAGTTCCACGTCCGAAGAGGAGGGATGTGAATCTGGAAACGAATATGAAAAGCTAAGAGTGCTTTCGTCAGCGAAACAATTTAATGGATTAGTAGTTACAGACAGGAGATCATTAATGAAAATGAGAAAGAGGGTCGGATACAAGCGGAACCCTGTGGCACACCAGCATTTATTTTGTGGGTTTCAGACTTGAATCCGTCTAATACTACTTGTATAGAACGATTCGAAAGAAAGTTACTAATCCAACGAAGAAGAGTTTCATCGATACCAAAAGCACGCATTTTTGATAAAAGAGCAGGATGCCAAACTTTATCAAATGCTTTAGAAATATCAAGTGCAATAATCTTACTTTCTCCAAAACGATGTAAAGATTTGTTCCACTGTTCGGTGAGATAAACCATCAAGTCACCAGTGGATCTATTGCTGCGAAAGCCGTACTGCCGGTCATTAAGAAGCTGTCGATCTTCGAGATATTTCTTGAGCTGATAATTTATCAGCGTTTCCATGACCTTGGAAAGAAGAACGTAAGTGCAATTGGTCGGTAATTGGAGGGTGAAGAAGATTCGCCTTTTTTTGGTATAGGCTGGACAAATGCTGTTTTCCAACTGCTCGGAACAAGCCCAGAAGAATAGAATAGATGGAAAAGTTTACGCAGGGGTCTTGCCAGCGACAAAGAACACCTCTTCAGAACAATAGCGGGGATACCATCCGGACCAGCGGATTTATGTGTGTTAAGATCTTTTAGGACTCTCGCCACGGCTCGAGTAGGAAAGAAAATTTGTCCCATAGAATCATTTACGCACTCAAGAACTGGGGGAGTCATGACACTATCAGACAGCGTAGAGTTGGCGGCGAACTGCCTAACGAATAAGTTAGCCTTCTCGAGAGAGCCAACGAAGGGAGTGTCATTGACAACGAGTGTTGGGACCGAGGAAGATGTTTTGTTCCTAATGTTTTTTACAAATGACCAAAAATTTTTACTACCGGTGGGTCATTGAAGTATTTTTTGCCTTAATTTTTGGTCATGCAAAAATTTGGTCCTTCGAATATGGGCGTTGCAGGCCTTCCTGGCTTGTTTGAATTATTTCCGGTTTTCCTCAGTTGGGTTGGCTCTAAAACAACGGAAGCTAACCTCTTTAACCCTAATAACCTCTTTACAGCTTCCATCAAACCATGATTTCTCTTTGGGTCTGATGCTTTTAGCCCTATTCGGGATAAAAGTTCTCATTCCTAAAAGAATCATATTAGTAATCATATCCGCGCTGGAGTCTACGTCACTACCGAGGAAGCATAGTGACCAGTTAAAGATCCTGAAAAAATTATTGAGACCGTCCCAGTTGGCTTTCTCGTATTGCCAAACGGTTCTCATAGGAGCTCTTTCTCTAACTGGATTTGCTTGGCACGAAAAATTTGCGGAAATGATGCTATGTACCTAGAGGCGGTAATACACTGATTGTGTATATATCGGGGTCAGAGGTTAAAAACAAGTCAAGAGTGTTTTCGGCTCGGCCATTAACGTCCGATATTCGGGTAGGCTCGTTGACAAGCTGAGTAAGGTGGTTAAACTCAGCGAAGATCTCAGCACACATACCTTCGGGTTCTGACTGTCCTGAATGTTGAAGCCAAGAAGAATTGTGTACATTGAAATCGCCCGTAATAACGATTTCAGTGTGAGGATACAAGGAAACAATTTTTTGGATGGAGTCAGACAGAGCGTCAAATTCACGAGAAGTTGAAACTCTGTCCAAGTTGGGGCTTCGATAGAGAAAACAATAATGTATGACGTGCCTATTTACCGTGAACTTGAACCACAAGAACTTAAACAACGGGTTGGTACTAGGACCGTATTGTGGTTGAAATTGGTAAGCAACAACATTTCTTACATAGACGGCGAGACCATGGTGGGGAAGGAATAATGGCACTAAGTTATACCCATGAATTTGAAATTCAGCAGGATCAGTAGTTTCACCTACTTGGGTTTCACTTAGTTTTTTTTTTCAGAACAGCACACGCGAGGTGACCCTTCGCGTTCCACCTGCAAACGACTGACTGTCAAGTAAACATTCGTTTCCAATCTCGAAAAGGTTTGGTGACAAGTTAACCCAATTTTCCACCCCCATTCCACCCGGTGATGTTTGGAAAGCCACGCAGTATTTGCAATAAGCACCATCCTCTTTTGCCGAATAAGCAATAAATTTGCAGTATTTCAACTACATGCTTTGAAATTTTAAATTTTTGTAATTTGATTTCGAAAATCGAAAGCCTCTATAGGAGCCCAAACATTGTCAACAACATAAAGCATTTCAGATGGTACCTATTCTTTTTTTCGAGAGATTTTCTTCTACAAAAAGAGCAATATCGCTTGACGAGATGTTAAACAAATTCGGAGCAGAAATTGCCTCACAGAACAGAGACTTGCCTGTACAGTCTGCAAGATTTTTATTTAAATAAAATAGCTATTGTTTAAAATGCCCTATGATTTCGACTACATAAAATATCAAACAAAACAGTTTTTATTCCTCATAAAATAAGATAAGTTTTTCCTACTGCAGGTTTGAATCAATGAAGATATACAGTACTTACAGCTTTTTGCCTTTTATTTTTTTCTGTCTTTTTAAAATAATCGAGTGAATTTTGCTTCATTTTCTTAACCACACTCTTCTTAAAAAAATTTCTATCGATAGACAAAAAAGCCACTCTACGATTATTAACGGTTGATCCGAAATGTCAATTTTTGTTTTTTGAACGATTAAACATATCGAGTAAGTGAGTACAGAACGATTTCTTATTCGTTCAGTAAAATTATTGTTTTGTTTTAAATATTTGTGGTTCATTTTACATTAATTTTTAGATCTATGTAGGTATGTTTATTTATAACAAAATAATAAACAATATTGTTTGTTTTGATCTCGTGAATTGTGTACTTTCTTAACACCTGTTCCAAATATAATAATGTAGAAATTATCGTTTGCTTCAATTTTGACAAATAAGTTTCTTTTAATTTTTGTTTTTTTTCATTTTTTAAGAAAATATAAAATATGAAATATATATGGTATAAATTTAAGCCCCCCCATGGTGAAATCCTGGATCCGCCACTGACTGCTACCCTCACATTTCATCCCACATCGAAACGATCTACAGCTCCATTGTTCCATATTTAATACCCGTGAGAGAAAAAATGTCGTTCACTTCATAGCAAAGGGTTCAATAATGATGGAAATACGGCGACAGATATGGCAAGTAATAAGGTCATGCTTTGTATATGAAAACTATAGTACTCTCATGGCGAGTTTTTTTAGGGTTGCCCGGATCCTGGTGGTGGCGCTGCAAAATGTGAGGTGTAAAATTCGATTTGGTGAGTCTTTAAGCGTCGAAAATTGGTGCTAGGAGCAAGAGGAGACTATTTTTTGGATAATTGCATCCAAAAAATATCAATAAATATCATTTAAAACCTCCATAAGCTCTCCGCAAGAAAAAAAGAGTAAGGGTTGCCGGCATACATTAGATGTCGCCCCATTCGTTTTCCACCATGAGAGTACTATAGTTTTCATATACAAAGGGTCATGTCCATTGTATATGAATTTGCATAGTACTCTCATGAACACGTCGCGTCGGCCACCTAGCGATCACATCACTTACTAATTTTTTGGTTGCTGTTTCTGTGTATATACAAGTGCGCCCTCAAACGACCACATCACACAATGTTTGGAACGTGTTCATGAGAGTACTATGCAAATTCATATACAATGGTCATGTCTTAAACTGAAAATATAGTATATTCTATGTAAATTTTTATTTTTATTAAATAAAAGTAATATGAAAACGATTTCGTATGAAAAAATGATTTTGACTTGTTTTTCTTATTATTTCATAGCTTCAACATTTATCGTTCAATTTTGATGAATTTGATCTTCAAAGTTTTGTTTTAAAAACATTCATATTTTTTTCCATCCACATAGTTCATTTGAAAATGATAAATAAAAAAAAAACTCGAAAAAATTGATTTTTATAACTTTTGATCGCTTGTAGCTTAATGAATTCACATCCGATTATAACAAACAGTGTACCGTTATACATATATTTACTACAATTTGTAAATTAAAAAGATCATTTAAGATATTTATTTATTTATTGAAAAATCCGTTAAACAACTAACGTGAAAAAATTGATTTTTATAACTTTTGATCGCTTGTAGCTTAATGAATTCACATCCGATTATAACAAACAGTGTACCGTTATACATATATTTACTACAATTTGTAAAATAAAAAGATCATTTAAGATATTTATTTATTTATTGAAAAATCCGTTAAACAACTAACGTGAAAGCTTAAAACTAATTTTACATTATATTGTAAGGAAGATTAGTTAACTACTTTTGAATCATAATATAACGACTTTTACATTCGAACTATATCGATTCTCGAATGCGATGACAGCGCCATCTAGTGCCTTTCCGATTTAAAACAACCTGCTATGAGCTTTGAATGAGCTTTTTCGAACATTGGTAAATGTCGAAGCCCGAAGGGGAATTATTCCATCTATCTGTCAGAATAGAAAGATCGAGATACAGGTTCTAAAGATTTCTATTGCTTTCGAGATTAGACCAGAACCAGATATTTCCCTATATAAGGTTGATGGCGCTACCGATTGGACACAGTTTATTTTTGGGTTGGGTATAGCCCATCACAGGCCAACTCATAACAACCCAACTCATAACAACCCAACTCAACATCTTCATAACCCATCACAGTTATAAGTCATCACGGTTATAACTCATCATAGAAATGTTGGTAACGGGATCTCATCATGGTTGCATCGAACCTTTTGAAGGAGGGATTAAATATCCTAATGGATTACATTTGAAGCCGTAGTGTGAGGGTAGGTCAAGATATGGAAAAAGAGAAGAAAAATAAAATGGTTTCCGAATCTGTGCATTTAATATGGTGTATGGTAGTATGGTGGTATGGAACCGTAGCGTTATGGTAGGTCACGATATGATGCGGAAGGAGGACAAAATGGTTTTAAAATTTGGTCTGGCTCAGTGAAGTTTTTGATTGGTAGATATTGTAATATATGAGCTAGTGGAATCCATTGTGTTTTATGGATTCTATTATAAAACCTTCTGAGGGATAAAATTAAAACAAAATAATTTTTTTTAGTGGGGAGGCACCTTGGTAGGTATTTTTGTCATCAGGGGTATGCAAACGAACGTTTTGGCTAGGTTTCATGAGTACCTACGCATTTTAGACAAATTTTCGTTTTTTTTTTGCAAATTCAAAAATTCACAGTAAATCAACCCACCACGGGTGAGCCTACAGCAGTCGGTTTCCTGCTTGTCGAGCACCTAAATTCCACAAAAAACATAAAATCATGAGTTCGCAAATCTTACAATTTTTAGTGTCGCCAGCTTTTGGCCTATATAGGATTGACGAGTGAACGAACTTATATTGATTCTTGAGTGCATCTATTTCTGAATTCTGAAAACAAAAGTTCCGAAAGGCATAGGTAGTGTTCTGAAAAGTAGGATGTACGTATGTACCTAATTACCTACAACTTTCTGAAAAAAATGATTCTGACACGTTTTGAACAGAGACGTTCTGAAAATTGAGGTTAAGAATTTTTGTAATAGGGTTTGAGTGATTTCTATGTAATTTACACCAGTTAACTTACAGCTAAGATAAAATTATACACAAGAAAAAATATTTTCTAGGTAGGTACCTACCTACTTGGTGGTTCGTAAAAATGTCAAAAAACATCTATGTAGGTAGGTAGGTACTTTTTTGTTGCTTGGGCAATTTCAATAAAATTGGCATTGTAAGTTTTTTGTAAGTAAGTAACTACTCGTAGGTAGGTAAGGAAAAATTATTTTTAAAAAGTAAAATAAAAAGGTGTTGAAAATGACAATCGTCCCCAATTTAACACAAAACTGCACATCAAAAGCGAATTCATTAATAGGTACCCATCTAGATAGGTACATATGTAGGTAGGTAGGTAGGTATCTACTTTTTTTCAAATCAAAATCGTTAAATTCCTTAAACGGTTTTCCCGTATTAAAGGTAGAAAGAGAATTATTTTCGAATATGTACCTAGGTACATATGTAGGTACCTACCGATTTATTCCCGAAAAGGGAAAGTAAATTCAATGCGCGTAGCTACATAGGTGCTACCAGAAACAATCCGTTTTTTTGGTCAGTTTCATTAATTGTTACGCTGCACATAATGAGCAATCAATTTTTTTTCTATAGGTGTAGGTAGGTAGGTATTTTTTAATAAATTATAAAATCATTAAAATTTAACATCAGAACTAAAATTTATCCATTAACAAAATTTCCAAATCAAAGTTGAATTTAATTCATAAATTTCGCTGTTCAAAACAAACCGATGTCTATAGTGACAATTCCCATAATTTCTGTTGTTTCGTGTTCTTACAGGCTACAGGAGAAATACATACCGATACCAAATCAATGCACCACCGTAAGTTTTAATTATGGTGTAGGTACAAAGGTACATTCATTGGCCTTAACCGAGATTATTTTAAGCAGTAATTATAGGTCGGTATTTTTCGTTAAAAATTTTGCTTAAACCTCTTGAATTTGCATTTTTCAGTAACATAATTCGACGTCTAGAGATCAATTCCAAAGTTTTTTTTGAGATTCAACATTATTTTGGTAAAATTTCAGAAAAAAGGAATACCTACAAGTATGTACCTTATCTACCTACATGTAGGTATACGATTTAAATGGTTTAGAGGCTTGGTGAAATGAAAAGGCAAGATTTATACTTAATTCACATTTCTGCACTTATTTTGCAACCAATTTACAAAATTAAAATTTTATAAATTTTTGACCAGCTATTTTGGTAGGTACCTACCTATATAAAACAATTATATTTGATAACAATATTTTACAATACGCCCTTTTGAATATTATAAAGCTACAATAATAAATATGATTTAAATAAAAAAAAAAAATTGCTGGGTACAGCTAGGAATCGAACTCGAGACCCCTGAGGCTAGATTACAAGCATCCTTATTAAATAAAAAAAAAGATTGCTGCGTACAGCTAGGAATCGAACTCCAGACCCCTGAGGCTAGATTACAAGCATCCTTAAGAGGTAGAGAGTTCGAAAGTTTTTGGTGTGACAGTAGCTGGGTTCGATTCCCGCAGAAATATAGTTTTTTTTTATTTTTTATTTTTGAACACTTCCATCCGATTTCTTTAACTTACTTTATAAAAGTGCAATAGAAGCTTAAAAATTTTCTATTTTTTTATTTTATAGAGTTTTGTAGGTACAGTACTTTTATGATTGTGAGATCCGATTATGAGTAGCTTCTTTGGATCAAAATTGGAGCAAAATTGTTAGTTGGGTAGGTATAGGTATATGTATGTAACTCTAAAAACGTGAATTTGCATACCTACCTACCTATAGATATCTATATATGTGGGAGTGGTGCGCCGACAAAACACTGTTGGATTCAGTAAAACTGATTTAAAATATTTATTTAACGGGAATAGGTAGGTATAAAATAATAATAAAGTCATCGTCTTAAACAGAAAATTTATTATATTCTATGTAAATTTGTTTTTTTATTAAATAAAGTAGTATAATATGAAAACGATTTCGCATGAAAAAATGACTGACTTGATTTTCTTATTTATTTCATAGCTTCTACAATTGAGGCCGTGAGAGCAATAGTGGCGTTACCCATAAAATTCACTTTCGAGTTACGAGAGATTTAAGAAACAGAGTTTCTTTAAACATTTTTTGTATTTTCCCTTTGACATTTTTGATTAATTTAAAAACGTAGAAGACGTTGAAAAAGGACATACTTTGTAGGGCAAGCTTCTTTTTTTTTAATTCAACATTATTTTGGAAAAAAAAGTGGGTTACGCCACTATTGCACTCATGGTTTTCATTAAAAATAAAGAAAAAAGAAAGGTTACGCCAAATTTATTATATTATTTTTTTATATCTTTCAATAGTTCAATATTTTAACAACAAAAAATTATGTTTACATTTTTACTTATTTTTTAATGATTTTATTCTTTGTCTGATAAAACGTCAAATTTTTCAATTGTAACACCTGTTGACGTTTTTAAAATAATTATTATAAAAAAAAATGATGGATTGGTGGTATAAATTGAAGCAGTTCTATTAAGTCTCTCTTTTTTTATCATTTATTTTAGGTTCCTCAAGCTGGTTGAGTCTCTTTTTTACATTTTGTCTCTTTTTTACATTTACCTGTTCGAGTAAAACATCAATTTCATTGGAATACTTATAAAAAATTGAAAATGTTTTATTTTTTTCGAAATGTAACCACTGAATTTTAAGCCATTCAACCTTGGAATTGGAAATGAACATTTTCCTGTTTGTGATATTTTCTTCCAGAGATTTTGTGGGAAAAAATCAGATGAAGTCATTTTCACAATTTCAAATGGGTTTCTCTTTCTGGCCGAGGAAATGACATTTACCCAATCATTTGGGTCGAAAATATCCTTTTAATTTTTTTTTATTCTTCTCTATTAAACCAAAATCTTATCACATGGCAAATTGGAATGGCCACTAACTAAAAATTTATGGTCCATTTCTTTAACAATAAAATCGGGATGGTACAACATTAATTGGCACAACAGGGAAAGTTTTATATTTCTATTTTGGCCCCCACATTGATCAGAATACGTAATTATTTTTTTTTAAACTGTTCTACGTTCTTAAAATATTGCATAAAACAAGATCCAATTTCTTGAGGCCCCCTTGACGTTGTAGACTCTTCCCAAACATACGTGTGAACTTTTTCACTGCTCATATTATATGTATACCAAAGGAAATGGTCACAATCTATACCGAAGCAAACAGTTTCTAAGAGAAGTATAAAGGTTACGCCACTATTGCACTCAAACTATGATCAAATTATAAAATGCAATAACACCTTTTTGAGTGCCATCTGGTTTTGAGTGTAGATAGCTGCATAAAAATATTTTTGTATTAAAATAGATATATTAAGAGACCCATTTTCATGAAAAACTCATTTTTGAAAAAAAGTGGGTTACGCCACTATTGCACTGACGGCCTCAATTATGGTTCAATTTTAACGAATTTGGTCTTCAAATTTTTGTTATAAAAATATATTTTATTTGAGCTAAAAAAATATTTTCATATTTCATTAAAAAAATTACCCAGTTAAAAACAACAATAAATATGATTTATCTTTCACTTTTTGATTATTATTTGACGCTTTTGTGTACTTACAAAAATAAATTAAATTAAATTAAAGGTGTTAAAGGTATATTTTGCGATTTTTTATTTTTTTAAATTACTTAATAAGATTGTCGACAGTTATTTATAAATTTCAGAAAAAAACGAAAACAAAATGGAATATTGTTTAATGCATAAAAGAAAGAAATTTAAAGCATAAGTAGGTAGTTCAATATCAAACTTACATTTTTAGATTGAATGCTTTTGTTTACTTATAGGTATACCTACCTATACATAGGTTACCTACCTGGAATTTTTCTATAGACTTTTTTATCAGTCCGGAATCTACCTATAAATTTTTTTGGAGAAGATTTCAAATTAATTGTCAATTCTTCGATAAAGACCCGTCTATTTAGCATTTAGATGAAGACTATCTACCAATACGGTGTAAAATAAAAATTGTCAACGCGATGAAAGACTTATTAAATTAATTTCAGAATACCTACATATAATCAAACTTTAAGTGCAGATGAAGAGCAAAAACAATAAACTTATCTATTTTAATCAAATTTTCGACGAATATAAAAAATAGGTGTAGGTAGGTAAACATTCATAAACATTCAACATACACAATATAGGTACCTATATATTTATATTTTAGTATAAACAAATATTGGAAACGAAGACTTTTTGATTTTAAATGTTTTACAAACTTTGAATTTATCTTAATTGTGGTCGACCCCTTTTATCCCCGCCTAGCTTAGCTATAAGGTCCAGCAGCCTTAGTTTGCAACCCCAGCGACCCCATTTTTTTATTTGTTTCCAAAGCCATCACCATTCTCACTCCATAGGCTTTCACGGATGCTCTTCCTTTCTCTCACGTAACAAATGTGTTATCAAAATGAATGACGTTTTTTTCTCTATTTCTACTTGTTGGCCAATGGGTAAATTAAATAATTAAATCGTTTAAAGATGCCTACCTATATCTAACGGAACTTAATCCAACCCTACCTAAAAATACAAATTCGGTCAGTAGTGCATCCTCTTTCAGCTTTCATTAGCCTTTTATTCTTAGGGAGTGTACTACTTCAACTAAAGACAAATATGCATACATAAATACACATCCACTTCCTTATTTCAATTTGGCAAGAATCATTTGGTCAGAAAGAGATAAAAGATCATGCCTAAGTCGTTCGCGTTTTGTTTCCATCTTCAAACTTGTTTCTTTTCCAGTGGTACCGTCTATAAAACATTTCTGTATTAAAATACAGTATGAAGTTGCTACTTTTTAATACGGAAACAATTACAAAAAAGACCTCATTGTTTGGTTCGAATACAACATCTCGGTTAAAAATATATGGAAATAAGAAAAAAAAAATAATTGTTCAGGGCCGGAGCGACACTGGTGGTGTATTTTCAAAATTGAAATAGTTTTTTTTGGTCGGATCTATATGATTGAGGTCAATAATTAATGAGGAAATTTCATGAAAAAAAAATCCAAAACGATAAAAAGTTTCATAGCTACTTAAAAGCTAATGCAATTTAAAATCAATCTGATTCTTTTCAGTAAAAACTCAAAAGTTGATGAAAATTTGCAGAATTAAAAAAAAAAATACCACCTATTTACTGCCCTAACCTAACCCTCCTCTAAAATGTTGAGAAACAATTTTTAAGGATCGAATAAATAGGTAGATTATTAAAAAAAAAGAAAAAAATTGTGGTAGTAGGTATATTTAGCTCACATATTCTAGAAAAATTTAAGAACAATTACAATGTAAATGTGAATACCTATAGATCCAGCAGGAAAAACTATAAAAGATAATTTTGAATATATTTTTTTAAGACTTTATTTCTTATCATATTGTTCAGCCCAGGTTTTGACTCAAAACTTTGTAGGTACCTACCTATACATTATTAACTAATTTGAATAAAATATCTTTTATTGAGTTTCAAATAAATAACCACTTATTTTTATACATAAAACAAAGATGCACATGTAGGTAGATGTAGGTGCTATAAGGTTCTTAAAGTGATCTAAAAAAATGAAAACGAATTTATTTTATATCCAAGAATGAACGAAAATTTTTTTAAATGTCGATTTGGTCTATACTTATCTTTAATTGTATATTTTGTTTTTAATAATCTACTGTTTCAATTACCTAATACTAAATTTACTTAGCTTTGTTGAAAATGCAATTTTTTTTAATTATTTTTTCTATTTCTAGTTTTTCTGTTTAGTATTTTTTTGAAGTTTTGTTTTGAAACATTCTGTTGTCATTCTGTTGTTGGTATTTCTACCACCTAACATCCTTTCTGCCAATCTCTTACTTTAAATGAATTTCTGAAATAGATAGTAAAGTAGATTTTTTATTTGCACTCTTATATGCATTGAAATAAAAAAAAACTACCCACATTTCCTATCTGAATTACCTGTTGTTTGTTTATTGACCACAAACGTAATATCTACCTAATCGCTCAATTGAAACCGAAGCTTTTAGTACTTTAAATAAAATTAATTAAATTTACCTAGTTAAAATATAACCAGTATCCAATAACTTTAGGAATAAAATACCTATGTACAAATAAATCCTAAAAAAAACTAAAAATATTTTCCTACCCCAATTCTTGACTTAAAAAAGAAGCGCCACGTATAACCCCCATTAACATACGCTGGCATCTGTGATGCTACTGAAATAAAAAATCATAAGCATTTCATAATAGCAAACAAATGGGGAGGTTCCTAATTTCCTACCAAAAAATATGTTTGAAAAGAAGCCATTATCATACCCCATGATGAAATTTTGGTTAAAATCGGTCCATGTCCAGTTGTCCCTATGTTGAGTTATACCCTGTGTCGGGTTGAGTTGTTATGAGTTGGCTTGTGACCAGTTGCGAGATGATGGCTTGGGTATGATGGGCTGGCGTGACACCTTTATTTTTGAAAGTGAAAGAATAAAGTTCGTGTAAAGTGTTGTGCCAGTGATTAATAAAAGTGATTTCAATTGAAGTAAAGTGTGTTTTATTTTAAATGTAATAAGAAGAAGTTAAGAAATAAAGTAAATAAGTTTTTATTGCGAACCCTTAGCAGAATATTACATTGGTGTCAGAAGTGGGATAAAAACTTATGTTGTCTGTGCATTCAGATAATTTGTGGTGATAAAAAAAAAAAAATATATACGTGTGTGTGTTTTGATAAAACAAAGACAAAAAGTGACTGTGATTAAAGAAAAAAAAATAAAAGCAAAAATGGGTAAGACAGTAATTGAATTGAATTGTGTTGAACTTAAGGCAGAGCTAAATAAACGAGGCCTTCCTACTGCTGGAAGAAAAGATGACCTCATAATTCGTCTGCAAGAGGATTTAAGTCAACGCGGAGAAGACCCAGACACATTCCTATTCGAAATAGAAATGCCTGAAGAACAAGTAAGTACTGGTGTCGACTTGTCGGCAATGATGGCACTTCTCATTGGCAAGCTCGAAGAACAACGTACAGAACAAAAGAATCTTCTCGAAGAACAACGTACAGAATAAAAGAACCAACTGGAACAAATGGAAAAACAACAAAAGAATCTTCTCGAAGAACAACAAAAGAATCTTTTCGAACAAATGGAAAAACAACAAAAGTGTGAACAAAAGAACCTTCTCGAACAAATAGAAAAACAACAAAAGTGTGAACAGGAGAACCTTCTCGAACGAATGGAAAAACAACAAAAGAACCTTCTAGAAGAACAGAAGACTCTCATCGAAGGTAAGCTTGATGCTTTTGAGAGCAAGTTCGTTACTATTGATGGACGCTTTGATTGCTTCGAAAAACAATTTTCAAAACTCGAGAGCGTTCAAGAAAAATTCGAAGGTAAAATACAGAGTATTGCCGACGAATTAGACAAAATTCGAAAAATTAAGATTAGAGAAAGTGTTGGCTATTACCCAAGAAAGAAGGAAATACATCCACCGACTTTTGACGGGCAAACTTCTTGGTCGATCTACAAGAAACAGTTTGAGGCAGCCGCAGCGACGAACGGCTGGGACGAAGAAGACAAATTTATAGCTCTAACGGTTGCCCTCAGAAGATCTGCTGCTGAACTGCTGCAAACCATTCCAGCAGATAAGAATGGTAACTTCAGTGCTCTTGTTCAGGCCATAGACAAACGCTTTGGAGATGGTCATATGCAAGAAGTCTTCCGCGTCCAACTGAATACTAGAGCCCAGAAGAGAGGAGAAACTCTGCAGCAACTTCAAGCAGACATTGAACGGTTGGCGCATCTCGCATATCCAGCTGCAGGGGATGAAATCGTCAACCAACTTGCAACAGAAGCCTTCATCCGTGCTGTATCTGACATCAACTTACAGCGAGCAATTAGAACTGCTGGAAAACGTACGCTTCCTGAAGCTTTAGCGTTTGCTCTGACTATGGAAGCGGCAGAACAAGCTTCCCAAGGAGTTCATCGAGTCAGAGAAGTCGAAGTTGAAGAATGCTCTTGTCAGACAATCGCATTCCAAAGAAGCCAGCGTGAAGGACTTGCTCGATGCTGGAATTGTAACAAAACTGGACATCTCCAGCAGCAGTGCAGATTACCACCGAGAAGAGCTGCATGCCAACATTGTGGAAGCAGAACTAACGCTCGAGAACAACCAAGCAATAGTACCAACACTCCTGCTCAACTTGGAAAACGAGTAAGAACCAACTTCGAGGGGCAGAAGCTGGTTTCTGGTATCGATGGCCTCAGCAACACTATCCAAGTCTCACAGACTAAACGAGACAACAAAAGTCTGACAGTGGAGGCAATAATAAACAAAAGGAAACACGTGGCTACAATCGACACCGGTGCCACCGCCTCCATTGTGCGAAAAGACTTGGTCAAGATGACTTGGCTACACAACACCAATAGCTACCGTCTGAAGACCGCCACAGGAGAGGCAGCAAAAGTGTATGGTGAGGTTCGTCTTATGGTCCGTTTGGCAGAACAGGAGTTTTCACACCTATTCCTGGTAGCGGATATATGTGACGAGTGCATCGTTGGAATCGACTTCATGAAGGAGCATGGAATAATTTTGGATATTGGTAAGCAAGTTCTTAAGTACCAAAATGTGGAGATTCCAATGGTCTATGGCAACGAAAACTCAACAATTATCAGGACCGTCATCGAAAAAGACATTTGTTTGCCTGCTTCTTCGGAAGTATTCGTGTGGACGAAACTAAAGGGCGACTTTGGAAGCCATCGATACCTCATGGTGGAACCAGATGCGGAACAACATTCCCAAAACATCATGGTAGGGAAGACTCTGGTGACACCAAAGAACAACATGGTGCCTGTACGGATACTGAACATCAAACCGTACGAAATTAAGCTCAAGAAGGGAGAAGTAGTTGGGCAATGTGAACCTGTATCCGCGATTACTAAGATCACCGAAGCGGAAACAAAGAAGCCCCTGAGCTTTGACAGATTAAAAGACCAAATTCAGAAGTCATCAAGTCTGAGTCAACATCAGTTTAATGTTGCTGGAGATCTTCTTCATGAGTATGCTGATATATTCTCTTCACCCAACGGACAATATGGTCGAACACAACTTGTACGGCATCGAATTGATACAGGAGATGCAAGACCAATTCGCCAACCAGCAAGACGGCTCCCTCTAGCAAAACAAACTGAAGTTGAAGAAATGATATTAGCAATGAAGAAAGATGGGGTCATCGAAAATTCCAAAAGCCCTTGGGCATCACCAGTCGTTCTTGTCAAAAAGAAGGATGGAAGCACTCGATTTTGTGTAGACTACCGAAGACTGAACGACGTGACAAAGAAAGATAGCTACCCTCTACCCAGAATCAGCGACACCTTAGACGCGATGGAAGGAGCCCAATGGTTTTCAACTTTGGATTTGAAGAGCGGTTATTGGCAAGTGGTAATTCACCCAGAAGATCGGGAAAAGACGGCGTTCTCCACAGGAAACGGTCTGTGGCAGTTTAATGTGATGCCATTCGGACTACGCAACGCTCCAGCAACTTTTGAGCGTTTGATGGAGTGCGTTCTTCATGGACTAACCTGGAAATCTTGCCTGGTCTACCTGGACGATGTCATCGTGTACGGAAAAACATTTGACGAACATTGTAAAAACCTTAAAGCTGTATTCCAGAGGCTTCGAGAGGCACATCTAAAGTTAAATCCTAAGAAATGTTCGTTTTTCAAGACCGAAGTTAAATATTTGGGACATATCATCTCATCCCAAGGAGTAAAAACTGATCCTGAGAAAGTTGACACTGTAAAGAATTGGCCAACGCCTCAGGACAAACATCAACTCCGGAGCTTTCTTGGTCTGGCCACATATTATCGGCGTTTCGTAAAGGATTTTGCTAAGATCGCCAAAAGCTTGCATCATCTTACTGAAAAGGGGAAGCCGTTCAAATGGTCAGGTGAGTGCGAGAAAAGCTTTCAAGAACTGAAACTGCGTTTATGTAATGCACCTGTACTAGCCTATCCAACTCCAGGAAAACCTTTCATCATCGACGCTGATGCAAGTAACGTTGGAATTGGAGCTGTACTATCGCAAGTACATGACGGAGAGGAAAAAGTTGTCGCCTACTACAGCAAGGTACTCTCGAAGCCAGAAAGGAATTATTGCGTTACAAGGAGGGAACTTCTCGCTCTGATATTGGCAACAAAGCACTACCATAAGTACATCTATGGACAAAAGTTCCTTCTTCGAACAGATCATGGTGCGCTCAATTGGCTTTTAAACTTCAAAAATCCAGAAGGTCAAGTAGCAAGATGGATCGAGAGGTTGCAGACGTATGACTATGAGATTCAACATCGAAGAGGAAAGCTGCATTCAAACGCAGACGCTCTATCCCGGCGACCGTGTAAACCAGACTGTAAGCATTGCACACGCCAAGAAGAAAAGGAAATGGTCATCGTTCAACGAACTAGAGCTGATCCCATTAACGGTTGGAACAACGAAGAACTCAGAACGGCCCAACAAGAAGATCCGGATATCGAACCCATTCTTGCCCGGAAAGAACACCAAGAGAAACCAGAGTGGTGTGATATCTCCTACCGAAGTCCGGCTCTCAAAGCATATTGGGCACAATGGGACTCGCTTCATGTGCAAGAAGGGGTATTAAGGCGTAAGTGGGAATCCGCAGACAGTAAATCTTATGTGATGCAGCTAGTCGTACCTCGGTCAAAGGTTAACGACGTACTTCAAGAGATGCATGATGGAACTTCTGGAGGTCATTTGGGAGTGAATAAGACGCTGGAAAAGGTACGACAACGATTCTACTGGCTACACGCAAGAGATGACGTCGAAAGATGGTGCCGAAAATGTGATACTTGTGCTGCTAGCAAGGGACCAGGTAGAAAAATTCAAAGTAAAATGCAGCAGTATAATGTGGGCACACCTTTTGAGAGAATTGCAATAGATGTCGCGGGTCCTTTTCCTCAAACTAACAACGGAAACCGATACATCCTTGTTGTCATGGACTATTTCAGCAAGTGGCCTGAAGCATTTGCCATCCCAAACCAAGAAACCAAAACAGTTGTGGATCAAATTGTCTTCAATTGGGTGAGCAGGTTCGGTGTTCCCATGGAGCTTTATTCTGACCAAGGAAGGAACTTCGAATCTAAAGTCTTTCAGGAAGTTTGCTCGCTCCTTGGCATTAAAAAGACAAGAACAACACCGCTCCATCCACAATCTGATGGGATGGTTGAACGATTCAACAGAACCCTTAAAGAACATCTGTCGAAGGTTGTCGGCGACTACCAACGAGACTGGGACCGACATATCCCATTGTTCCTTATGGCATATCGAAGTGCAACCCATAGCTCAACAGGAAAAACACCATCGGAAATCCTGTTCGGATCAACTATACGGCTGCCAAGTGAAGTGAAATTTGGTTGTCATCCAAATGAGTCACAGGGAACAGACGAATATGTGGATGACCTCAAGAAAAGGCTTATTGACATTCATCAACAAACAAGGACAAATATAAAATTGTCTAGTGATCGGATGAAAACAAGATACGACGCAAGAGCGACAGCAACGGGATTTCAAGAAGGAGACCTTGTGTGGTTTTACAATCCTCATCGACAAAAGGGGCTATCACCAAAACTCCAACAAAACTGGGAGGGCCCATATACTGTGGTGAAAAGAATCAATGATGTGGTTTACCGTATACAAAGAGGCGTAAGAGGCAAACTAAAAGTAGTTCACGCTGACCGGTTATATCGATATAACGGTGAAAGAGGTGATGAAATTGTTCGGGACGATCAATTCTAAGAGGGGGGCAATGTAACGAAAATTAGTTAACTACTTTTGAATCATAATATAACGACTTTTACATTCGAACTACATCGATTCTCGAATGCGACGACAGCGCCATCTAGTACCATTGCGATTTAAAACAACCTGCTATGAGCTTTGAATGAGCTTTTTCGAACATTGGTAAATGTCGAAGTCCGAAGGGGAATTATTCCATCTATGTCAGAATAGAAAGATCGAGATACAGGTTCTAAAGATTTCTATTGCTTTCGAGATTAGACCAGAACCAGATATTTCCCTATATAAGGTTGATGGCGCTACCGATTGGACACAGTTTATTTTTGAAAGTGAAAGAATAAAGTTCGTGTAAAGTGTTGTGCCAGTGATTAATAAAAGTGATTTCAATTGAAGTAAAGTGTGTTTTATTTTAAATGTAATAAGAAGAAGTTAAGAAATAAAGTAAATAAGTTTTATTGCGAACCCTTAGCAGAATATTACAATATTGTTTCTGAGCCATCAATTATTATATCTCTAGGTAGTCTAGTTTAAGAGTGTTGGGTTCGCAACCCTGATGTACTATGTTCGGACCAAGTACTTTTTTTTTAAGTTTTTCTTTTTATTACTAAGTTACTTTATATTATGTACTATGTAAGTATGTATTTACTTTTATCTTTGAAATTGTAAGTCCAAAAAACTATCCAGTTTTTAGTGTTTGGTAAAAAATTGATAAAGCATTAAATATTGAAAATAAAAATGGCACTTAATGACCTATAATTTTGAAAAAAATGGTTTTAACAAAATCAGTTTCTATTTTTCCAAAACTAACAACCTCGGTCATTGCAACCACTGAAATTAATTTAATTTTATTTGCTTTTGTATTTTTAAAAGGCGTCACAACACCAATTTTTATTTCTTTGAGAATTGTTGTATATATTTCATTTTCAATCTCTGTCATTTTTACTGAGAATATTCTTTTTGATATGACATACATATTTTGTTTCAATCGACGTATCGCATGAAACGAGAACCCAATTTTATCCTTAAACGCGATTGGCGGCTACACTGTGCGTCCTTGACCCCCAGAGATTACACATTTTTTGTCTGTGTTTTCGATTTCATTCATAAAATTTAATAAATCTACGTGAAATCAATCATAACACACAATCGAACGCTCTAGTTTCCAAAAAAAAAATCCAAAGTACGCAACACTTTTATTATCATTTTGTGAGGGAAATTTAGGACTTTCCCCTTGAGGAACTGGTTCATGTATTGGTTTTCGTTGAATTTAATTTTTTATCAAAAGTTTCGTTGTGGGATGAGTTCTACTTCCGGGATCAGTTGTCCCGGGACCAGTTGTCGTGGGACCAGTTGTCGCTTGGGACCAGTTGTCTGGGATAAGTTGTCTTGGGATAAGTTGTCTTGGGATAGCCTATACCCAACCCGAATTAGTATAACTGCATCTTTAACTCAGTTTCCCGAAAAAGCGTTCTGTGGGGAATTTAAGCATTCAGCCGGCGATATAAGAAGGTACACCATCTGGACCAGGGCTTTAACAAACTTCGAGTTCCGAAACCTTGTTAATGATTTCATCTTCAGAGATCACAAGACTGATTGTATTCAGATGTGCAATGTTTTGTGTATGGTCCAATAATTCCGATGTTTCGCAAGAGTTCCTAACTTCAAAAGCATCTTTTAAAAAATGTGCAAACATGTTTGAAATCACTTGTAATTTGGATACCCATCCTTATTTTTTTTTTCTGTTAATATAGTTCCAAAAGTTTTTCGGACTCTTTTTTAACTCGGCTTTTGGATGCAATAATCCAAAAAATAGTCTCCTCTTGCTCCTACCATTGATTTTCGACGCTTAAAGACTCCCCAAATCGGATTTTACACCTCAAGTTTTGCAGCGCCACCACCAGGACCTTTGCAACCGTAAAAAAAACTCGCCATGATAGTACTATAGTTTTTATATGCAAAGGAATATCTGAATAGTCAATAAACATATTTTTCAACTCGTTATAGATTAGTAAGTCACTATCCACTTTTGTTTTATTACATTTAATCCAGGCCTTGTTTCTTTTATATTTTATGGTTTTTAGGAAAGGGTTTTCTCATTGGTGTGAGACTACACACCAATGAGAAGGTATTGTAGAATGTAGAGCACATGCATAGAGTTAATGTCAGAATTCATAAATAAATGATTCCAGTTCACATTACATAAAAGATTCATTTAGTCTACATTTTTTTAAATTGAATTCTAAGTTTTGCTGGAGCAGTTAGGAATATTGTACAAGTTTAAGTTAAGTGATGAATCTAACGCTGGGTGATGACGGTCTTCTTCGACTAATAGGGTATTGGCTGGATTTACAGCAATGTCAGCATTAAGTGTGTCCGAGAAAAATACAAGGTCCAATATTTTGTTAGAATTGTTGTGAATACCATTAAATTGATAGAGGACAGATTAACAGGAGATAGAAAGTCCTCGTCAGTTGGCTTAGACCAGATTAGGTTTAGAAGATTGAAATCTAATATGACTAGTAAGTCATCTTGAGGCTCCATTTGATCGTATATTCTATCGATGCAATTCATATAATTGTCATAAACGTTGTGCGGAGAACTTGGAGGTAGATATGTTTCGACGATGTATAGCAATCCCGTATCTGTTATAAGATTTATACACATAATTTCTTCTTCATGTTGACTGAAATCGCCGACCAGAGTGTGTAAAGTTAGCCTCCCTTTTTTTTGTTTGTTCCGGATTGTTCCAATTTTTTTTTGAAAAATATTCAAAAATGGGGATTTTAGACCCCAAAAACTATTTTTGACCTAGCCCCGTTTTTTCGAAAATCGAAATTTTGAAAGTTGTTTTTGAACTCCTATGTTCAAAATTTCAGAAGTTATAAGCAAAATTCAAAAAAATTTTCCGCTTCTAAATTTTGTTCTAAGCATTGTTCCAAAATATTAAAGTTCTTACATGTATATCTTTAAAGATAAAAAATGGTTCCTTTCCCAATACTTATTTTATTTTATTTTATTTTTCAAAAACCTTTGATTTTGAATGCTTGATTTGAAGTACTTGTTCTGAAAAAATATTCTTTTTGTACAATCATAATATCAGTCTGAAAATAATTTAAAAAAAAACATCTTTAAATTTTTAAATTTTCAAAAAATTGCATTGGCCCCACCTTTTCAAAAATCAAAAAATCTGAAAGTTGTTCCAATTCAAACCTACAATTATCTGATATATAGCAAAAATTTGTTCAAAAATATATAATACTAAAGGCGCAATAAAAAAAAAACAAATAAATCACATTTTATGCTCCCCAAAGCCCCCCTATTTTAATATCGAAAATTTAAAACTTGATTTCTTTTCTTTTAGTAGCTATAAAGAAATATGTAAAATTTCGTTTCTTTCAAATTTATTTTAATCATAGAAAATTTCAAAAAATTATCCCCATCGCCCCCTTTTCAAAAAACTTAAACTTAAAATATGTTCCAAATAGACATTTTAGCAAACCCAATTGTTCCAAATTTTCATCAAAAATTATCCATAATCAAAGATTTGACGGCTAAAAACTATTTTTACGATATTAAATAAAAATCTTTATTCTGAGCCCCCCTATTTTAAAAAGCAAAAAAAAAATTTCTTCTAAACAAAGATATTTCTAGATAAGACCAAGAATTAATAAAACAACTCACCCGATCTTGAATTTTGAAAAAGAAAAAAAATAATTATCTCATTTTTAAAACACTCCACAACACCCAAATATTATTCAAAATACCAACAAAAATGAAAAGTGTTCCTAACAAATTTTGCCCAAACATGCATTTCTCTTAATAACACAAGAAAGTATGAGAAATAACAAGTTTTAAGAACAAAAACTTTTTTACGATATTAGATTTAAATCGTTGCCTTGGGCCCCCTTTTTTGAAATCCAAAATTCAAAAACTTCTTCCAGGTTGTTCTAGGTCTTCTCTAAATTGTTCTATACATTCGTTGCAAAATATTGATTTTTTTTATGAAATTTTCACAAAAATGCTCCGACGCCCCCCTTTTCAAAAATCCAAAATCTAAAATTTGTTCCAAGTACAGAATCACTCAAATCCAATTGTTCAAACGGTTCATGCAAAAATATTGAAAATTGAAGATTTTAAGCCGAAAAAACACTTTAAATTAAAAAATCATGTTATCCTTGTTCTGGCCCCCCTATTTCGAAATCCAAAATTCAAAAACTTGTTCCAGGTTTTTCTAGGACTCTTCTAAATTGTTCCAGACATTCGCTCCAAAATATTAATTTTAAGTTTTTTCTTTTTTTAATCTCATAAAAATTTCTCCACACACCTCCCCTCACGCCCCCTCCTAAAATATCGCAAATAAATTATACTTGTATTATTGCAATACTTGTAAATGTTTTATTGGACTTGGAAGATGTACTAATTGTTTATTTTAATTTAAAAATTTAAAATTGGTTTTGATTGAGGCGACGTGAAATCGAATAATAAGTAATAAACGAAAATTGTTGGTCGAAACAAAACACCTTATTGATCTCACAAATTTTAACTTTTAACACGATTATTTACAACATAAAATTACAAAATAAAAAACCGAGTTAAAAGGAGTACCTTGTATGCATTTTGGAATGTTATCATTCCATCCTCAGCATCACGATTCACAACTAAATTGAAAAGTCCAAGTTTGTGCTTTGATGTGCTTTGTTGTGGATGGTGTTTGGTTTTATATAAGATGAGAGAACAAAATCGACTCTATATTCCCGTTGTCTAAGTTCTTACGATCTTGTTGTATATAAAAACTCTCATATGCACATTGTATATGAATTTGCATGGTACTATCATCAGCACGTTCCACACGTCGGCCCCCTGGCGATCACAGCACATACTAATTTTCTGGTTGCTGTTTCTGTGTATATACAAGTGCGCCCTCCGACGACCACAGCACACAACTCAAAAATCATCGTGATGATAGTACTATAAGTTTGATATACAATGCATATGCATCGAGTTTTCGTTCATCTCTTACTTCCTTAACAAGTTGAACATTAGCCGCGTTTTATTATTATAAATAACCTATACAGGTTTTCTTATCCGGTTCTAGGTTATTTTTTAACATGTAATACAACAACATTTTGGGATCTTGCTTTTTATCTAGGTTATCTTTTGTAACCCAGAAAATAGTTTTAACTTCGACGGCTAGGTGGCCACTTTCATCGTAAATGTTGATATTAGTGTGAAAAAAAAACAAGAAAAAGTGAGATGTCAACAAACAAAAAAATTAAATCAACGATTTCAGTCAGCCACAGCAAACAAACACAAAAATTTACACCATAAACGAAAATTCCCATAGCAGCAACGCAAAGTAAAAATTTTTCATAACCTTGATCGTTTTATTATCACCGGGTAACCCATCCAGGTTATCGGTGATAATAAAACGCGGCTATTATTGATGTCAACACTTATGTGATCACTGATCAGTATTTAATGCATGTGCAGCCAATACCGATCGATAAGGTTGGTTATTTTATTACGAATGTAAGATTTGTGTTCTTTTACACGCGATAGGATACTTTTTCTTTGTCCATAATACACCTTTTCGCATTCACTGCACTTTATCGCGTATATACCGATGGTCAGTTTTGTCTTTTGTCGATCCCAGTAAATTTGAAAGTTTATTTTGGTTTGAGTAAACAATATCCATGCCGTATTCACGAAATTTTGTTTTTAATTTATTCGTCACAACTGGTTCATATGATATTGCTACACGTATGTTTTGTTCATTTAATTCTTGATTTTGTAAAAACAAAGTCGAAGATTTTTGTTTTACTATTTTCTCCGTATATTTTTTTATAATACAGTATGATAACCGGGGCGCCGAGAAATGATTTTTGATTTTTGTAGAACACGACAACATAAGCATTTTTTACTATGGGAGGGGGGGGGGTCTATCTCCCCCCGTTTAGGCGGCAGGGACGATTTAAAAACTATGTACGTTAAATGAATAATTAAAAAATAACGGTAATGCTTAAAATTAATTACTATACATTTTTTTAAAGCCAACATTCTACTCTATTAGCCAGTTTTTTAATCAAGTCAAAACTATGTATAGTTTTTGAAAAATTTAATTTTGAACTCAAAATTTGTGTAAAAAAAAATTTTAAATTTCAATATTTCAAAACCGTAAGTTTATAAATAATTTTTTTTTAATAATTTGTTGCTCTTATAAATAGTCAATCAAAAACTGAAAACTAGATGATTTTATGCCTTTTAGTTTTTGAGAAAATTGAAAATAACCACAACTACTATTTTAATTTATTTATGTTTTTTTTTGCTTGAGTGGTCTTATTTTGATAGTAATAATGGTATAGGTGCGAGTTTGGATATATGTAAGAGTGGGATGTGTGCGAGTTTGTGTGCAGGCAACAGTGGGGTGTGTAAGTTATCATCATGCTTCTACATTATAAATTCAATATAAAAAGTGTCAACAAAGTATTAATTATTGATCGCAGATACTTAAGCCAGAGTATCCAGCATCCCTTCATCCAGACTAAACAAATCACACAGCAGCATCCAGCATCCATTCAATAAAATAAACAAACTTCTGAATGTAATCAAATCCGAATGCCTAACAATTGCGACGATCGAATTGCGACGTTGGACAAGATACCCACGCAACGATCATCCTTTGTTCTACTTGCTAATTCAGCATTTTCTATTCTTAAGATCGTAGTATCATTTTGGTTATAAATATCTCTAAGTAAATTATTAAGTTAGATTTGATTTAAGCCTCAACCGAACCGCAACGTATCTGTTGCTTAACAATAAAAATCGTTTTAGGAACTTTTTTAAAAGTTCCTCCGAGAAATAAATTGTTTAATTGGCACCCAACGTGGGACAAGTTTTTAAAAAATATTTAAATCTCAAAAAAGCTAAAGGCTCAGTATAACAAAGTAATATGAAATATAATAAAAATATTACTTCGGTGTTTAAAAAAAAAGTAAAAAGTCATAAACGAGCAGAGAAACTTTTGCTCTAAGAAAGAAAAGCATTTAATTAAAATAAATAAAAAGAGTAAAAAAAAAAAAATTGTTTTTTTAAAAAAAGGGAACAATTTAAATTGATAAAAATAAAAGGAATAATTATTTTCAAATGAAAAGTAAAAACACCGTTATATTGAAATTACAGGTTTTTATTCACAAACGTCTTTATTCAAAAATAAACACTTTTTATTAAAAAACAAAAATTTTAAATTTATTTTTTAAAAAAGTTATTATTGTGAATTGAGCTTTTTTGAATGCATTTCGGCTAGTCTACTAGCCATCATCAGCAACACGGCTGAGGGGGAAGCTGCTACAAGAATTAAATTGCACAATCGTATGTATATATGAATGTCAAAAATAAATAAATAAATAAAACCAATACATTTACATATTTTTTAACAAAAACTTTTAAGAAAGAGAAATTATGAAAAAGCTAATACAAAAAGAAGAAAGAAAGCATTTTACAATAACAATAACATTACAAAGTAAACAAATAAGACTCTATGTTTCCCAAATCTGCATTCAACGCTGAGTCATCTCTATGTATGTAAAGGCTCTCGTATGCATCAAGTCTGCGGCTCTCGTTCACGCATTTCAAAAGCTTTACATTATCGATTGTTGTTGTTAGATGATGTTCTTGTAATGCGTGCAGTGCAAAGGCAGATTTTTTTGGTTCATTGTTTTTGATGTTGAATATGAATCACGATCGATTTAAATTGGCTATATGTCAATGTTAGAAAAAAAAACCCAATTTAAATATGTAAGATATGTATACAATTTATTAAATATAATTGATTGATACAAATAAATTATGTTACCAAAGCTGCGTCTACTCTTCTTGATGGTCTAATTGTAAAAGGAAAGATGAGTTTAAAATTTCTAATTAGCAAGGTGCAAAGAAGATGACTACAAAGGAGATGACAAAACTTTGAGTGAAAATATGTTACGGTGCATTTAAATAACATTTGATTATTTTAAGCAAGAGAGACATAGCTGTTCAATTCTTTAAAGTTTTAACAAATTATAGTGTATGATGTGTTTGTTTGGCATGTTTGAACAATGATGAAAAGTGATATAGTATATTTGTATGAATTTAAGTGTGAATGATTTTCAATGTAAATTTTAATGAAGTTAAAATATTTGAATGAGTTAAATGAATGATGTAAAAAATTAATTAGTTGATTTGATTAATCCTGAACATCCCGGCCCCCCTGGAACGGGTTTCAGGACATGGGTACTAGTGCCAGTTTAGTAATTGGACGAACGTAGGTTCCACCATTCGTTTTCACAGTTGCAACTCGAACCCGACCATCAATTCCTTGAGTTGTAGCTTCGATCTTGCCAAGAAGCCACTCTGTTGGCGGAAGATTTGGCTCCTTTATAATAACAAGATCCCCTGGTTTAAGGTTTGGAGTTGCAGTTTTCCATTTCGGTCTTTCTTGAAGTGTGGTAATGTATTCCACATGCCACTATTTCCAGAATCCTTGTACCATGTTTTGCAGGTGGTTCCAATGCGTCAGACGATTTATCGGTGTAGACAGCGTTGTTGGTTCTGGTACAGCGGTAAGCGGTTCACCTATAAGAAAATGTGCAGGTGTTAATGGATTTAAATCATAATCTGAAATCACACAAAGTGGACGAGAATTCAGAACGGCTTCGATCTGAGTTAAGACCGTGTACATTTCTTCAAATGTAAGAATTGATGCTCCAATTACTCGCCGCAACTGAAACTTGACGGACTTTACACCAGCCTCCCACAGACCGCCAAAGTGCGGCGACGATGGGGGTATAAAGTGCCAAGCGACGTTGTCCTTAGAAAGCGACGTGGCTACAGCTTCGTTGAAGGCTTCTGAAATTACCAATTTATGCATCTCGTTCAAGCAGCGTCGTGCACCTTGAAAATTGGTGCCATTGTCCGATAAACAAATCGACGAAAGCCAGCGAGAAATGCCTCCGAAGTAAGGTCACTCACTAAGTCAAGGTGAATAGCCTTTGTAGCCATACATACAAACAGGCATATGTATGCTTTTGAGGTTTTTGGATGCCGACCTCGGGAGAATTTTATGCTAAAGGGTCCAGCATAGTCGCATCCAGCATGCAAAAATGGACGGCTTTGTGAAATACGTTGCACTGGTAAATCACCCATTAGTTGCGAGGTAGATTGTTTTCGTAACTTAAAGCATACTTTGCATTTGAAAACGATCTTTCGGATAAGATTACGAGAACCCAAGATCCAAAATTGCTGTTTAACGATGGCGAACGTTGCGGAGACTCCAGGGTGTAGGTTACCTTTGTGTATATATTCTACAATGAGATAAGAAAAACTGTTATTAGGAAGAATATACGGATGTTTTATGTTAAATGATATGTTAGCATTTTTAATTCTTCCTCCTACTCTAAGGAGACCCTTATTGTCAAGAAATGGATTGTATTTTAAGAGTTTGGATTTCAGGGGCAATTGATTTTTGGTTTTTAATGCGCGCATATCTTCACTGAATGAGTTTAGCTGGACAGATTTAATGATTGTTGTTTTTGCTAAACGGATTTCTTTTATAGTTAGGTACGAGGTACGACGCCGACGGTTAGATTTTTCACTCAGGTAATTAAATATGAACCGAATAACGTAGGCGAGTATTCTTTGCATTCGAAACCAAGACGAAGTTTTGTTGATTATATGGTGAATTTAGATGTTGGCCAGTTGAGTTCCTCCAATGTTAACCATGTTGGACCAGTCCACCAGAGATGATGATTTGGGAGATCGGCTGGAACTACACCACGCGAAGCACAATCAGCTGGATTAAACTCGGAAGAAATGTGCCGCCAGCAACTCCTTGGGGTAGTTTCGAGTATGGCTGCGGTTCTGTTGGCGACAAAAGTAGTCCAGCGACGTGGGGGTGATGAGAGCCAATGCAGGACAATTTCCGAGTCACACCAAGCCACAGTTTTTGTAAATTGATACGAAAACGACGATTTTATAAGATTAAGTAACCTAGTCAAAAGCAAAGCCCCACAAAGCTCTAAACGTGGAATTGAAACAGGCTTTAACGGAGCAACTTTGGTCTTGGCGGCGACAATTGTTATTTTGTACCTTCCTTCAGCGATTTTACAGCGAGTGTAAAGAACAGCACCATAGGCGAGGGTGGATGCATCGCAGAATCCATGAAGCTCAATGTCGTCGAACGGTGATGTAAACAGGTTTCTTGGTATTCGAACCTGCTCAAAACACGAGAGCTCCTTTCTGTACTTTTCCCATCGATCAGCTAACTCTGAGGGCAGCGGGTCGTCCCATCCTAGGTTTAATTTCGATGACCAGAGTTCCTGAAAAAGCATTTTGAAAAGTACGATGGAAGGTGCTAACAGTCCTAACGGATCGAAGATGCGCGACACTTCCGACAATAATGAGCGTCTCGTTAACGAAATGGTTGGAAGAGAGTTCGACATGCGAAACGAATATTCGTCATTCGAAGGATTCCAGTGCATACCAAGCACCTTTACAAATGACTTTGAGCGTTCTGTGTCGAAAAACGAATACTCACAATGTTCTTTTGGAAGAGAACTAAGAAGGGGCCAACAGTTTGAGCTCCATTTTCGCAGCTCAAGTTTGGCCATGGAAAGAAGAGTTACTAATTCTGACTGTAATTTGATGAGTTCTTTGATTGAGTTAGCTCCTGTCATCACATCATCCACGTAGACGTCTTCCAATAGAACACGGGCTGCGTTTGGGTATTCGGATTTGTAATCTTCGGCGAGTTGCTTCAGAACGCGAACTGACAAAAACGGAGCAGAAGCTGTACCGTACGTCACGGTACGTAACCGATAGTGACCGATTTCTTGCGATGGAGAGTCGCGCCAAACAATACGCTGGTAGTCAGAGTCAGAATCTTCTATCCAAATTTGTCGAAACATTTTTACAACGTCCGCAGTAAAAACGAATGGATGTTGCCGAAACCTTAAGCAAACACCTATTAGGTCGCGTTGAATAGGAGGACCTATTAATAACGTTGTGTTTAACGATTTTCCAGTAGAGTCTTTGGCTGAACCATCAAAAACGACACGTATTTTTGTGGAGGAACTGTCCGCTTTAAGCACCGCGTGATGGGGAAGATAAAAACATTTACCGTTAGGAATCACAATATCTTCACGAGGAATGCGGGTCATATGACCTAAGTCAATATATTCTTGCATGAATTCAGAATACAACTCTCGCAATTTCGAATTTTGAACAAACCGACGTTCCATAGCGTATAGGCGAGAAACTGCGAGAGAAAGAGTAGTTTCGAAAGATGGATTTGGAGTTTTGAAGGGAAGTGCAACAACATACTTCCTGTCAGGAGACCGAGAGAAAGTTTGTCGAAAATGTCCTTCGGCCTTGTCGACAACAATTGAATCGTGTACTAGAACAACCTCCTCAAGTTCCCAAAACCGTTGTAATAGAGCATCTATGGCAACTATAGAGTGAAACGAGGTAAAGTGGTGAGATTCTTCCGGTTCAAAAAACTGTCCGGTTATGACCCACCCAAACGAAGTGCTTTGAGCGATTGGGGATCCATTAGGACCTCGAATTCGTCCTTCTTTGATAATGTTCCAAAGCTTGTCACCACCAAGAAGAACATCGATTGGTGCAGTAACGTTGAAGGTTGGATCAGCGAGTTCAAGACTTCGAATATGAGACCAAGAGGAAGAATCAATAGATTTAGTCGGTAAATCCGAAGTTAATTTTTCCAGTATAAAGGCATCAACGAACAAATGAGAAGAGTTAACACGAGAACGAAGATTTAACAATATGCGTCCTTTTGTATATCCTATTTCAGTCGAAGATAACCCGAGGATAGGAATTCTCGAATGTTTCCGATGATAACCGAGTCGTTGAGCGAAAGATTCAATTACGAAAGTAGATTGAGACCCTGAATCTAGAAGCACTCGACAGTCGATTAAATTTCCTTGAATATCTTGAATTCTAGCCAAGACGGTTGGCAGAATGGTTTTCTTTTGAAAACTGATATCAAGCGAATGGTTACTCACGAGTGGTGCAGTGGAAGGAGACGAATCGGGATTTGATTGAGATTGAACCGAAGAAACTGACGAAGAAGATTGATTTTTCCTGACTGCCTCATCGGAATGGACAAGCGAATGATGGCGTGATTTGCACACCCGACAGCGAAACAAAGAATGACATTTTTGTGACGAATGTCCAGCTCGCAGACAGTTGAAACATAAAGAATTTGTTTTGGCAAAACTTCGACGGGATTCAGTGTCTAACGCGACGAATTTGGAACACTGGGCAATGATATGGTTATCTTGACACATTGGGCATTTCGTAGTCGAACTTGAATCAGATGGCCCAGCTAAATGAGCTCGAATGTTACTTTCTTGCTTAGTACGCGATGTACCTGAACGACTGCTTAAAGATTGACATGCCTCAAGAGCATCACACCGCTCTTCTAAAAATTCTAAGAATTCTACAATAGTGCAGTCTTCCCGAGAACCGATATGCTCTGCCCAAGATTGTTTTGTGTCCGCATCAAGTTTATTCAATAATAAATAAATGAGCCAGGGATCGCGACCCGATTTGCCCAAAGCACTAAGCCCACGCACGACTTCATCCGCACCGTCAGAAATCTTTCTTAAAATTACCACATTGCAACTGCTGGCAGTAGGAAGCGACAAAAAAGATTCAATAAACGATTGAACAATTAATTGGCTTCGATCGTATTGCTTTTCTAAACGATCCCAAGCTTCCGTATAGTTTGCATCATAAATTTGAATATGCTTAATGAGATTTGCTGCATCACCGCGTAAATAAGATTTTAAGTAATGGAATTTATGAACAGAACTAAGATTTTCTTTAGTGTCAACTGAGCCAAGAAAAATGTCCAGAAAAGATGGCCAATCTTTAAAGCTTCCACTGAATGGTGGCACAACGATAGACGGAAGTTTAGTTGTATTCAAATTACGAGACGACGACGCCGACGAATTAAGTTTTTCAAGAAAAACTGATTGCTGCTCAGCTAAGCGATCGATAGCTGATGAACTATCGGAAAGTTTCACAGGCTTTGAAGAAGATTTTGATCTGTCGCGAATAGATTTAACTATTTGGGCATTTGTTACGAAATATTTGGTTTCGTATGCCGAAAACTCATTTTCTATTTCATCAACTTCATCTTCCCCCAAGTTTTCCAGAATCTCGTTATGAAGTGACGAAAATTCTGACCACGCGGTCTCGGGCTTGCTCAACCGAATTTCTAACATTTCAACAGATGTAGATGCTTCAATCGTCTCTATAAATGCTGCCGTCCGAGTAAGCCGACCCTTTGCATTACCACATTTTATTTTCAGTGCACTTAACATCGCAGTTAATAATTGAGTTTTGGTTAAAATATAAAAAAAGAAAATGTCTATGTTCTTTGCCAAAACGATAGCAAAACAGTTTTAATTAAACTGTATCGACGCAAACGATTAATTCGATAAATCGCAATTACAAAAGTCCTATACGAATTGGAAACCAGAATGTCTAACACATGAGGAGCAACGAAGTCGTAGCAATTACGATTTGATACGATTTCATCAATATTAATGTAATTTCGGATTCGTTTAATTAACACCTTATTAATGTTTTTTTTTTTAATAACACGGTTCTGTCTTTATATTCGGCTAGGAAGGACCAGTAATGAATATGAATCACGATCGATTTAAATTGGCTATATGTCAATGTTAGAAAAAAAAACCCAATTTAAATATGTAAGATATGTACCTATACAATTTATTAAATATAATTGATTGATACAAATAAATTATGTTACCAAAGCTGCGTCTACTCTTCTTGATGGTCTAATTGTAAAAGGAAAGATGAGTTTAAAATTTCTAATTAGCAAGGTGCAAAGAAGATGACTACAAAGGAGATGACAAAACTTTGAGTGAAAATATGTTACGGTGCATTTAAATAACATTTGATTATTTTAAGCAAGAGAGACATAGCTGTTCAATTCTTTAAAGTTTTAACAAATTATAGTGTATGATGTGTTTGTTTGGCATGTTTGAACAATGATGAAAAGTGATATAGTATATTTGTATGAATTTAAGTGTGAATGATTTTCAATGTAAATTTTAATGAAGTTAAAATATTTGAATGAGTTAAATGAATGATGTAAAAAATTAATTAGTTGATTTGATTAATCCTGAACAGATGTTGTTGTTGTGTTCTTTAAACCTTTTAACACTGCGTTTAGTTTGACCGTAATATTTTTTGTCGCATTCATTACAATTGATAACATAGACCCCGGCTTTATCAAGTTGTTCCTTTTTGTCTTTCGCAGAGAGTAGGATATTTCTAATTCTAAAGGGGTTAGAATAGACAAGCTGCATACCATTTTTATTATACATATGTCGTCTTTAAGGTATTAGTTATCTCTGGAGAGAATGTCATAACTACTCTTTGTTTTTCTTTTTCAAGCCTCTTGTTTTGCCGTTTTGTGTATAAAAAGTTGTCAAGTTGTGTGTTTTTCTTTTTATCGAATGTCGGTGAATTATCTTGTCGATGATTATTTGACTGTAGCCATTGACTCTCGCTGCGTTTTTTATGTAATCGTATTCTTTTGTGTAGTTCGATGCTGATAGTGGTAGGCTGACTAGGCGGTGGGCTAAAGAGTTGAAGGCTGCTAGTTTATGTTGTATGGGGGTATATGAGTCACTTGGGATGAAACGTAAGGTGTTAGTCTCTTTATGATGTATGTTGATGTCAATCTTGTTGTTAGATCGATGAAGTTCTAAGTCGAGAAATGTTATTTTGTTGTTTTCTTCGATCTCGCATGTGAAATTTATCTCGTCATGTTGTTCGTTCAAACTTGAGAGCAAATTGTCTATTTCAGAACGTTTTATGATTTTTTTTTTTTTTATTTATTATTATATTATTTATTTTTTTTTTATACACAAAACAAGAGGCTTGAAAAAGAAAAACAAAGAGTAGTTATGACATTCTCTCCAGAGATAACTAATACCTTAAAGACGACATATGTATAATAAAAATGGTATGCAGCTTGTCTATTCTAACCCCTTTAGAATTAGAAATATCCTACTCTCTGCGAAAGACAAAAAGGAACAACTTGATAAAGCCGGGGTCTATGTTATCAATTGTAATGAATGCGACAAAAAATATTACGGTCAAACTAAACGCAGTCTTAAAACGAGGTTTAAAGAACACAACAACAACATCAAAAACAATGAACCAAAAAAATCTGCCTTTGCACTGCACGCATTACAAGAACATCATCTAACAACAACAATCGATAATTAATGTAAAGCTTTTGAAATGCGTGAACGAGAGCCGCAGACTTGATGCATACGAGAGCCTTTACATACATAGAGATGACTCAGCGTTGAATGCAGATTTGGGAAACATAGAGTCTTATTTGTTTACTTTGTAATGTTATTGTTTTGTAAAATGCTTTCTTTCTTCTTTTTGTATTAGCTTTTTCATAATTCCTCTTTCTTAAAAGTTTTTGTTAAAAAATATGTAAATGTATTGGTTTTATTTATTTATTTATTTTTGACATTCATAGATAGATAGATAGATATTCATTATTTTTTTCATCATAAGGTTTTACAAAATTTTATATAAGAGTAAGGTCGTGGCAATGCTGCCGTCTGCCTGAAATGACATTTCTTATGATATACATAAATTAAAATATAATAAAAATGCAAGTTATCAAAATAAAAAAAAACTTGTTCAAAAAGCTCAATATTCTTTTCTACATAATATATGTTTCTCAATTTTGACGTGATTTGAAACACAAATAAGTTCAGAATAAGTTTTATTGATTTAACAAACCAAGATTGTTTATAAATACAATATACAGCAAAATAGTTTTTATAATAAAAATTAGTTTATATAATAGGTATACAATTTAGGAATACCAATTTTGACATGATTTGGAACACAAGAATAGATTTAATGTTTAATGGATTTATTTTACAGGTATTAGCCTTCTAGATTATGTAATATTAATTTTGAAGTGATTTAAAACACAAAAAAAAAAAATGTAATTGGACTAAAATACTGTTTTTACAAATTAGATAAATAGGTAATCGAGCCAATCAACTGACATTCATATATACATACGATTGTGCAATTTAATTCTTGTATCAGCTTCCCCCTCAGTCGTGTTGCTGATGATGGCTAGTAGACTAGCCGAAATGCATTCAAAAAAGCTCAATTCACTATAATAATTTTTTTTAAAAATAAATTTAAAATTTTTGTTTTTTAATAAAAAGTGTTTATTTTTGAATAAAGACGTTTGTGAATTAAAACTTGTAATTTCAATATAACGGTGTTTTTACTTTTCATTTGAAAATAATATTTGAGAAATTACGAAAATACATTCCAAAAATTACAAACAAAATACAAAAAAAGGAATAATATTGGAAATTCCAATCGTGCGAGTTCGCCACCACCTCAGGAGTCAGAAGTACCAGAAGTACCAGACATACGAGAAGTATCAACAGAAAGATACTTAGAGTTAATTGATTAAAAAAACTATTGAATAAATAAACTGAAAAGTGCCAAAAAAGAAAAAAATATAAAAAAACAGTAAAATTTCGGTCTTAAACTGAGTTGTTTCGGGGTTGTGCGACCTTTTAAAAAAAAGGAAAAGTCAAACTAAACGCAAGATTTTAAGATTTTAAGTAATGGAATTTATGAACAGAACTAAGATTTTCTTTAGTGTCAACTGAGCCAAGAAAAATGTCCAGAAAAGATGGCCAATCTTTAAAGCTTCCACTGAATGGTGGCACAACGATAGACGGAAGTTTAGTTGTATTCAAATTACGAGACGACGACGCCGACGAATTAAGTTTTTCAAGAAAAACTGATTGCTGCTCAGCTAAGCGATCGATAGCTGATGAACTATCGGAAAGTTTCACAGGCTTTGAAGAAGATTTTGATCTGTCGCGAATAGATTTAACTATTTGGGCATTTGTTACGAAATATTTGGTTTCGTATGCCGAAAACTCATTTTCTATTTCATCAACTTCATCTTCCCCCAAGTTTTCCAGAATCTCGTTATGAAGTGACGAAAATTCTGACCACGCGGTCTCGAGCTTACTCAACCGAATTTCTAACATTTCAACAGATGTAGATGCTTCAATCCTCTCTATAAATGCTGCCGTCCGAGTAAGCCGACCCTTTGCATTACCACATTTTATTTTCAGTGCACTTAACATCGCAGTTAATAATTGAGTTTTGGTTAAAATATAAAAAAAGAAAATGTCTATGTTCTTTGCCAAAACGATAGCAAAACAGTTTTAATTAAACTGTATCGACGCAAACGATTAATTCGATAAATCGCAATTACAAAAGTCCTATACGAATTGGAAACCAGAATGTCTAACACATGAGGAGCAACGAAGTCGTAGCAATTACGATTTGATACGATTTCATCAATATTAATGTAATTTCGGATTCGTTTAATTAACACCTTATTAATGTTTTTTTTTTTTAATAACACGGTTCTGTCTTTATATTCGGCTAGGAAGGACCAGTAATGAATATGAATCACGATCGATTTAAGTTGGCTATATGTCAATGTTAGAAAAAAAAACCCAATTTAAATATGTAAGATATGTATACAATTTATTAAATATAATTGATTGATACAAATAAATTATGTTACCAAAGCTGCGTCTACTCTTCTTGATGGTCTAATTGTAAAAGGAAAGATGAGTTTAAAATTTCTAATTAGCAAGGTGCAAAGAAGATGACTACAAAGGAGATGACAAAACTTTGAGTGAAAATATGTTACGGTGCATTTAAATAACATTTGATTATTTTAAGCAAGAGAGACATAGCTGTTCAATTCTTTAAAGTTTTAACAAATTATAGTGTATGATGTGTTTGTTTGGCATGTTTGAACAATGATGAAAAGTGATATAGTATATTTGTATGAATTTAAGTGTGAATGATTTTCAATGTAAATTTTAATGAAGTTAAAATATTTGAATGAGTTAAATGAATGATGTAAAAAATTAATTAGTTGATTTGATTAATCCTGAACAGATGTTGTTGTTGTGTTCTTTAAACCTTTTAACACTGCGTTTAGTTTGACCGTAATATTTTTTGTCGCATTCATTACAATTGATAACATAGACCCCGGCTTTATCAAGTTGTTCCTTTTTGTCTTTCGCAGAGAGTAGGATATTTCTAATTCTAAAGGGGTTAGAATAGACAAGCTGCATACCATTTTTATTATACATATGTCGTCTTTAAGGTATTAGTTATCTCTGGAGAGAATGTCATAACTACTCTTTGTTTTTCTTTTTCAAGCCTCTTGTTTTGTCATTTTGTGTATAAAAAGTTGTCAAGTTGTGTGTTTTTCTTTTTATCGAATGTCGGTGAATTATCTTGTCGATGATTATTTGACTGTAGCCATTGACTCTCGCTGCGTTTTTTATGTAATCGTATTCTTTTGTGTAGTTCGATGCTGATAGTGGTAGGCTGACTAGGCGGTGGGCTAAAGAGTTGAAGGCTGCTAGTTTATGTTGTATGGGGGTATATGAGTCACTTGGGATGAAACGTAAGGTGTTAGTCTCTTTATGATGTATGTTGATGTCAATCTTGTTGTTAGATCGATAAAGTTCTAAGTCGAGAAATGTTATTTTGTTGTTTTCTTCGATCTCGCATGTGAAATTTATCTCGTCATGTTGTTCGTTCAAAATTGAGAGCAAATTGTCTATTTCAGAACGTTTATGATTTTTTTTTTTTTTATTTATTATTATATTATTTATTTTTTTTTATACACAAAACAAGAGGCTTGAAAAAGAAAAACAAAGAGTAGTTATGACATTCTCTCCAGAGATAACTAATACCTTAAAGACGACATATAATAAAAATGGTATGCAGCTTGTCTATTCTAACCCCTTTAAAATTAGAAATATCCTACTCTCTGCGAAAGACAAAAAGGAACAACTTGATAAAGCCGGGGTCTATGTTATCAATTGTAATGAATGCGACAAAAAATATTACGGTCAAACTAAACGCAGTGTTAAAACGAGGTTTAAAGAACACAACAACAACATCAAAAACAATGAACCAAAAAAATCTGCCTTTGCACTGCACGCATTACAAGAACATCATCTAACAACAACAATCGATAATTAATGTAAAGCTTTTGAAATGCGTGAACGAGAGCCGCAGACTTGATGCATACGAGAGCCTTTACATACATAGAGATGACTCAGCGTTGAATGCAGATTTGGGAAACATAGAGTCTTATTTGTTTACTTTGTAATGTTATTGTTTTGTAAAATGCTTTCTTTCTTCTTTTTGTATTAGCTTTTTCATAATTCCTCTTTCTTAAAAGTTTTTGTTAAAAAATATGTAAATGTATTGGTTTTATTTATTTATTTATTTTTGACATTCATAGATAGATAGATAGATATTCATTATTTTTTTCATCATAAGGTTTTACAAAATTTTATATAAGAGTAAGGTCGTGGCAATGCTGCCGTCTGCCTGAAATGACATTTCTTATGATATACATAAATTAAAATATAATAAAAATGCAAGTTATCAAAATAAAAAAAAAACTTGTTCAAAAAGCTCAATATTCTTTTCTACATAATATATGTTTCTCAATTTTGACGTGATTTGAAACACAAATAAGTTCAGAATAAGTTTTATTGATTTAACAAACCAAGATTGTTTATAAATACAATATACAGCAAAATAGTTTTTATAATAAAAATTAGTTTATATAATATACAATTTAGGAATACCAATTTTGACATGATTTGGAACACAAGAATAGATTTAATGTTTAATGGATTTATTTTACAGGTATTAGCCTTCTAGATTATGTAATATTAATTTTGAAGTGATTTAAAACACAAAAAAAAAAAAATGTAATTGGACTAAAATACTGTTTTTACAAATTAGATAAATAGGTAATCGAGCCAATCAACTGACATTCATATATACATACGATTGTGCAATTTAATTCTTGTATCAGCTTCCCCCTCAGTCGTGTTGCTGATGATGGCTAGTAGACTAGCCGAAATGCATTCAAAAAAGCTCAATTCACTATAATAATTTTTTTTTTAAATAAATTTAAAATTTTTGTTTTTTAATAAAAAGTGTTTATTTTTGAATAAAGACGTTTGTGAATTAAAACTTGTAATTTCAATATAACGGTGTTTTTACTTTTCATTTGAAAATAATATTTGAGAAATTACGAAAATACATTCCAAAAATTACAAACAAAATACAAAAAAAGGAATAATATTGGAAATTCCAATCGTGCGAGTTCGCCACCACCTCAGGAGTCAGAAGTACCAGAAGTACCAGACATACGAGAAGTATCAACAGAAAGATACTTAGAGTTAATTGATTAAAAAAACTATTGAATAAATAAACTGAAAAGTGCCAAAAAAGAAAAAAATATAAAAAACAGTAAAATTTCGGTCTTAAACTGAGTTGTTTCGGGGTTGTGCGACCTTTTAAAAAAAGGAAAAGTCAAACTAAACGCACTCTTAAAACGCCTACTGAGACTGGTAGGTTGACCCGAAGAGGCTCTGGCCAAATTTATTAATAAAAATATAAAAACAAAAATCAACTTCATCATACCGCAGCTCTCAGTAAAGGAGAAATTAAAATAATTAAGTAAGGAATTGATTTGCCTAATGTGTTTTTAAATAAAGAATGAACAGAATTTGAAATCTGTGAAATAAAAAGGTAAAATACGAATGATACATAAGTATATGTAATACATTTTCACTTGTTCAGATATAAAATTTTTGAGTTGGTTGATAAAAGATGTTCTAAAAAGAATTATTATTTGAAAATATATATTATATTAAAAAAAAGGGTATTTGAAAAAACATACGAAGATATAAAAAAAAATTTATAAAAACTTTATTTTGAGGTGAAATTGGAAGGATTATTATCATTACTTTTTGTTTATATCACAAACTGGATAATTTAATTGAAAAATTCAGTAAAATGGCGACAAATAATGAAGACATTATTTCCCGTATTGTATCTGCAAATACAGCTACATTGAGAGAGGAGATTGAGAGATTAAAATCTCAATTCTCAGTTCTAACGACAAATAGTAATGTCACGGAACACAAAATAGAAACAGTTGATGAAACAATCAATTGTGTTGAATCACTCGATGTGATTAAATCATTGCCAGAATTTACAGGTGATGAAAATACATATGTTAGCTGGCGAGAGGCTGCTAATAATTCAATGACTCTTTATAGAAGAGAAAGTCGCCGATACTTTGCGGCATTAACAATATTATGGAATAAGATAATTAAAAACGCAAATGATACTCTAACGAACCATTGGAAATTTTGATGCGATATTAAGTCGTCTTGATTTCGCATACGCGGACAAACGTCCAATACATATGATAGAACAAGAACTAAGTATTTTGAGACAAGGTTCTACATCTTTAATTGACTATTATAACATAGTCAATAAGAAATTGACACTGTTAATCAATACAACTATAATGACACATGGTCAAGATAGTTTAACCAAAGAGCTCAATGAAGCTCATCGCAGAAATGCCTTACGCATTTTTATTACAGGATTGAAGGCTCCATTGAGCAATATATTATTTTCTCTGAACCCTACTGACCTACCTAGTGATCTTGCAAAAGCACAAGAATTAGAATCAAATAATCAAAATGCTCAATTCGCCCTTCAATTTAACAAAAACCATCATACCAATAATCATACTAATAATAATCAAACAAATAATTTTAATAACAATTTGAGATTTCCTAAAAGATCTGTTTGGGAACCAAATCCAAACCAAAACCGACAACAATATCAACAACCATCAGCAATGGAAGTTGGTAGTTCGAATATGAAGATGCCTCATCATAGGCAAAATTTCAATAATAATTGGCGATCTTACAATCGAAATGATACATAATAATAATGATAATAATACTAATAATAATAATATAGGATATAGAAACAATCCTTTCAAACAAAATGGTAATAATTATAATAATAATAATAATTTCAGAAGAAATCCTTATGTAGATAAGAGACCACATAGTGCGCAAAATAGTGCTCAACCACCAGTTAAAAATCAAAGGATTAATAATATAAATGAAGAGGCTTTTTTAGACAATCGCGCGCCGTGTCAATTGCCCTTCATTATCAGAAACTCAGGAGACAGGCAACTAAAAATTTTAATTGACACGGGAGCAACAAGTTGCTATTGTAGACCAAATGTTCTACAAGATAGAAAAGAATTGTCAATAAAGAAAAGAATTCATACAGTAAGTGGGCATTCGATAATAACCCATTATTATGTTGTATACATACTTGATAGAGATGTAATATTTTATGAAATTGAAAACTTAGAAAGCGATCTATTGATAGGTTACATGTTATTAAAAAAGGCATCAATAAAGTTAGATTTTGAAAATGGGGTCCTAATTTATAATAATAAAATAGAAAGAATATTTTTTGCAGAAGACATAAATGATGTTATATTAGGAAAAAAGAAAGGAAAAATATATTTAAAAGAATCAGAATATTCGGACAACACAGTAAGAATAGAAACGGAGAACAGTAAAAATATTAAGGAATTAAAAAAATCTATGAAAAATAAGATTGAAAAGATACATTCCAATATCAATTTAAATTCTCTATTCATAACGAATGTCAAAGCAGAAATAAGGACCACAGTCGACACTCCTATATGGAGTAGACAATATCCTTACCCATTGTCAGTAAATGGATTCGTAAATAATGAAATAAAAGATTTATTAAAGGCAGGAATAATTAGACAGAGTAAAAGTCCATACAACTCACCAATATGGGTTGTACCGAAAAAAGGTACCGATGAAGATGGTACTCAAAAATTAAGAATGGTAATAGATTATAAAAAGCTTAATGAAAAAACGATATCAGACAGGTATCCTATACCTGAAAGTAATGTCATATTATCTAATTTAGGGAAAGCAGAATATTTCTCCACAATAGATTTGGAATCAGGCTTTCATCAGATACAGATGAAAGAAACGGATATTGAAAAAACGGCCTTTAGTGTAAATAATGGCAAATACGAGTTTACAAGAATGCCTTTTGGCTTAAAGAATGCTCCAAGTATCTTCCAAAGAGCGATGGATGATATTTTGCGAGATTATATAGGAAAAATATGTCATGTCTATATGGATGATATAATAATATATTCTAAGAATTTAACTGAACATACTAAACATTTGAATGAAATAATTGATATATTAAGAAAGGCAAATATGAAAATTTCCTTGGAAAAATCGAAATTCTACGAAAAGGAAACAGAATTTTTGGGTTATATAGTTGCATATAATACTATTAAAACAGACCCGAAAAAAATTGAAACAATAAATAATTTCGCAGTACCAAATACATTACGACAGTTAAGAAGTTTTCTGGGTATGACTGGTTATTACCGTAAGTTTGTTAAAAATTACGCTTCGGTAACAAAACCATTAACTAAATATTTAGCCGGTGAAAATGGCAGAATATCAAAAAATCTATCTAAGAAAACAATCATTACATTAAATGAAGAAGCTGTGTTAGCTTGTAGGAATTTAAAAGATTTATTAATTAATCAAATAGAATTGGTACAACCAGACTTTAAAAAGAAATTTATATTAACGACCGACGCTTCCAATAACGCTATAGCAGGCGTATTGACTCAAGAAGGAAAACCTATAACCTTCATTTCTAAAACTTTGAAAAATTTAAGAAATTACCTTTACGGCGTTTCTGACCTAGAGATCCATACGGATCATCAACCTCTAACATTTGCGGTATCTGTAAGGAACCCAAATGCTAAAATGAAGCGATGGCACGCATTTATTGAGGAGTTTGCTCCCAAAATAATATATAAGCCAGGGACTACAAATGTAGTTGCTGATGCCTTGTCGCGACAATATTTAAATCAGATCACTGACGAAGACGAAGACTCATATAGCATAGATACACAACACTCTGCCGAGAGCAGCGACAATTTAGAAATAAAAGAAACAACAAAACCACTGAATCAATTTAAACAACAAATCCTTTTAAGTCAAGGATTATTTACTGCTCACGAGCAAATAAAAAACTTCAATAGAACAAGACATTTAATAGAGTACGACACTTCAGAAAATTTAATTACAATTCTTAAACAATACTTACAACCACTAATTGTTGCAATTCATTGCACTCCGGAAGACCTATACAATATTAAACAAAAATTAAAAGAAACCTTTAGCAATAACTTTCTTTACACAAAAAATTTCCCTATAGACATAACAAACGAAGAAGACCAACTAATTATTATACAACAAACACATGTAAGAGCACATCGTAGCTATCAAGAAAATTTAAAACAAATTCATACGGCATATTATTGGCCAGAAATGACCAAACAATTCAAAGAATATGTAAGAAATTGCGAAATTTGTAATCGTAACAAATACGCCAGACATCCTTTTAAAGCTCCAATTGGAGAGGCTCCAATTGCAAAGAAAGAGGGGGAGCAGTTGCACCTAGACATTTTCTTTGCACAAAAATTAAAATTCTTAACTTGCATTGATTCATATTCAAAATTTCTAGTTATCAAACTAATAGACGATAGAACTAAACTAGACGAAAAAGTATTAGAACTTTTACAAAGCTTCCCGGAAGCTAAGACATTATGCGTCGACAACGAACCAGGTTTTTCTATACCTCAATTTAAAACATTAATGGAAAGACTAGGAATACAAATGTTTTTCTGTGATCCCAAACACAGTACTACAAACGGACAAGTGGAAAGAGTCCATTCAACACTAATAGAAATAGCTCGTTGTTTAAAAGAAGAATTTTATTTAATTAGTGATCTGGAATCAATATTTAGAGCTGTAAAACAGTACAACAAAACAATTCATTCAGTAACAAATAAAAAACCTTTTGAAGTCTTATTTAATAAATCAAAACATGAAGACGTTCAACCAAAACTCTTACTAGCCCAAGAAAAAATGCTAAAGAGAAACAAACCTAATGTCGAAATTAAAACATATAAAAGAAATGATATAGTTTATGAAAAAATTGCAGGAGTCAGAAATAAACTCCAACCTAGATATAAAAAACAAAAAGTTAAAGAAGACTTAGGATAAAGAATAAAAATTTATAAAAATGATCGCATAATCCATAAGGATAATATTAAAACTTAATCTATTTCAGGAAAATGAATCCACAAACGATAATGACAATTATAATAATGACACTACTTCATAACGGCCAAGGACAAAAACTAGATGTTCAATACATAAATGACGGTCAAGGATTTATCATGATTAAGAGTGATGAACTTAAAATTATTGATAATTATAAGAAGATACTACATACCATAGACTTAGACTCATGGAAAGATAATTTAGACTTAATCAAAAATAATATTGCGAACCTAAGTTTTTGCAATTATTACCCTTCCATGTTACATAACTTTAATTCATTAGAAGAAGAAATAAATACTCTTCTACCCCATCATGTAAGAAATAAAAGAGGGCTATTCGATATAATAGGAAAAGGATTAAAATTTATAGCAGGCACAATGGATGCCGACGACGAATCAGAAATAAGAAAACAATTAAACATTAACGAAAAAAATAACCAAAATATTATCAAAAGCCTCAATGATCAAGTAAAAATAAATGATCAATTTAACACTGCAATGACAGCAGTAACTGATCACATTAATAATCAACAAAAACAAATAAATAATCAGCTATCAAAATTGTTAGGAAAAAAATCTAAAGATGTTACAATAGATATGCAACATATTTTCGAAATTCAATACGATATACAACTACTTAGAGAACAAGTAAGAAAAGTTAAAGAAAATCTTATGATGTGTATATTAGGAGTATTAGGAAGAGATTTTTTAACCCCACAAGAATTTAAAACATATGATATAACTTTAAGGGATTTAATGCTTATTAAAAGCTCCGCCATTTTACATGATAATAAAATAATTTTTGTAGTAATGATACATAATTACTGTATTAAAACTTACCACAAAATAATTATTGAACCAATTCCAAATAAAAATAATTTGGAATTAGATATACAATATAAGGAGTTAATATTAAGTAATGATACATGGTACGAGTATACCAAAGAAGAAATTATATTAAAAAAATACTTAAAGAAAATAACAGATAAATGTATTGAAAAATTATTGAAACAAAATCCAATATGTAACTTTATAACTAATAAAGCAATAGAAATTAAACAGCTAGGTAACGGATAATATTGTTATAACAAAAAATGTTCCAAAAATAAGATTAATGCATGATTGTAATTCTTATGAAGTAATGCTATATGGCAATACAATAATAAATTTTGAAAATTGTAAAATAATATAAATGATAATATATATGAAAATATTATTGTGAACGAAAATTTTATATTACCTATTTTTGAAAATGTAAAGATTCAAAATATAACAGATATCATAAGTTTACCTGAACTTCATTTTAAAAATATTGAAAACAGAAAAATTTTAGAAGAAATTAAAAATAATAATTTGACTACTAATAGTATAACATTCAGTACAATTGTATTTATAATAATAGCATTAATAATAATGTTTATTTACTTTTTTTCGAAATCGAAACCAATAAGGCAAATTATTAATGAAGAAATTTTAATTGAAAATATCAATGAAAAAATAAAACGACTCTCAGATGAAACCGAAGATGCGGGACGCATCATCTAAGAAAGAGGGGAGCTATCATCATGCTTCTACATTATAAATTCAATATAAAAAGTGTCAACAAAGTATTAATTATTGATCGCAGATACTTAAGCCAGAGTATCCAGCATCCCTTCATCCAGACTAAACAAATCTCTAAGTAAATTATTAAGTTAGATTTGATTTAAGCCTCAACCGAACCGCAACGTATCTGTTGCTTAACAATAAGAATCGTTTTAAGAACTTTTTAAAAGTTCCTCCGAGAAATAAATTGTTTAATTTGTATGGGGGACATGCTGCCCCCTGCAACACCCCTGCTTGGGCCCACTGTAGGATTTGGGGTAGGTGCGAGGTTGGGTGTATGCCACACCGAGGTGTAAATAGGTGATGCAACCCCCCTGCTTGGGCTCACTATAGGATTTGGGGTGGGTGCAACGTGCGGTGCATGCAATGTTTCTTTTGCATTTAAATAAGCTGGATTTAGGAAAAATTAATTTATCCTAGGTATATCTTAATCCTTATTCGATTATTACTATCAAAATAAGACTTCGCAAATACTCAAGCAATGAAAAAATATTCTAATTAAAATATTTTTTTTTGGTAATTTTCAATTTTCTAAGGAACTAGAAGACAGAAAATCATCTCGTTTTCAGTTTTGATCAAAAACAAATAATTGCTCTTATTTGTTTTTGATCAAAAAAATTAAAAAAAAAAACAACAGCAAATATTTTTAAAGTTTTGAAAAATTACACTTTAAACCTTTTTTTTAACTTTTTTTTGCCCAAATTTTGAGTTTAAAACAATTTTTTCAAAAACTATGCATAGTTTTGACTTGATTCAAAAACAAGCTAATAGAAGTATTGGCTTTAAAAAAATTTATAAAACTTAGTTGTAAGTATTACCGTTATTTTTTAATTATTTGTTTTCCATTTAACGTACATATTTTTTAAATTGCCCCTACCGCCTAAACGGGGGGAGATAGACCCCCCCTACCACAGTAAAAAATGCGCCCCCGGTTATCATAAGTACTCTCCCCCCCCCCCCGTTTAGTTTCGCAATTTGTTTTTTTTTTTTTTTTTTCATGTAATTCATTGCTGAAAGATCCAAGCTACACAACCGATGTACCATAAAGTGGAAAGCTGCATGTTTATGTTGTATACAACAATTTGAATCGCTTGTTATTGTTCTAAAAGTGCTGGTTGGTTTTCGGAACACAGCTATTTCAATTGATTTATTACACTTTCTTTTTAATTCTAAATTCAGAAAAGTTAATTTACCGTCATTTTCAATTTCGTGTGTAAATTTTATAGAATCAAATTGACATTAAGAACATTTAACACTCTTTCTACATACCGATGCCATACATTTGGCAAAAGTTGATAACATTCCGAAATGCATACAAGGTACTCCTTTTAACTCGGTTTTTTATTTCGTAATTTTATGTCGTACTAATTGTTGTTATAGGCTCTATCGACTTGAAATCTTCGAAATTCCGAATTATTATTTTTGTTTTTGTTCATCATGGTATCAATTGTTGTTGAATCGACCAAAAAGAAATAAAAAAAAAAACTATTTTGGATCTAAGTTTTCTTTCCTGCTCGTTGTTTTTTGGTTTATTTTTTTTTGGTCGATTCAACATCAATTGATACCATGATGAACAAAAACAAAAATAATAATTCGGAATTTCGAAGATTTCAAGTCGATAGAGCCTATAACAACAATTAGTTCATCTTCCAAGCCCAATAAAACATTTTCAAGTATAAATGATTTGCGATATTTTAAGAGGGGGCGCACAGTGGTTTGGTTTGTATGGGAGAGCGGAAATCTGAACTGTTCAACGGATTTAAATGAAATTTATTATACATATTTAAATCAGTCTTATGCAGATTTGATTAAAATTTGGTTGAGAAAAAATAATTAGAAAAAAAGTTATTGACATTTTTCAAAAATTGATGGTTTTTAATGTTTTTATGGAAGAGCGGAAACAAATTTTTAAAATCTAAACTATTTAACGCATTTTAATGAAATTTTACACACATATTAAAATTAATCTTATACATATTTGCTCAAAATTTGACTTAGAAAAAACAATTAGAAAAAAAGTTATTGACATTCTTCAAAAATGTATGGTTTTTGATGTTTATATGGGAGAGCGGAAAAAAGTCCGTAAAATCTGAACTGTGCAACAGATTTTAATGAAATTTTGTACACATGTTAATATTAGTCTTATATAGATTTGGTAAAAATTTGGTTGAGAAAAATCATCAGAAAAAAAGTTATTGCCATTTTTCCAAAATTTGAGGGTTTTGATGAGGTATTTAAATAAAAGTTTTTTTTTTTAAGTAGAATCTGAACATTTTATTTTGAATAAAATATTATTATAAACTTTATATGTTATAAAATAAAACAAATAAATAAATAAATTAATAAAACAATGTGTACAAATTAGTAATTTTATAATGCTAAAATGAGGTTTTTAGCGTCTGCGCTCAATATAAGTATTTTTTTTTTGTTGTGGCCTTAAGCCTGTTATAATTGGATCTGAGGAAATTAGGATTTGATGCATCACATCTTCATTCATCGCAATTCGGCTGCATTTTCTCGAATGAAACCTGCGGTAGGCTTTATAATCCTTATTTCGCCATTCTTGGGCTTCCTCAGAGAGTGATCCAACAGGAAATGCACAGCTTTTGATGATTTCTTCTCCATGGATCAAAACCTTATGTACGGTTGCTGGCATGTTGTACCATTTATATTTCTCAACAAAAAGCTCGGCAGTTTCCAAAGTGTCTTATTGGACATTAATAACCCTTAAAGGTAAAATTAAGAAATAAAAAACAAAAACAAAGCAATAAAACTTTGAAAAACAGTAAAACGCAACAGGTATAAACGCAACAGGTATAAAAAAAAATCAGAAAAAAACACCTTTTTTAATTTTGACCTGCCCCTACTTTTTGCGTAAAATCCAAAAAAACTGAAGAACTATCCCTAATCCTTTGATTAATTTTTTATTAAGCTTTATTATATTTTTTAAACTATCATAAAATAATAATATTTGTTCATAAATTTTTACAAGAAAATTGAGTTGAAAGTTGAAATTTTTTTCCAGGCAGAAATAAATAGTTTTGCAAAAGTCTGACCTGGGTCAATTTATTAATATAATTTAATTTTTTGTATAAAAGTTAACATTTTTTTCTAAAAATAATGGGCTTAACCACTTTGTTCTGACAATTAATACGAAAGAAATTATAACTTTTTCATAAACATCACCGTCAAGACGGAGATTTTCGAAACCCTATTCTGAGAGACAATTTTGTACATAACTCCCACATTCGCAGGTATTCGCAGCTGATTTTTGTCTACGCTTCAACTTGAAAGAATGGAGCACAAGATGTCATACGTAATATCTTGACATGTTTTGACAGTTTTTTTTTTAAGCAAAAAGTTTAAAAAAAAACATTTTTTCTTAGTACCAATGTTTGAGGCTACTTAAAGATGACTCCTTTAATAAATTACACTAGTTTATAAAATTTTGGGTCACCGATGCTACCTAAAAAAAAATAACTTTTTTTTACTATATTGGGGTCGCTGAAAACGAAAATGCCATTAATTTTTTTTTTCAAAGAACCGTTTTCGAGGTATACTCAAAACAAGTTTTTTTTGGTCTATTTTTCGAACACTGGCTTATATCTCTTAAGTTATCTTTTTAATTTACATATTGTAAATATTTTTGGAAAGATAACATTTTCTGCTTTCCAACGATTTGTTATAATCGGATGCGAATTCATTAAGATACAGGCAATCAAAGATTATAAAAATCGATTTTTTCATTTTATCATTTTCAATTGAACCGTGTGGATAGAAAAAAAATTATAAAAAATTTTTTTTTTAGTTAAATAAAATATATTTTCATAACAAAAATTTGGAGACCAAATTCGTTAAAATTGAACGATAAATATAGAAGCTATGAAATAATAAAGTCATTGTCTTAAACAGAAAATTAAGTATATTCTATGTAAATTTTTGTTTTTTTATTAAATAAAGTAGTAATATGAAAACGATTTCGTATGAAAAAATGACTGACTTGTTTTTCTTATTTATCTCATAACTTCTACATTTATCGTTCAATTTTAACGAATTTGGTCTTCAAATTTTTTTTATAAAAATATATTTTATTTGAGCTTAAAAAAATATTTTTTATATTTTTTTTTCTATCCACACGGTTCAATTGAAAATGATAAATTTTCAAAAAAGCTCGAAAAAATCGATTTTTATAATCTTTGATTGCCTGTATCTTAATGAATTCGCATCCGATTATAACAAATCGTTGGAAAGCAGAAAATGTTATCTTTCCAAAAATATTTACAATATGTAAATTAAAAAGATAACTTAAGAGATATAAGCCAGTGTTCGAAAAATAGACCAGAAAACCTTTTTTTGAGTATATCTCGAAAACTGTTCTTTGAAAAAAAAAAATAATGTCATTTTCGTTTTCAGCGACCCCAATATAGTAAAAAAAAGTTGATTTTTTTAGGTAGCATCGGTGACCCAAAATTTTGTAAACTAGTGTTATCGTAGTTTTATATTTTTTTTATATAATCAAAAAATAGACCAATGAAATGATATAAGAAGTTAAAGACTTTATGTAAAGGATATTCGGAAAAAAATTTTTAAAGTTTGTTGAAAATATGGTTCGCGATTTCAATAAAATTATTTTTTAACTTTGGGGGCTTATAAATCAGAACATAAAATATATATGCCAAAAAATCCTTTGAAATCTCACGCTTGGGTTATCTAAGAGTACTCAGACATTCAGTTAAAATAGCTAGGTAAGACTTTTTCCAAAGTAATTTTTTCCGCTCTCAGACCACAGTGGGGCGTGAGGGGAGGTGTGTGGAGAAATTTTTATGAGATTAAAAAAAAAAAAAACTTAAAATTAATATTTTTGAGCGAATGTCTGGAACAATTTAGAAGAGCCCTAGAACAACCTGGAACAAGTTTTTGAATTTTGGATTTCGAAAAAGGGGGGCCAAAACAAGGATAACATGATTTTTTAATTTAAAGTGTTTTTCGGCTTAAAATCTTCAATTTTCAATATTTTTGCATGAATCGTTTGAACAATTGGATTTGAGTGATTCTGCACTTGGAACAAATTTTAGATTTTGGATTTTTGAAAAGGGGGGCGCGGGAGCATTTTTGTGAAATTTTTCATACTAAATCAATATTTTGGAACTAATGTCTGGAAGAGCCCTAGAACAACCTGAAACAAGTTTTTGAATTTTGGATTTCAAAAAAGGGGGCCCAAGGCAACGATTTAAATCTAATATCGTAAAAAAGTTTTTGTTTTTAAAACTTGTTTTTTCTCATACTTTCTTGTGTTATTAAGAGAAATGCATGTTAGGGCAAATTTTGTTAGGAACACTTTTCATTTTTGTTGGTGTTTTGAATAATATTTGGGTGTTGTGGAGTGTTTTAAAAATGAGATAATTATTTTTTTTCTTTTTCAAAATTCAAGATCGGGTGAGTAGTTTTATTAATTCTTGGTCTTATCTAGAAATATCTTTGTTTAGAAGGATTTTTTTGCTTTTTAAAATAGGGGGAGTTACGTATACATCTTCTCACCCTATTCAACCGCACAACCCAGATACTTTCAATAAGCCACTTGAAACCGAACCAACAACGACGCGACGCTCAAGTTTTAATAGCATTTTCACATTCCTGAGCGATAACGTAAACATTCGTTTGATAACATAAACATTGGTCCCCTACAAATCTAATAACATATACTTGGACAATGGACAGTCTTCGATGTGACCAACAACCACCACTTCGGATAACATAAACATTGAACGATCTTCGATGCGAGGAATCAATATTACACATCGAACATCATCACCATCTTAACCGCAGCTCCAGCAACCATCACTTACTTCTAGTTTCACCATCATCGTGTTCGGTCAACTATATTGTTTTTTTCTGAATAAAGTCTATATTGTTTTTAAAAAGTCTTTTCTAATTTCTTAAAAGTTATTTGGCGCAGTCGGTAGGATACTCAATGAGAACTATTAATGAATATAATAGTGACATATGAGATCCAGTGATACGAACGCAATTCGCGATTGTTAAGTGAGGAAACTGTACCTAAAAACAGTGCAAATCTAAAAGTTAATTTTATATTAATAAAACCAAACGATTTGTTTTTGTATTTATATTTAATTTATTTGTTGAGAGTGATGTGCACTCTTCGGCTGTGGGTAACTGACTGACTGCTTCGTTGAGACTTCACAAAACGAAGAGCAGTTATTTCTTCTTAGGAATATACGAGTAGGTACATAATATAAGTAATCATGCCACTTTATTCTAGCGGCTTATTATATATTTTATGAGAATGGACAATGGAGTGATGAAAAGTTATGTTAGTTATATTTATGTATATGCTTATAGAGTACAGTGGAGTAGAAAAGTTTCACTACAATACTCCCCTTCGGCAAAAAAAAATTAAATGACAAATTAATTACGAAGATTGAAATGGACACGTCGGATTGGAGTTGATGTATTTGTGCCTGATAAATCCGTGCTTGGCCGAAATGATGATGATGTATATCCAGATTGACCAGGTTGCGTTGATTCCAGAGTTGTCGAAACAGTAGGCTCCTCTACGACGGTGTTGTTTGTTGTATCGTTCATGGTAAACACAGGTTTCAATCGATCGATGGACACAGTTGATGATCGGCCAGAAATATCCACGACGAAGTATTTCTCATGTCGTGAAATGACACGATAGGGGCCTTCGTATGGTGAAGTGAAAGCACTGTGCGATGCATCTAGGCGGATGAGTACATGTGAGCAGGTGCCAAGTTCCTTGAACACGAATACTTTTCGTTGACCATGACGTGAGGCAGGAACAGGTGCAAGATTTGCAAATTGAGTCCTCAGACGTTCAGCTATATCTTGGGGCGATAAACTATTAGTTGGAGATGGAACAAGGAACTCACCAGGTAATTTCAGAGGTTCTCCAAAAACGATGTCAGCTGCGGTACACTTCAAATCATCCTTCCAAGCTGTTCGTATGCCCAACAATACTATTGGCAGGGTGTCTATCCAGGAGGAACTTTCATGGCATCGAATCGCTGCCTTAAGTTGTCGGTGGAGGCGCTCGACCATACCATTAGACTGTGGGTGAAATGATGTCGTGTGGATGTGCTTGCTGCCTAGTAGTTTACTGAGAGCATTGAACAGCTGACTCTCGAACTGAACTCCCTGGTCGGTTGTTATACGAAGTGGCACACCATAACGGCATATCCAACCCGCAAATAATTTTCGAGCCACACATTCAGCTCCGGTGTCCTCCAATGGAAAAGCTTCAGGGAAACGTGAGAAGCGGTCGATAATTGTAAGGCAGTAGCGGTATCCTCTCGATGGTGTATATGGTCCTATTATGTCGACGTGTATGTGTTCAAACCTACGGGTACGTCCACCCGGAAAGTCGTTGATTGGTGAAACAACATGTCGCGAAATTTTATTGCGTTGACACGCCAGGCAAGCACGAGACCATCGACGGCAATCTTTCTTCAGGCCAGGCCACACATAGCGCTGCGAGACAAGCTTAACAGATGCATTCACTCCAGGATGGCTTATACTATGGAGAGAAGAAAAAACTTTTTGGCGTAGCTCAATGGGCACAAAAGGGCGCGCAATCTGAGAGGCATCTGTAAAAATAGCCCAAGGTAAACTTGTATCTGGGTAAACAAGCAGTGTACTATTTCGAAGTTGCTCTTTACAAGCTTTGAAAGCTTCATCTCGTTCTAAGGTCCAATCGATTCGGTCTGAACTCTTGACACAGCCTTGGAGACATTCATGAAGAGGAGACTGGGATGTGGCTGCGTTTTTCTGAAATTTACGGTAAAAATTAATTATACCAAGAAACTCACGCAGCTGCTTGACAGTCTCTGGGCGATTGAAGTTGATGATAGCTTCTACCCTTTCAGGTGGAGGGCGAATTCCGTCTGCTGACACATGGTATCCGAGAAAATTAACCGCAGATTGACCAAAGAAACACTTTGCTGTGTTGACCACAACGCCAAATTGTGATAGTCGACCGAAGAGAATTCGGAGATGATTTTGGTGTTCTTTGTCGTCCTTGGAGGCCACCAAAATGTCATCGATGTATGGGAATACAAAGTCGAGTTCCTTTGTCACCTCATCGATAAACCTTTGGAAGGTTTGTGCCGCATTTCGAAGTCCAAAAGTCATATAAGGGAATTCGAAAAGGCCAAAAGGTGTGATGATCGCCGTTTTAGAGATGTCATCTGGGGCGACAGGGATCTGGTTGAAAGCACGAACCAAATCAACTGTAGAAAACACCTTTTTTCCAGCAAGATTTGATGTGAAGTCTTCAAGAACTCGAATCGGATAGCGGTCGGGCACGGTCCGTGCGTTGAGTTGTCGAAAGTCACCACATGCTCGCCAATCACCACTCTTTTTAGGCACTAAGTGGAGAGGTGATAACCATGGGCTTGTTGAACGGCGTGCAATACCAAGCTTCAACATCTTCTCGAACTCATGTTTGGCTATGGCTAATCGATCTGGAGCGAGACGGCGTGCCTTACTTGCAAGCGGAGGACCAGGTGTTGTGGTGATGTAATGCTGAGTTGCGTGCTTGGCTGGCTTGCAGATTCCATCAGGTTTTGTGATGCTAGGAAATTCCGAGAGAATGCGCAGCCAGGATGACGTATTTGGAAGCATCTTGATTGATGAAATGCCTGCTATGGAACACGAAGCGCAGGCAACTGAAAGTCCGGTTGTTGAATCTAGCAGGCGATTGTTTTTTAGATCTGGAAGCAAACCAAAATGACCAAGAAAGTCGGCGCCTATGATTGGTTTTTCGATGTCCGCCACTACAAAGCGCCAAGTAAAGTTTCGACGCAGGCCAAAATCAAGTGCGAGCAGAATGCATCCGAAGGTCTGGATTTGGGATCCATTTGCTGCGAAAAGACAATAACTGATGGTTTCAGTTTGACGGCTTGATGTTAACTTTCTTGGATAGACGCAAAGATCAGCGCCAGTGTCTACGAGGAAGCGGACTTTGGTAGCGCTATCTGATGAGACGGTGTGAGTTGAGGGCAAAGTCGTGTACCGCCATTAGCGACTCCCTGTTCCGTTTCCCTGGAAAGAACATGGATTGCGGCAATTCTTTGCAAGCTCTCCCCATGTGGCATGGTACCAGCAAAGACCGTTAGCTGATGTCGGTTGCGAACGGAATCTTGAACGAAATCTTGAACGGGATGTTGAACGGGACCGTGAACGACTTTGCACCTGTGGACGTTCATGGTTTGAATTTTTAATTGAACTTACCAGCTCACAGACGACTTCTTCAAGCTTTAATAATCGGGGCTCCAGAGGTGTTGCACAAACATTAACGGCTGCCAGATTATTTGAACCTGAAATCTCCATTATGTGGTCGGCAAGTGTGGACAGTTTTTCCAGTGGAACGTCTTGCTGTGTCGCTAAAATTGTTTGAACTGCTGGTGGGAGTCTACTCAACCACTTGGTTCGAAGAATGTTGTCGGGAAGATTTTCCACGAGGCTTTTCAGATGAAGTCTTGTTTCCTGCGATGACGTTAACCTATCGACGAGCGCTGCCTTCAATTTTGCGTACGGTGTCTCGGTAGGTGGCCGCAAAATAATGTCTTGCACCTCCGCTGCTGCCTGTGCATCTAAGTGGGATGACGCATAGAAGTATTTTGTGGTTTCGTCGGTGATATTGGCAAGATGAAATTGGATTCAAGTTGAGCAAACCACAATGCAGGGCGATCGGCACTGAAAACAGGCGGACGAACCATAAAACGCTGAATCGGTGACGTGGTGTCGGGCACATTATTTCCAGGCATAGCTCCTTATTAATTTATCACGTCGGGGTCACCAAATGAGGAAACTGTACCTAAAAACAGTGCAAATCTAAAAGTTAATTTTATATTAATAAAACCAAACGATTTGTTTTTGTATTTATATTTAATTTATTTGTTGAGAGTGATGTGCACTCTTCGGCTGTGGGTAACTGACTGACTGCTTCGTTGAGACTTCACAAAACGAAGAGCAGTTATTTCTTCTTAGGAATATACGAGTACATAATATAAGTAATCATGCCACTTTATTCTAGCGGCTTATTATATATTTTATGAGAATGGACAATGGAGTGATGAAAAGTTATGTTAGTTATATTTATGTATATGCTTATAGAGTACAGTGGAGTAGAAAAGTTTCACTACATTAAGTTTTTCAAATATAATAAAATTAAACGAATATTAATTTTAAACACAGTTTGAAAAAAAATCATTTGTGAAAAATATAGCATCTCACATTCTATAATAAATGTATGTTGCGAAATCTCATAGAGAGAATATTTAACAGATGAATAGTTAAGAAAAACAATTAAATAAAGACAGATTAAACAGAAGATTGAACAAAAATCAAGACAGTGATACCGGAAGTGAAAGTGACCTAGACGAACAAAAAAATATAAAAATGACAAAAGCAGCACCCGCATATAACGATGTTCATAAGGAGGAACAACGATACCTTCTTCGTGAGATGAAGAAAATAAATCCATTCAAAGGATCAAAGGATGACAACCTGGCATTATTTATATCTACAGTGGAGTATTCCTAAACCAGATGTCGCTGCAGGAAAATAATATAAAAGCAACTTTAATTATACATTCAAAAATTCAAGGAGAAGCGGTAGGGGCAACAAACAGTCTACCACATCTATCGCGTGGAAAGACATTAAGGTAAACTTAATTAGATTATTTCCAATAAAAGAAACATATATTAAGTTATCGCAGGAAATTGGTTGTATTATAGAACACAATACCTTTGAATTGTTTAAAAAATTAGACTCTTTATTGCAAAAATTGCAAACTAAAACACAATTAGAATACTCAAGCAAATAATGAAATTTTAGTATTTGAAGCGTTTAAACATACATAATTTAAACCCTTCACAAAAAGCTATAGTTATAGCTTATAATTGTAAAAATATGGTTGAAGCTTACGAAATTTTAGAAGCCAATGATATGATTCGCGTTAAAAATCAAAGTGAACCAAACAGGGGCTTTAGTATGAAGTACCAGCAGAATAATTCTCCTAGACAAAATCAGGGAAATAAAAATTATAACCATTTTCGATCTAACCAAAATAATAATAATTTTAGACAACAGAATAGAATAACATCTGAGCAGGTTAGACACAACAACAACAGAATATTTGGGAATTTAAACCCTAATCAAGGTCATAGATATGGTTTTAATCAAAAGGCAGAATTTTAATAATAATAATTGGCAGGGACAAAATAATAATCAGCCAAGTTCAAGCCAAGTTAGGAGATTTAACAACAGTCGGGTACAGCCAATGGAAGTTAATCGCCTTAGTGAGCAACAGATAATAGATGAAGAGGTAAATTTTATAGCAGTAGGGCCTCGACACTTCCCATCGTAGTACTTACAGTCAGTGGCGTAGCTAGGTAACCTAGGGCCCTGGGGCAAATAAAAAAATGGGGCCCACTGCTATCAAAACTGGTAAGGTTTTTTGAAGTAAAATCATTAAATATACAAATACTTTAAAAATGCTAAGCAACTTTATAATCAGCTCTTTTTCGTGCATGGGCAGGCAATAAAACTATTAAACACTAACAACATTAATTACAATTATTTTAAAACGAAATAAAAAAAGATTCAAGGTCAAGACGTTGTTGGGGAATCCCCGCCAGTGTTACCACATTTGACGGTTTAAAAAATGACAAAAAAACATCACGTAATTAATGGACGGCCCCTACCTAACGCATGTGATTTCTATTTTTCACGGTATTCTGCGTTACATATTGAGTAGCCGAAATCGATAGATTTCTTTACGTGACTATATGTATACGTACTATAGTCAAATAAAATTGAGCTTTTGTATGGACCAGTACAAAAAATTTATTGACATACCCTTACTTACTCCTGATACATTATCTTTTAACCATTCTCGAAAAAAAATCTTGACTCGAAGTTCGATAAATAATAATATGCTGATATTGATATCCGACAAATTGATTAAAACATTAATAACACTGTTAACCCACACAAATAATTTAGGGGAATTCCCTTTTTATAACTTTGGAATTTCTCACAACTGAGTTGCCACACTGTAAAAAAATTTGCTTCAGAAGACAAACTCCTTAGGAGTTTGGCCGATTTATCGTTAAATAAAATCAATTTGGTTTCATTCAATTTCAAGCAGTTTGACTCAAGAACTTCATGTTTCTTGAGCCAAGAAACACGTGTAGTCGCATGAAAGCTTTAATGGCGTTACAACACACGTTCAAGTATTTGAGACAGTAAAAAAATAGTTTTAAAGTAAATATTTGTTATGATTGAAGTAATTATAATAAATACTCAGTTCAAAAATGTTTTTCAGTTGTTTCAGGAGTATAATATAATTTCAAATATGCGTATATCTATTTGAATATATGTGAGTCAATTTATATATGTTTATTAATTACTATTTTCTATAGTGTTCCGTAGCTCTAGTGGCTCGCGTCGGCGGCGGCGCGGCGTTTTAAGTAGTAGGTATGTAGGTAGGTTTTAGGGGTAGTTTAAAATTTTATTTTAAGGACTTAGTGTGTAAGTTTTGAAACAAAATAATATTGAAGTTAGTTTTTTTAAAATTTTCTAACAAAAAAAAAATAGTTCATAGACCGAAAGGCATTAGTTTAAGCAATCATGAATTCCTTAGAGCGCCCGTTTAGGGCCAGTAAGTTAAATTTAAGTATTGTTAAGTAGGATAGTTTTCTGAATTTTGTCTAGTAGGTATGTAAGTAGATATAAGTTAAAAATGAATTAAAAAAAAGAGCGTCGGCGTATCGCACATATGGTATGGGTTTGGTTCCCACAGCGAGTAATGTTTTTTTTTCAAGATTCTGAAATGAATTTTATATTTATTACAATGTAATATTTATTTCAATTCAATCATAATTTTGTTTGAAAGAAATAGTGTGATTTTTAATGAACTTTTTGCATTACTCAAAACAAATGTCATAGAGAATTTGAATAGAGTAACAGAACTCAATTTAATGTCATTGAGTTGTTGATTCAAAAATATGTCGCTTGGCTCAAGAAACATTTTCAAACCAACGTGGTACTTGGTTTAAAGTCATGCGCATTTCGCCGTATTCAAACGTATAGATGATTCGAGCCAAACGAGAATCGTTTGACTGCAGTAACCTTTTTTTACAGTGCATGATTAAACTCGAGTTGCCACCTATCATATTTATTTTGAAAATGGTAGAAATTTTCAAAAGTTGAGTTGGACTGAGATTTTCTGGTATTCTAGGGCCCCCTGAGCTTGAGGGCCCCGGGGCACTGCCCCGCCTAACCCCTAGGTAGCTACGCCACTGCTTACAGTTCAAAAAGAAAGTATAAGTAGACACAGGATCTACTATCACACTCCTAGATACAAAAAAACTTAAATCCTGTCAAAGAATAAAATTAGAAAAAGAAATAAGAGTAAATACCGTTAATTCACATATATTTATAACGGAACAAATAAAAACAAAAATTCCTGAAGAATGTTTAGAAGACGCCACAATGGATTGGAATTTAATGAATTTCGAAAACAAAAATTTTGAAGCGATCATAGGATCGACTTTTTTAAATGCCATTGGGGGCATAGTTAATATGAAAGATAGATACATATTTGGAAATAAACCAAAATAGAATTCCTTTTGTTTCTCCTCCAGTCAAAGAAAAAGAATATATCAATGAAAATGATCAATGTCCTTTTCAATATGACGAAATTCATGTTTTAGAAGATAACTCAACGGAAATGAGAAAACTTTTACATGAAGGTTTAAATGAAGAAGAAAGGAAAATATTAAGAGAATTTTAAAATAAAAATAGGGACTTATTCTACAAGGATGGAGAATAGGGTGGAGTGAAAATTTTTGTTTTTTTATTTTCGAATATACATAGGCAGGATGGGTTCCATTTGCAATCTTAATAACGGAGACAAAATTTGAAATCGATCAAAAATCTTTAAGAGGGTTCACAAGACACTTGAAAATTTTGAAATGCTCTTAATGTTAATATAAAGGTTTTTTGTGTTTTACAGCTGATTTTTAATTTATTAACGGATATTTCTTAAGTTTACCCGTTGATATACGATTTTGAGAGCTTTGACTTTTAATATACATCCCTCTTACGATTTTAAATTTATCAATTGATAGTTGATAAATATTGACAATTGGTATTTAACAACCCAATTGATAAAAGTTGCGTGTTACAACATAATTATCACAGAATAGTTGATCAATGATCAGTTTTTTTAATAAATTAAGTTTAAACGTACTAAATTTCAACCGTTATCAACTATCGATTGATAATTGACAATCGTAATTAGTGTGATAAATAAAGAAAAAAATATAATTCTCTCTTGTTACGTACATTACATAACGTTGGTTCTACAAAAAATAATAAAAATTTTGTGGGGCCAGAGAAATAAATTCAATTAATTTTTATTCCTATAATTTAAATTCTCTTCATTTGATATTTTGAATTGCGAGAATTAGCTGCGTTTGTATTCAGCTGAGAGCAAAAATTTATTTATATAGAAAAACTTAATTTTTGTTCGATTCAAAAATGTCTACCACTAGGCAAAAAGTCAATGATTTTATTTTTGGGAAGCCAGAACCATTAAAAGGGTGGTGCTTACCAACACTAAAGATGTAATAAAAGACTTTTTAAATATCGTATTTGAACTTAAGAATATAAAGAAAAAGGAACCTACCGTTTTAGAGGTCTCAGAACATGTAGCTGAAAATGTGGTTGATAAATGGAATAAGGCTTCCCTACCTACTATTTCTCATTCATCTATTGTGAGAAAAATTCGCCAATATCATGAGAAATATAAAAAGCAACTGAAAAACTACAAAATAAATGAAAAACGAAATAAACTTGATGATTTTAAATTGCAACTGCAACCATTTTTGAGCCAATCTGATACACTTTTTGATATATGCTCTTGTCAGTGTGATTTACTTCTGCATTGTTCCTGTGATCAAGAAAGGAAAGTTTCTATTAGTGAGCAAGAATTTTTAATTGATCAGAAAACTTCGAGAATGTTATCAATCGGAAATATTGACTGGGCCCCTACCCGAAGACTACAGAAAAGCTTAAAGAGAAAGCAAGATAGAGGAGAAAAAATAAACCTGACAAAATTAACAAGTAGTACGAACCCTGATGCTCCTTACACAAATTTTTTGAAAACCCATACTGATACTTCTGATTCTGAAGCAACTGATAGTGACAGCGACTTCAAGATCTCACCTGCTAAAAACTCACTCCCTTCCCCTCCATAATCATTTAAAGCAAGAAAAAATAAACTCCAAAAAGTTAAAAAAAAAAAAATCCTGAACCTATCACAAAGCAAATGCGACTTAAACTTCCTAGTTTGGGAATTGCTTGCGATCGAACAGGCGTCTCAGATAGAAATGCTGCTATAATCGCAAGTAGTGTTTTAAAAGACGTTGGCATAATATCCCAAGAAGATCAATCAAAGGTCATGGATCGTTCAAAAATAAGGCGCTCGAGGTCTGGAGTCAGGCAAAGCTTACAAAAAAATATTTTACACTTTGGTACGTTACTTAAGGGCATTTATTTTGATGGTAGAAAAGATCGTACTAAAACCATTTCAAAGGAAGGTGAGCAAAATTATCAAAAAATTTCAGTCGAAGAACATATTTCTCTTGTCCAAGAACCTGGTGCACACTATGTGGGACATCTTTCCCCTATAAATGGCAAATCTAAAAGTGTTTGCGAGACCATATTCAGTTTTTTTGAAGCCAATAAGATTTCATTGGCTAATCTTGTTGCTGTTGGATGTGACGGAACGGTTGCAAATACTGGCTCAAAGGGAGGTGTAATCAGATTGTTGAAAGAAACTTTACGAAAACCTTTACAATGGAATATTTGCCTGCTTCATTGTAACGAGCTGCCACTTCGACATCTTCTACAAAGTTTGGATGGTCACACAACAGGCCCATATGGCTTCTCTGGGCCTATTGGCAAAAAGTTGGAATGTTGTGAAAAGACGAAACTTGAAAACTTTGTTCCAATACCAGAAATAATTGATATTTTACCGGATATCGACAACATAAATGACCTTAGCGGTGACCAAAAATACTTGCATAATATATGTCAAGTTGTAGCCACGGGAAACTGCCCAGTATCTTTACTGTCTCGAAATCCAGGAAAGTTATCACATGCTCGTTGGCTGACTGCTGCAAACAGGATTATGAGGCTTTATATAGGAACTAAAAATCCATCGGAGAATTTGGTGATTTTGGTTAATTTTGTTGGTCGAGTTTATGCTCCAGTATGGTTTTCTGTCAAGAGTCATCCTTCTTGCAAAGATGGTTCGCGCCACTTTTGGAATTCGTTTTGGATTTCGTTAACTCGATATTTGGATTAAGAACTGAAAAAAATTATTGACCCTGTTATACAACGAAATTCATTTTACGCCAATCCAGAAAACATGCTCTTAGCTATGATGGCAGACTCGAGAAAACCGATTCGTGAGCTAGCACTTAGAAGATTTAGTTCCTATAATAAACTTCAAAGCCAATGATTATGTTGATTTAATCGACTGGCAAGACGTTAAAGTTACTGAGCCTCCTGTAACCAAATTCCTCACCAATGAAGAAATTTCAAAATTTTTAAGTGGCGGAGATACCGAACACCGAATACCCCCGAATACCCCCGATTCCCATGTCATACCCAAAGCGTGGAGCGATGTGTGAAGCTGGTAACTGAAGCTTCTGCTGAAGTTTTTGGTTACAAAAACAGAGATGGGCTTATAAGAGCTAGAATCGCCTCTAGGAAATTAATGCCTGAGTTTAGCACTAAGAAGAGTTTCGTAGTAGAAACAGCAACTGAATAAAAGAGCACTCGAATGGTTGGTTGGTTGGGTAGGGTGTTAGGCGGAACTCAAAAGCAGCTACCTCCACGTGGTGAGTTCTGAGTGATTTTGTTAAACAAAATCAGCGAAACGTTGCAAAATCAGTATTAGTATCTTAACATTTTCTATGGACAGGCATATAAATTTTCAAGAGCATTGTGAACCCTCAAGATATTTTTTTATCGAGCTGAAATTTGGTGTCCATTTTTTTTTATGTCTAATGGCACCAATCCCCGCTATGTATAAGAAAAAATAAAAAAAAAAAATATAAAAAAGTTAAGTTTCACTCCATCCTAATGGAGAATTGTTAAGTTCCACAACTCAAACAGTTCACTCCATTAGGACAAAGACAGATAATCCTATTTTCACAAAAATTTACCGTTACCCAAAAGTCCATGAACAAGAGATAGCTAAACAAATTAAAGAAATGCTCAGTAATGGAATTATACAAAAAAGTAGAAGCCCTTATAATTCACCTGTTTGGATAATTCCGAAAAAAATAGACAATTCGGGAACTATGAAGTGGCGTATGGTAATTGATTACCGTAAGTTAAATGAGGAAACTATCGAATATAAGTATCCACTACCAAACATTGATGATGTTTTGGATAAATTAGGGAGATCGCAATATTTCACAACACTAGATCTGGCAAAAGGATTCCACCAGATTCGAGTGAATGAAAAAGATATCGAAAAAACGGCATTTAGTGTTCCACAAGGACATTTCGAATTTCTTAGAATGCCTTTTGGCTTAAAAAATGCACCCTCTAGTTTTCAATGTATGATAATCGAGATACTGGGAGATCTCATTAATAAAATCTTTGTCGTATACATGGATGACATATTAATTTTCTCAACTTCGCTGATAGAACACATAACAAACTTGAATAAATATTCCAAAAGCTAAGAGAATTCAACTTAAAAATTCAAATAGACAAATGCGACTTTCTTGTAAAAGAAACTAAGTTTCTTGGACACACGATTACAGACAAGGGAGTTTTACCCAATCAAGATAAAATTATAGCAATACAAAAGATTAACGTTCCGACAACCGTTAAAGAAATAAAATCATTCCTTGGTCTCACTGGTTACTATAGGAAATTTATAAAAGATTACGCTAAGGTAGCCCAACCAATGACAAAATATTTAAAGAAAGGAACCAAAATTGACACTAAGAACAACGAGTACATAAAATCATTTGAAACATTAAAAAAATTAATTGTTTCACCTCCAGTCCTGGCTTATCCAGATTTCAATAAAACTTTCGAGCTAACAACAGATGCATCTAACTATGCCATAGGAGCAGTCCTAGCTCAAGATTAAACACCCTGTTACATTCATAATTAGAACTTTAAACGACCACGAGAGACACTACTCTACTACAGAGAAGGAACTATTAGCAATAGTTTGGTCAATCAAGTATCTAAGGCCGTATCTGTATGGGAGAAAATGTCAGTTAAAGTCCGATCACCAACCTCTAAAATGGTTGAAAACCAAGAGTATAGGTAAAGACATATCTGAAAGGTTACAACGATGGATTCTGTCACTCGGTGAATATAATTTCGATATAGAATACCTTAAAGGAAGTCAAAATACAGTAGCAGATTATCTCAGTAGAGAAATAAAAGACACTGAAGAAATTAATCACTTAGAGGATTCCAGCCTAGAAGAAACTCTTCACTCAAAAGATGAGGAACAGTTAGATCATTTTCCTATAAAAGAAAAGCCGGTTAACCAGTTTAAACAACGATTATAGTGGAAGAAAGATAAAAACGAAGACTTTAGTAGGCAATAGAAAGTTAATTGAATTGTCTCCTACAATAATCGATTCTGAAACATTTGAAGAACAAATTAAGGAAGTTTTAGAAATTAAACAAACAGGAATATGTATATTGTGATGACTATCACCTTTTCAATAAATTACAACAGAAATTAATCAAATTATTTGACAAAACTATAATAAAATTTTATAAGTGTAGTTACCTACTCGTAGCACAAGAATTAGAAGATGAAAATAAAGTTATAGAAAAATAAAATCTTATCATGAACTAGAAACAGCTCATGCAGGTATCGAACAGAATTACTTGGGAATACAACCATATATTTATTATCCTAATTTGAGAAAATTAGTAGTTGACTTTGTTAATAGTTGCAACATCTGCAAACAAAACAAATACGATAGGCATCCGATCAAGCCAAAATTCAAATTGACCGAGACTCCAACAGATATCAATCAAATAATTCACATCGATATATTTCACATAAAAAATTTGAAATTTCTTTCCACTATTGACAAATTCAGTAAAAAATTGACAATGACATATATAAAGGATAGTAATGGTGAAACCATTAAAGAAACAATAATGCAACTTATTTCTCAACATAACAAGCCATTGAAAATTGTAATGGATAATGAATTTAATCAATTGAGTATAAAAAAAAATGTTACAAGACCTAAATATAGAAATACATTTTTCAACCCCAAACTCACATACGGGAAATAGTCCAATTGAACGCGTGCACAGCACCATCTTAGAAAAGTATAGATGTTTATCCAATGGCAAAGAACTAGGAATAATAGATAGAATTGATACAATATACAAAGCAGTTTTCTATTGTAACAACTCCATAAAAGTATTATTTCCCGATGAAATATATCGAGAAATTCGCGTTATTAAATCCGAAATTAGTAGCTTATTATTGCATAGAAACCGGAGAAGTTTAATAAACCTTGGTGGTAGCATGCTTAAGTTTTTGTTTGGCACATTAGATGAAAACGACCGAAAAAATATCGAAGAACAATTAAATATAAATAAATATAACAGTCATGAACTAATTATAACAGCTAACAAACAAATTGACATTAACAACAAATTAAAGAAACAAATAGACACTATTCAATCAGAATTTAACAATATGTACAAAGAAAGATTTTGTCAACCTCAAAGTAGGAAGTATATCAATTACTCAGAGAATAATAACTTTAGAGGTTATTGAAAAAATTTATAAAATTAAAAATATAATTGAAAAAATTCAAAACAATGTTTTATCAAGTAAATTCAATATAATGGTAAACTCGATGCTCAGTATTCACGAAATCATCACATATAATGTAACGTTTGATAAACTAAAAAACATAAAAGTAACTACAGGATTACATGATCAAGAAATTATATTTATAATAAGTATACCAGAAGAAATGTTAGAAGTTAATAAATATTTTGTAACTAGTTTACCAAATAATAATAAAGAAGAATTAAAAATAAATGATCAATATACTCGTATCATTGAAAATAAAAATGTAGAATATATATCGAAAGAAGAAGATTTCAATAAATTGGAAATATACATAAACTGTATAACAACAAGAAATTGTACTAAATTAATTAATAAAAGAGAAAATATTGTATTAGAAATAACAAGAGGAAAATTGTTAGTAAAAAACAGTTGTATAGAAATAAGTACTAATTGTAATGAAAAGAAAAAAATTAAAATTATAAATAAAGTATTAATTCAGTTTGAAAAATGTAAGATAACTATAAATAATAGAACTTTTGAAAATTCCAATGAAATAGAAGAACAATCTTTATATTTGGAGAATCCAAAATTGTATGAAAGCATGTCTAACCTCTTAATAGAAAAAGAGATTAAATTAGAAGATATAAATAATATTGATGTAATACACGAAAAAATATTAAATTTAAATGCACATAAGGAAACTTCATATTCCATACATTTTGTAACTATTTTGATATTATGCATTGTAATTATATTTCTATGTAGAAATAGAATAAATTGTTTCAGGAGAAACAACAATCTTAAGGAAGGGGGAGTTACGTATACATCTCCTCACCCTATTCAACCGCACAACCCAGATACTTTCAATAAGCCACTTGAAACCGAACCAACAACGACGCGACGCTCAAGTTTTAATAGCATTTTCACATTCCTGAGCGATAACGTAAACATTCATTCGATAACACTTTGTATATGAAAACTATAGTACTCTCATGGCGAGTTTTTTTTAGGGTTGCCCGGATCCTGGTGGTGGCGCTGCAAAATGTGAGGTGTAAAATTCGATTTGGTGAGTCTTTAAGCGTCGAAAATTGGTGGTAGGAGCAAGAGGAGACTATTTTTTGGATAATTGCATCCAAAAAATATCAATAAATATCATTTAAAACCTCCATAAGCTCTCCGCAAAAAAAAAAGAGTAAGGGTTGCCGGCATACATTAGATGTCGCCCCATTCAACTTCCACCATGAGAGTACTATAGTTTTCATATACAAAGGATAACATAAACATTGGTCCCCTACAAATCTAATAACATATACTTGGACAATGGACAATCTTCGATGTGACCAACAACCACCACTTCGGATAACATAAACATTGAACGATCTTCGATGCGAGGAATCAATATTACACATCGAACATCATAACCATCTTAACCGCAGCTCCAGCAACCATCACTTACTTCTAGTTTCACCATCATCGTGTTCGGTCAACTATATTGTTTTTTCTGAATAAAGTTTATATTGTTTTTAAAAAGTCTTTTCTAATTTCTTAAAAGTTATTTGGGCTCAGAATAAAGATTTTTATTTAATATCGTAAAAATAGTTTTTAGCCGTCAAATCTTTGATTATGGATAATTTTTGATGAAAATTTGGAACAATTGGGTTTGCTAAAATGTCTATTTGGAACATATTTTAAGTTTAAGTTTTTTGAAAAGGGGGCGATGGGGATAATTTTTTGAAATTTTCTATGATTAAAATAAATTTGAAAGAAACGAAATCTTACATATTTCTGTATAGCTACTAAAAGAAATCAAGTTTTAAATTTTCGATATTAAAATAGGGGGGCTTTGGGGAGCATAAAATGTGATTTATTTGTTTTTTTTTTGATTGCGCCTCTAGTTTTATATATATATTTGAACAAATTTTTGCTATATTTCAGATATTTGTAGGTTTGAATTGGAACAACTTTCAGATTTTTTGATTTTTGAAAAGGTGTGGCCAATGCAATTTTTTGAAAATTTAAAAATTCAAAGATGTTTTTTTTTAATTATTTTCAGACTGATATTATGATTGTACAAAAAGAATATTTGTTCAGCACAAGTACCTCAAATCAAGGGTTGTTGAAAAAGAAAATAAAATAATGGGAACCCGTTTTTTAGATTAAAAAAAAAAAATTTTCGAAGGCCATATCTTTAAAGATATACATGTTAGAACTTGAATATTTTGGAACAATGTTTAGAAAAAAATTTAGAAGCGGAAAATTTTTTTGAATTTTGCTTATAACTTCTGAAATTTTGAACAACCCGGAACAAACCGGAAACAACCTGGAACAACTTTCAAAAAATACCAATTCAGAAAAAGGGGGGCTAACTTCACACACTCCGTCGACCAAAGTGCATATAAAGACATTTTTTTACACTTGATAATTTGAATCGAAAAGTTCCGTATTTAAGAAGGTGTTGTTTAGCCGAGTTTCTGATAAGATGATTATGTTGTGAGAAAGATAGTTTATGTTTTTGGAGACCTTATTAATCTTCGTCCTTAGTCCGTTTACATTCTGATAATAGATTAGTATATTTTGAAGCTGCCTCTTTGATGATGTGGCATTGTGTGGATATTGTGAAAAGGGTTAGAAGATGATATTCTTGTGTTGATCTGCTTGTTTTCAAATTCGAATGATGCATATTTTGAAAAGTTGTGGTGAATCAATTGTTCTACTTTCATAGTTGTCGAAACACCAAACTTATTAGAGATGTGATCTTTTATATCAAGAGCATTACTTGACATACCTTCAATCCACGAGAGATAGGAGACATGTTTTGAGCTTCCTGCCTAACTTTATTATTCGTAGGAATTGATGAAGATTGTAACGACAGCTAAGTTTCTTAAGGTAGCGTAATGAGAGGAACGAGATGACACGTTGACAGCAATGATGGTTGAGAGTCTGTTGAAGGAGTTTCTATCAGTGTTGGCAAATGTGTTTGAGAAATTGCTGTAGTGTCTGCTAATATCAAATCATCAGTTTTTGGATGCAGTAGGTTGAGTGGATAATATTGAAAGCACGGGCTCGCTACAGGTATTGGCAAGTTTTTTTTTGAAAAAGGGTTTTCATCAGAATCGATGTCGTCTGTATTGCCTACATGTCTACATGCGACATCGTTTGGAATATTGGACGTTTCTACTACGTTGTTAACTACGTCATTAGTATGTATTGTGGTTAAACTGTCCACTTTTTCAGAAAGTTTCAGCAAATTCGTTTGTAGTTTGTCAAGATTCAATTTATTTTGCAGTACATCACGAGCAATGTTTGAGTATGTAAACGGGTCACAATCGTCGCAGAAAAAATAGAATGATTTCCTTTCTTTGAAAACCTTAATAGTGCTATATGGTGCGTCAACACAAGCCGTATGAAACAATTTTTTACAATTTCCATATAGAATCAATCAGATAGTAGGCAATTTTATCACAGAATTACGTCGCGTGCCTCGCGGTTGATTAAAAAAAAACTTAATCGTTTTCTTTTTTTCTTTTTTTTTTATTCTTTTTTTATTTAATTTATTTATTAATTATTTATTTGTTAATTTTATATTACATATTTTATTTTATTATCTATTTATTAAATTCTAAAGGGAGGCCGCTGTCTTCAGCTAGGCTGCACCTCACCGTTAGATTGTAGGATTAAGACTGACTGTTTACTATTGCTATAATTATTAATTAAATTATTTTTTTTTTGTTCTTATTTTGTTAATTAGTTTTTTTTATGTAATTTAATTTATTCAATTTACTTGACTAAAATATTTACATATGTTCCACACTTTACCAATAACTAAGGAAATTACCCTATAATTTAAATTGTTATTTTTTGCATTTCCAGTTGCATTGGAAAATTACTCTCTAACTGTAACATGTTTTCTTAAATCCAATCAATTTTTTGTTTGCTTTATCCGTTAATTCTTATTTTATTGCCAATTCATATTATGTAAAAATTCTTTTCTTTTTCATTCGACCACCAAGCTGTAAACATCTCATCTTTAAGAGTAAGAAAAGTAATTATAATTGCTGTTATTGTGCTAATCGAGATTGGTTTTTTTTTGTTTCTCTACAACGTTGCATGAATGGTTTTTTTTTCGTAAGGTCGTTAAAAATTCTACATTCTAATAAATTAAAAATAAAAAAAAGGTGAAATTTAATGTGAAATTAAAAGCTATATAAAAATAATATACATATTGGTCCTTCGTTTGCCAAATTATTGAGCCGTTTATTTGATAGTTTTTTATTTTATACATTGAATACGTGGTCGCGTGATAGTTTTCTGCTGGGAATATTCTCGACACTTTTTTGCAATTGATTCCCAGTGATTAAACATATCCAAGAACATTTTTGAAAATATCTTCAGATTGTGTTATAAAGATATTTTCAACATTCTGCAAAACTTAATTTAATTAATTTTCGATAATTAATTATAATCTCGTTTCTCGTGCTTCGAAATGAATGTCATAAGGGCAAAACGTGGTCGTGCCAAGGGTAGGCTGAACAAGGCTGCAGACTTCGCTTCTACAGTGGACATTAATACTCCACTGTCGATGTTGCAAATTCGTCTTGAAAAATTGGAAGAATCCTGGGCAGATTTCGTTTCGCTCCAGGACGAGATGTATTTGCACATCGAGGAGGATGAATTTGTAGATCCAGAGCCAGAGTTCTACGAATATGAAGCTAAATATTTCGTAGCTCATTCGGTATATGCAAGCTTTATTAAGGTTAAGCAGTCGTCGTCGGAACCTGCTGACAAATCGTTTGCTGAAAAGCTCGCTGCGCAACAAACTGCCTTTTGGGAGAAGTTGAACTCCACTCCAGCTAGGGCATCGGTTAATCTACCTAAGATTGTCATGTCGACTTTTTCGGGTGAATACGAACATTGGCCTTCGTTTAAGGATATGTTTCTGAGTTCTGTTGACCAAAATGCGTCACTTACACCAACTCAAAAGTTGTATTACCTCAAGAGTTTCTTGAGTGGTACAGCTTCTGACTTGATAAGCCACATGAATCTTACGGATAGTAATTATTTTGAGGCTTGGGATAGGTTGGAAAAAAGGTTTGATAGGTCGCAGCTCATCGTGCAATCCTATATACATTCCTTCCTGTCATTGACAACGATAAGCACTTCCAACGTAGCTTTGCTTAGGAAAATCACAGATGGTGCTGACGAGGTAATTAGGGGTTTGAATGCTCTCAATACAAATGGTCGTGATCCGTGGGTAATCTATTTGTTAATTCAAAAGCTTGACCCAGATACGAAGCAAGCTTAGGCGGAACATCTTGGGTCAAAGGAAGGGGCTACAATAGACGAACTTCTTGAGTTCTTACAAAATCGGTGTGCATGTTTGGAATCTTGTTCAGCTCTTATTAGGCCTTCTAAACCTAAGAACAAATCGCAAGGTAGCATACGTTCACATGTTGTTGCATCGGTACAAGGCTGCATAGAGTGCAAGGGCAACGATAGCCTACATAGTTGTACAAAATTCCTTGCATGGGATGTGGATGCTCGTCGGAAATTTGCTAGGGAAAATTCATTGTGTTTTAACTGCTTACGACAAGGACATTCTGCCAACAGATGTTTTTTGCATCAGCGTTGCAAAATCTGTAAGTCTCGACACCACGTTTTAGTTCATCAGGATGTAGCTACCAGTGATCCATCTACGCATACCAGTTCAATTAAAAATCAGTCGTCAGTTGTCAGTATAATATTAGGACCACCCACTGTACAAATAGCTGGTGCTCCCAACATTATTCCTACGATTTTCGGTTCGGTTATTGCAGGAAGGTCTGCACAAACTTCTCTCAATCTTGATGATGGCATCAAGACATTTGTTTGTACGCAGCTGGATCATTCTCAAGAATTTGACCTCGAGAAATTTTGGCGTTTAGAAGAAATTTCTAATGAGCCCACTTTATCGATTGAAGATCAGTGTGCCGAAGAGATGTTTGTTTCGACTCATCAAAGGCTTTCCGATGGTCGGTATATAGTCAAGCTGCCTCTTAAATCCGATGAAAATGTAGATTTTGGAAATTCGTTTGCTGTGTCGTTTCGTCGTCTTCACTCAATGGAACGTAGGTTTTTGTCAAATTCTGCCTTAAAGGAACAGTACCACAAATTTATGGATGAGTATTTGTTGTTGGGCCATATGGAAGAAATTCCTGCTGCTGAAATATATTTTCCATCTAATAGGTCATTCTATCTTCCTCATCATGCTGTTCTTAAGGAAGATAGCAGCACTACAAAGGTCAGAGTAGTTTTTGATGGATCTGCCAAAACAAATCATTCAATCTCCTTAAACGATTCGCTTCTTGTTGGTCCATCCATACAACGTGACATCTTCTCTGTTTGCCTTCGATTTAGACGGCATTTGTACACCATCTCCGGAGATATCGAGAAGATGTATCGACAGATTCGAGTTTCTCGTGATCATTGTAATTACCAGAGAATACTTTGGCGTAAGACTCAAGAGCAACCCGTCAAACATTATCGGCTGTTAACAGTTACGTACGGAACTGCATGTGCTCCTTTTTTAGCAGTTACAACGTTAAAACAATTGGCTTTGGATTCTTCTGAAAATATCCGCTTGCATCAGCAATCGTTCTTAACGATTTTTATGTCGATGATGTAATTACTGGTGCAGATACAATTGAAGAAGTCATTGCCCTTCAGAAGCAGTTGGTAGAACTGTTAAAAACGGGATGATTTAACCTACGTAAGTGGACAACAAATTGCTGGCCTCTTTTAATGTCGATTCCTGAAGACCAACGCGAGATGTCGCCAGTTCAATTTGAGGATTTTGATTCGGTTAAGGTCTTAGGTTTGCAGTGGTGTCCTGCAAAAGATCGCTTTTCTTACAAGGTGAAATTTAGTGAAACTACTGTTTGTACCAAGCGTCAAATCTTGTCGGATGCTTCTAGAATTTTTGACCCAATGGGATTTCTTGCTCCAATAATTATTGCAGTGAAAATTCTCCTTCAAGACTTATGGAGGGAAAAATTAAATTGGGACGAGGAACTTCCAAAGGAACTATCTGATAGGTGGATGACTATTCGACAGGAACTACCCTTAATCGAAAATGTCCAGATTCCGAGGATTATTTGGACAAACAGAAACAATTGTGAGTTTCACGGATTTATTTCTGTGATGCAGAAATAAGAACGAAAATGGTACATATTTGGTAGCATTGGTAGCTGCAAAGAGTAAGGTTTCTCCCATCAAGGTACTGTCTCTTCCTAGACTGGAACTCTGCGGGGCCCTTTATTAACTCGTCTAGTCAGTAAACTTAAAATATCTTTACAGGATAAAGACATGAAAGTTTTCGCTTGGACAGATTCTTCAATCGTGCTCCACTTGCTTTCTTCTCCTCCGAAAAAATGGTCAGTTTTTATTGGGAATCGAACATCAGAAATCATTTCGTCAATTCCAAATAAACTTTGGAATCACATTCGATCCGAATTCAATCCAGCCGACTGCGCAACTCGTGGAATTTCACCGTCTCTTTTGCCTTCAAACGAGCTATGGTGGAAAGGACCCTCGTGGCTGTGGCAGGAGAAGGAGCAGTGGCCGTATTCGAACTCGTTTACAAGGGAGTTTTCAAAGGAGCAGTTGGAGGAAAGGAGACACCCGAAAATGCAGGTACTTGTGTCAAAGGCTATTGAACGAAATGTATTGCAAACTATTTTAAATAACTCTTCGAAGTGGTATAAATGCATAAGAATAGTTGCAACAATGTTTCGATTTAATTGTCGTGTCCCTAAAAAAGACTCTTTGTTACGAAATTATCAACCGCTGTGCGTTCAAGAACTTTTAAAGGCTAAAATCACGTTAATAAGATATAGTCAGATGGCGGTTTTTTCATCAGAAATACTTGCGTTACAAAGAGGTAAAGAATTGTCGCAAAAACATAAACTTCTAAGCCTCGCGCCCTTTATCGATTCAGACGGACTACTTAGAGTTGGTGGGCGAGTACAAAACTCTGAACTTTCATACGATGAAAAGCACCCCATCATACTCTGTAAGTCAGAACGTTTATCTGAGCTAATTGTTAATCATATTCACGGACAATATTTACATGCCGGTGTGACACTGATGATCGCATTAATTAAAAAAGAGTTTTATATTGTTGGCTGTAGAAATCTAGTACGCAAAATAGTTCATGACTGTATTCCTTGTTTTCGACAACGTCGCGATACTTCGAAGCAATTAATGGGAAATCTTCCTGAAGAGCGAATTCGATTTTCGCGTCCGTTCAGCAAAGTAGGATGTGACTATGCGGGTCCAATAACCTTAAAACTTTCTCGTGGCAGATACCCAAAATTTGTAAAAGCATATATCGCTCTATTTGTGTGTTTCGTAACAAAAGGTATTCACTTAGAATTGGTCGGTGACCTATCGTCAAACGCGTTTCTTCTGGCTTTAGACCGGTTCTGTTCGCGTCGTGGAAAGCCAACGGAAATTTGGAGTGACAATGGTACCAATTTTCATGGTGCAAAACGCAAGCTAAACGAGATGTTTGAAGGTATCCTGAGTGAGCAGTATCAACGTATCGTCATTGATTATCTTGCAAAGGATAGTATATCGTGGAAGTTTCTCCCACCATCAGCTCCTCACTTTGGAGGTTTGTGGGAAGCTGGGGTGAAGTCTGTGAAACTGCACTTGAGACGAGTAATCGGAGAACATATCTTGACATACGAGGAAATGTACACACTTCTTACAAAGATTGAAGCTGTCCTGAATTCACGTCCGATGTGGCACACATCTGACACAGAACCAAGTGCTTTGTCACCTTCTCATTTTATGATTGGGGAGGCTTACACTTCAATCCCTCATCCTAATTTGGTAAATTCTCAAATTTCATTGCAAAATAATTGGTATCTTTTACAGACACTCTACCAAGGCTTTTGGAAAAGATGGCATGCAGAATATTTAACATCTCTCCAACACAGGCAAAAATGGCAGAAACCACAACCAAAACCGTCTGTTAATGATGTCGTTGTATTGAAAGAGCCAAATCTTCCACCATCGAAATGGATTCTTGGTCGGATTATTGCAACCTATCCAGGCAAGGACAACAAGGTCAGAGTTGTCACTGTCCGAACCATACATGGAGAATACACACGCCCTGTTGTTAAAGTTTGCCCACTTCCGTTTGCTGAAAGACCTGAGCCTTTCAGGGGGGGCTGAATGTTTAGTATTGCTATAATTATTAATTAAATTATTTTTTTTGTTCTTATTTTGTTAATTAGTTTTTTTTTATGTAATTTAATTTATTCAATTTACTTGACTAAAATATTTACATATGTTCCACACTTTACCAATAACTAGGGAAATTACCCTATAATTTAAATTGTTATTTTTTGCATTTCCAGTTGCATTGGAGAATTACTCTCTAACTGTAACATGTTTTCTTAAATCATCAATTTTTTGTTTGCTTTATCCGTTAATTCTTATTTTATTGCCAATTCATATTATGTAAAAATTCTTTTCTTTTTCATTCGACCACCAAGCTGTAAACATCTCATCTTTAAGAGTAAGAAAAGTAATTATAATTGCTGTTATTGTGCTAATCGAGATTGGTTTTTTTTTGTTTCTCTACAACGTTGCATGAATGGTTTTTTTTTCGTAAGGTCGTTAAAAATTCTACATTCTAATAAATTAAAAATAAAAAAAGGTGAAATTTAAAGTGAAATTAAAAGGCATATAAAAATAATATACAACTGACAAAAAACTAAATTAATTAAATGATTTTATAAACTTTTCAACCTAAATCGCGAGTTGCGTCTCGTGGGAAAGGAATGCACTTGTTGACATAATAGTCATATTTCATTTGAGTCAAATGAAATATGAATACTTTTATTCATTTGTTGTGTGCAGCGGAAAAGGGGGTGTATCCATTATGGACACGTTTTGCAAGTTAGGCAAAAATGGTGGGAAACAGTTATGTTTGTGCTGTTAGGCAAAAGGGGAGTGTCCGGGGTAACGGGACTTGGGATTCAGGTGGAGTCGGAGATGTAACTCCTCCCCCTTAAGATTCTTCTCCGGAGAATCCGATTTTTTTATATCGATTACGACATTTTTAACTTTTTTCCGAAAAATTATAAAAAACACGATACAAAAACTGAAAAGAAGGATATTAAAACTGTAACTTGTTACACTTTTTCTATCGCGAGGGGAGGGTAAATTAGATTATTATTATTTGTTATTGAAATAAAATTCAATTAACAAAACAAAAAAAAAACAAGAAGCGGCTGCGTACCGACGACGACGACGCAAGCCACGAAAACAACACGACAACTGGCACTCAATCGAGTACGAACGCGACACAAAGAAGAGACAAAAAAAAGTGTAACTACAGCTCGTTGAAGCTGTAACCGCGGCAGCTCAGCTGGGATGGGTTCCTGTGGAAGAATTTTATTATCAAATGATAAACTTGATCGATTTATTAAATCAATCAAGTCGAAACGCAAAACAAAATATTTTATTGTAAGTACAGTGGGTACGTTACAATAAAAAGTGGGCGCCAGGAATTTTTTTTTTAATTTTAATTTTAGTTTTATTTCTTTGGGAAACCGTGGGATTGAAAATCCCTGGATTAAAACCCAAAATGTTTTCAATCAAAATTAAAATAGGTTACAAGTAAAAAAAGAACAATGAAATTAATAAGCCAAAAAGTAAAAGAAAATGGGGTTTTAACACTTTCGGATTTTAACAATACGCGACACGACAATTATCCCGCACGATATCTATATGTATATATATATTTAATCACGAATATATATATTATATAGATGTATATATAAAGTAGAAATAACAAAAAAAAATCTACTTATCTTTTTTTAACGCTTTCTTCTCTATCTCCTTCAATTCCTCACTCCTATTTTCCCACCTCGAATCCTTATTCCTTTTCTTTTCCTTTTTATCCAATTTTCCTCGATCCTCGAAATTAAATTTCCTCCTTCTCGATTTTTCTTTTTCTTTCCTTTCAAAAATTCTCGAAAATTATCTTTTCAAACTATTCGCTTGGTAAGCTCTCAACAGAGTGCCTTCCAAGATATTTCTCATCTATTGTTATCCTCCCTCGTCCATTCCAATCACTCACACATTCATACAACAGACTCATTCGCTTTCGTGATTGTCGGTTACGGTCTCACGGCTTCCTGGAAGCTTAACGCTCATCAGGAAAGCCACCGTTGTTGACTCTCTCCGAAACTTTACAATCACACACACAAACACGGTTTCAACAAGTTGTTGGATGTTGGTTTTCAAAACTTGCCGAAATATAATGGCCGAGTTCAGATCCCTCCCAACTATTTTTGTTTTTCGAGAAAAATGAAAATTACAAAAAAAATCGAGAAAAGATCCTTACTAGGCATTATCCTATTACTCTACTTTAACCGCGGGATTCGAAATGGGAAAATATTAAAACTATTTCGAAGAGATGGAGGGAAGCATTTTTTAACTGGTCGTTCTACAAAAGTGATTTAAAAAAAAATTGAAATTACTACGCGATGTTAAAAACCCATTTTGTACATAAATTATTTAAATTAATTAACGTTAAACTTTTCGTAGGAAAAGAAAATTTAAGCTACGTTAATAATAAAAATCTAAATATAAAAAAAAAATTGGTAGATGAGTTGTTGTTGAAGTTGTTTGGGTAAGTAAGGGTCCGCCTGACCTCTTACTTCTTCGGCTCATCCGCCGGCATTTTCGACCTCGTCGAAAGGACTCGTTCTCGAACACCTGTTTTTGTTGCTTTTGCAAAATAAGGCTAGGTACACCTGTGGTTGATGAGACCATGGTTGCCCTCAACTTCGCCGATATTTTGCAGCCACAACCAAGAAAAGGAAAACGGCTAAAGGCCGGTTTTTGTTGCGGTAAAATTTACCGTAACAAATCCCACCCTTACCTCCCAAGAAATGTGTTTACTTTTCAAGAAAAGCAAACCATTTCTTAAGGCTCAGCCAGGGGTAGACAACAACAACAAAGGGTTATCATCATTATCATTTAAAAAAAAATAAAAAAAAAGAAAGAGAAAAAAAAATCATTAATATGGCACAAAAAAAAAGTTACATTTAACAACCAAGAAAACATTAACAACAAGAAATAAGGGACTTCACTCAACGATCAATATATGGCTTTAAGTCTTTTACGTGCCACGTCCCCCGTTCCTTCCCGCTATCGTCTATAAGGAGGTATGTCCAAGGTGACATCCTCCTACTGACCTTGAAAGGTCCTACAAATTTGGTCGCCAACTTCGCCGCGAAATAATTTGCTGCATCGGACAACACGAAATTCCTACGCCAAACGAGATCACCCGGGTGATATTGCGCGTCTCTCCTACGTAAATTGTAAGTCTTGGCAGCCTTCTTTCCCGCTGCCTCCAACTTCCTAGCTATATCCTCTCTCAGTTTCCGAAACTGCCTATCGATTTCCCCTCTATCTTGGTCCCTATCACTATCCCTAATTCCTACATCATGGCCACTAGTTACCATGTTCCTACCGAAATTTGCGAAGTATGGCGACACTCCTAAAACCTCATGTTTCGAAGTTCGGATTGCACAAGCCACTTTTGCTAGTTGCGAATCCCAACTCCGCTGATTTTCCGAAACATACGCCCGGAGCGTAGTTTTAATTATTTGATTTATCCGTTCCGCAGGATTCGCCTGCGGATGATAATTCGCCGTGTACCGAAGTTGTGACCCGTACGCTTCGCTTAGCGTTTTCAGTTCCTTGCTACGGAACTGGGGACCGTTGTCACAGACGATCTACTTCGGAATCCCGAACAGAAGAAAAACGTTTTCTTCCAACTCCCGACATACCGCTTTCGCCGTTGCGGACCGTAACGCGAACAACAAGGGAAATTTCGTAAAGTAATCCACGACCGTTAAAATATAGATAAAACCCCGCGATGATTTTGGTAATGGACCCACCAAGTCCACGCAAATCATTTCCCACGGTTGGGAATTCCCTACCCTTTCGGTCATAAGACCAGCTGTATTCTCGTTCACTGGTTTCACGCTTTGGCAAATTTTACAACTCCTAACATACTTGGTAATATCTCCTCTCATTTTGGGCCAGTAATATTTTTCTGCTACCCTAGCAAAAGTCTTCTTAACGCCCATGTGTCCTGAAAGCGGAGCATCATGGCACTCGTTAAGAATCCTCGTCCTATCACCTTTTCCTAACACTAATTTCCACTCCTCGCAATTGTTATGAACGATAATATGGTTCAACCTAACATGTTTATAGAGCCGCCCATTCTCGACTCGCCAAGATGGGTATTCTAACGGGCTCTTTTCTACCTGTGATTTCATTTTAATCACCCAAGGGTCCGAATCCGCCTCAGAGACACCAGCTACTTCTGGCACTCCTCGCGACAACATATCAGGAACGACATGTTCTTTGCCCTTTCGATGGATGATTTTGAAATCAAATTGTTGGAGCCGAATGGCCCAACGAGCTAATCTACCCTGCGGATCCTTAAGGTTGCTGAGCCAGACCAAAGAGTGATGATCAGTTACGACTGTAAATCGAACACCTTCGAGATACGGCCGCAACTTTTCAATCGCCCAAAGGACCGCTTAACATTCCTTTTCGGTCGTAGAGTAGTTCCTCTCATTCCTATTCAATGACCGACTTAAATAGCAAATGGCTTTTTCGCCATCCTCAAACTCCTGAGATAATACGGCCCCGATACCATAGTCCGATGCGTCTGTTTGAACAACAAACCGCCTTGAAAAATCCGGACATGTTAGAATCGGTGCCGTAACCAAACATTTTTTGGCTTTCCTAAAACTCTCCTCACATTCTTTGGTCCACTCAAACTTCTTACCTTTCTGTAAGAGATCGGTAAGAGGCCTAACTAAAATCGCGAAATTTGGCACGAATCGTCGATACCAAGAAATAGTCCCTACAAAACTCCTAATTTCCTTCACATTTTTCGGTGGAGGAATCCTAATCATGCTTTCCACTTTTTCCGGGTCAACATGAAGCCCGTTCCTATCAACTACATAACCTAGAAATTTTAAAGAAGGCCTACAGAAATTACATTTTTCCCTACCTACTTTTAAACCTGCCTCTCCTAACCTTTTAAAAACTTCTTTTAAAATTTCTAGGTGCCTATCAAAAGAATCGGTGACGATGATAATGTCATCCAAGTACACGAAAACAAACGGTTCTAAGTCGGGACCTAAAACGTCGTCAATAAACCTTTGCCAGGTCGCTGGTGAATTATGAAGCCCAAATGGCATTCTACAGAATTGGAAAAGTCCTCGACCAGTAAAGGCTGGCACAGTAAAGGCTGTGTACTTGCGCGATTCTTCTTCCATTGGAATCTGCCAGTAAGCAGATTTTATGTCTAAAGAAGACAAGTACTTCGCGTTTCGAAGCTTGTCCAAAATCGCAGAAATAAAGGGGATTGGATAAGCATCCCTATCAGTAACCTCATTCAATTTCCTATAGTCAACACAGAACCGATAACTACCGTCTTTCTTCTTAACGAGAAGAATCGGTGATGCCCAGGGACTCTTCGACTTCTCGATCACTCCAGCTTCTAACATCTCCTGAAGCTCCTGATCGATATGTTTCTGAATCGCGGGCGAAACAGGGTAATATCGTTGTTTTATCGGCTCTGCGGACGTCCTAATCTTGTGCTCAACTAAATTTGTGCACCCTAAACCTTCGGTCATTGATTTAAAAAGTTCCTCTAAAACTAATTCTAATTTCTTATTCTCAAAATCGTTCAAATCCGATTTTTCCCTAATCGCTACCATGTCTGTCATCGAGGCCAACCTTTCTTGGCTCGAAAAATTCCACACCCCTGATCTCAAATCCGGGGCTATGCCCGATAGTGCCCAAAAATCAGCACCCAATATCAATTGGTGCGGAAGATTCGGTATGACCAGACATTCTATCAAAAAGGATTTGTTCTCCACCTCCACTGGTAGAGAAACAGACCCAGCTACACCTACACCTGCTCCATCTGCTAACGCTACTGACCCAACACTACTCTTTCCTAATTTTATACCTAACTCTTTTAAAATTTTAAATCCCTCACCTCCTACAATAGTCCGGGACGCTCCGGAATCAAGAAGCCCTAAAAACCTAACTCCATAAATCCTAACTCCTAAATATGGTCTAGTGTCCCTACCATTTGCCGCTAACGTGAAACTCAAATGAACTCCTACACGCTGATCGTCAGCAGACGACCTTCCTAACGTCGACGGACTCCTTGTCCTGCTGACACAAGGGCCCGTTCCCCATTTCCCGAACACCGCCTACAGTCCCTACGATAAACGCCTAAAGCCCCGCAACCAAAACATCGCTTTTGAACTGAACAGTTCTGGGCTAAATGCCCGTCAATGTTACAGTTGTAACACCTAACGACCTGCCTAAATGGATTTTCTGGAATTGGAGCAACAGCCGCTACTCGGTGTTGTCCAGACGAACTAGGTTGGTAACCACACTCGGGTTCCAACAAATTTTTGCTCCTAGAAGGGGGGGTAAAACTATCGACGTTAACCTTAAGGGTATCTAACTCCCTACCTAAGATGGCAAGTTCCTTAACCGTCTTTGGTTTGGAACTAGCTATCTGTACCTGATAAAAAGGATCTACATTTTTCCTCAAAATGGACAACATTCTTCCCTCTGACAAAGGTTCCGATAATCTTCGGAACAATGTCCTCATCGTGGTCAGGTACGCGCCGAAAGTTTCATCCTTTCCCTGCGAACGCCGATTAATCTCCTCCAACAAGAGATCATCGTAATTCGCAGGAAGGAACTCGGCTCTGAGTTCCTTGACGAGTTCCTGCCAATCCTCCAAATCTTCCCTAACCGTCCTAAACCACATAAGCGCCCTACCAGTCAAAAGCTCCGAAGCGGATTTGAAAAGGTGGGTTTCGGGAACATCGTTAGCCAGACGAAGTTCCTCCACTCTTTCCAGGAATGAATTCACTGATGCTCCACTTGAGTCACCAGTAAACTTCACCCCCCACTTGCCTATGTTGTCGAAGTGTTTTTGCTGGACCACCATTTGTCCAGAAAGAACATCGACCCTATCAACCCTACGTTCCGACGGAACCCTAACTGAAAAGTTGCCTACTGCAGAACTACTGACACCACCCCTTGGTTCAGCCAACGTCTCTGTAATAGGCCCTACCGCAAACCGTGAACTAACACCTGGGGTCTGACCAACTTGTGACTGAAGTTGGGTTTGAAATTTAATAGGAGTCTTTTCTTTACTCCACTCCTCTTCCCTATCACTATTCTCACTATCTCCAGTGAGATCTCCTAACAAACACAAAACCTTGTTCCGAAGTAAACTAACTTCATCTTCTTCCTCTTCGGCCTCACAAGGTGTCCTAGCTAACCTGCCTATACACCACTCAATCTTTGTCACTATCTTAACGTACTCCGAAGACTTTGGATTCTTCGGAGGTACTTTAAGAAGGACCCTAATCTCCTCAATCTTAGCCTCTACTGCCTCTACATCCTCTTCATAAGTGAAGGGATAAACTGAACTAACCTCCATCGAGTTTCTCTTAACGAGTAACCTCGATGACCTTAATGCCTTACCTTCATCTCATAGGCCAGTTCGTCCTGTGCTAACCTACCAATATTCATTTTTAACTAATAAAAAAAAAAAAAAAGAAATAAAAATTTTAAATTAAAAAAAAATTATTTATAAAAACAATTTAGAAAAAAAAACTATGTGGTAAACCTACAACTCAAAAGCCTACAAATTATTTTATTTTTATTAATTAATTTAAAAAAAATAAATATTCAAAAAAAAACAACACCAAAAAAAATTTCCTATTAAATTCAATTAAAAAAAATTTAAAAAAAATCCGGAACACCCTAATTTCCTACTAGAACTAATTATGCTCAAACACTTTAAAAATTGCAAGATTAACTTGCTCTCAAAAAAAAGAAACACTCCAGATAGAACTATGTATGTGTCACCAAAAAAAATCACTCAAAAAAAATTGTCAAGCGATAAAAACTCTCAAGTGATTGCAATAACACGAGAGAATTTATACCACTGCACAAGAAAAAAAAGGAGAGAAAAAAAAACAAAACAAAATGTCGACCAAACAAAAAAATTAAAAATCAAAAAAAAAACACCAAATAAATGAAATGAAATATATAAATAAATAAATGAAAAATAAAAAAAACACAACACAAGAAATATGATTTAAAAAGAAACAAGTTTACGCAACACACAAAAAAAAATGCTACTTGCGATTTTCCTCCAATGGGCGAAGCAACCAAAAAAAACAATCCCCTTTAGAATCCCTCGCTGTCAATTTTTTTTTCTACACTATTCCACTGTCACACGAACACCTCTTATTCTTGCAATATTTCACCTTACTCGAACAAGATACCTATAAAAAAAACAGCGGAATTAAAGTTCTTTTAACAAGGAAAAAAAAATAAAAACACTAATTAAAAAAAACACAACACGATATTATTACCGCGAAAATTCTTCCACTTTTTGGGCCTCACACGTTGGGCTCCAATTTGTTACACTTTTTCTATCGCGAGGGGAGGGTAAATTAGATTATTATTATTTCTTATTGAAATAAAATTCAATTAACAAAACAAAAAAAAAACAAGAGGCGGCTGCGTACCGACGACGACGACTCAAGCCACGAAAACAACACGACAACTGGCACTCAATCGGGTACGAACGCGACACAAAGAAGAGACAAAAAAAAGTGTAACTACAGCTCGTTGAAGCTGTAACCGCGGCAGCTCAGCTGGGATGGGTTCCTGTGGAAGAATTTTATTATCAAATGATAAACTTGATCGATTTATTAAATCAATCAAGTCGAAACGCAAAACAAAATATTTTATTGTAAGTACAGTTGGTACGTTACAATAAAAAGTGGGCGCCAGGAATTTTTTTTTTAATTTTAATTTTAGTTTTATTTCTTTGGGAAACCGTGGGATTGAAAATCCCTGGATTACAACCCAAAATGTTTTCAATCAAAATTAAAATAGGTTACAAGTAAAAAAAGAACAATGAAATTAATAAGCCAAAAAGTAAAAGAAAATGGGGTTTTAACACTTTCGGATTTTAACAATACGCGACACGACAATTATCCCGCACGATATCTATATGTATATATATATTTAATCACGAATATATATATTATATAGATGTATATATATATAAAGTAGAAATAACAAAAAAAAATCTACTTATCTTTTTTTAACGCTTTCTTCTCTATCTCCTTCAATTCCTCACTCCTATTTTCCCACCTCGAATCCTTATTCCTTTTCTTTTCCTTTTTATCCAATTTTCCTCGATCCTCGAAATTAAATTTCCTCCTTCTCGATTTTTCTTTTTCTTTCCTTTCAAAAATTCTCGAAAATTATCTTTTCAAACTATTCGCTTGGTAAGCTCTCAACAGAGTGCCTTCCAAGATATTTCCCATCTATTGTTATCCTCCCTCGTCCATTCCAATCACTCACACATTCATACAACAGACTCATTCGCTTTCGTGATTGTCGGTTACGGTCTCACGGCTTCCTGGAAGCTTAACGCTCATCAGGAAAGCCACCGTTGTTGACTCTCTCCGAAACTTTACAATCACACACACAAACACGGTTTCAACAAGTTGTTGGATGTTGGTTTTCAAAACTTGCCGAAATATAATGGCCGAGTTCAGATCCCTCCCAACTATTTTTGTTTTTCGAGAAAAATGAAAATTACAAAAAAAATCGAGAAAAGATCCTTACTAGGCATTATCCTATTACTCTACTTTAACCGCGGGATTCGAAATGGGAAAATATTAAAACTATTTCGAAGAGATAGAGGGAAGCATTTTTTAACTGGTCGTTCTACAAAAGTGATTTAAAAAAAATTGAAATTACTACGCGATGTTAAAAACCCATTTTGTACATAAATTATTTAAATTAATTAACGTTAAACTTTTTGTAGAAATTTCTTTAATTAAAGCATTTAAATCTTCAAATAATTTAACAATAACGTATGGTCCTTTCTTAATTGGTTCTAATTTGCTTTGATTTACAATTTTTAACATAACTTTATCATTGATTTTCAAATCTAATGGTGTTTTAATTCTTGAGTCTAAATGATCTTTTCTATTTACTTTACTTTTTCTACCATTTGCCTGGCTCTTCCGTAAGCTGTTTGTAATTTAAACTTTAATTCTTTGCTATAATCATCGATATTATATACTGCATCAATTTCGACAGCTTTCAAATCAATTGGCAAATTAGCTTTTTTTCCATACACCAGCTCAAAAGGTGTATAACCGGTAACAACGCATGGTGTTGTATTATAGCCAAATTCGTAATATTTAACCCAATTGTCCCAATCATTGAGTTCATTATTGATATGTATTCTCAGGAATTCATATAGATTTTTGTGGTTCCTTTCTAATGAACCTATTGTTTCTGGATGGTATGGTGTGGAATGTCTGTGTTGAATTTTTAGGATTTGCATAATTTCTTTAAAGAGTGAGTTTATATATTCTGTTCCCATATCTGACTTTATTTTTCTAACCGCACCAAAATTTAAAATATAGTTTTCAATAAGAGATCTAGCTACAGTCGTACTTTCTTTGTTTATAATAGGGCACAGTGTAACATATTTTGTTAATTCATCAATTATTGTTAAAATATATCTATTGCCTTTGGTTGTTCTAGGTAGGGGTCCTACTGTATCTATTGAAATTGTGTCAAAGCTAGTGTTTGGAGTATCTGTGATTTGGATAAATTCTGTATTTTTCTTACTATATTTATTTATTTTGCATGTTTTACAATTTGAAATATATGTCTGTATTAATTTTTTCATATTTGGGAATGTGTATTTCTCTGAAAGTTTTTTTATTAATCTTGTTACTCCAACATGTCCCCCTAGAGGGCTCTCATGATAATTTTGAATTAATTCGTTTATTTCAAGTTGGTTGTTTAAACTGATTTTTAATGGTAAAATTGCTATTTTTAATATTTTCAGTACCTGGTTCCCAATATCCTTGAAGTTTTGAACTGTTATAAATTTAAATATCGAATCATTTTGACTTATTTTAAACTTTCGTATGGTATATTGCTTTATTTTAATTTCTAAAAGTGAAAATGCTTGCTCTAGAGCAGTATCTGTTAAAAAATAGAATATTACACTTCTACTTTATATTTAGTTCAAGTTATAGAAATAACTTAGATTTCTACATTGTTTTTTGTCAGTTTATAAATTAAATGAAAATTTACTTCCTTCTTAAATTTTGAATAATAAAGACTGTTTATGAATTATTAAGCTTGTCTTTTGGTTAGGATATTGGACAATTCAACAGCAAGGATTCAGAACAAAAGGTTATTGGCCCAGATCACGAAAATATTGTTGAGGAAGAATTTTGAAATTTTTTTTTCAAAAGGTGATTGATCCAATTCAAGTTATTCTATTGAGAGGAAGAAAAGTTCTGGAAGAAAATGGAAATCGACAGGATAAGCATTGAAAAACTCGAGGGTGGTAATAATTGGCTTACATGGAAATTTCAAATGCGTCAAATTTTGGAAGCCAATGAATTATTCGATGTTGTTGATGGAACTTCAAAGAAAGTTTTTAATTCTTCGTTCACAAATTCAGTACCGTTGTCTGATCTGAAAATGCGTATGTTATGTCCCTGTTCTTTCTGCATCATTCAAATACATTTCTTTGCGTTTTTTGCTACCTCCGATTTTTGCTTCATGAAACATACAAAACGAAAATGTGAGTAATCGTCCTTCAATAACAAAAAATACCTGCAGTCTCCAATCGATTTTTCTTGAAAGGGTCCACATACATCTGAGTGAATTATTTCACCACATGTCTTCGATTTTTCTTCACGGCTCTGGAAAGGTCCTCTATGATGCTTACCATACACACAAGCTTCACATGTGAAATCTTCTTCAATGTAATCAATGTTTCGATGTTTTAAGAACTTCCTTACATAAGCGATGTGTTGATGTCCTAATCTTTCGTGCCATGAGCGAAGTGACGTTTTCTTAACAGCTACATTAACTATGGATTCTTGAACTTGGAATGACTCTTCCACCTTGAAAAACATCTGAAATAACTTTTCTCTGCGAACTCCCACTGCAACGATCCTTCCATCTTTCAGTAATTCGCAACGCTTGTTATTTGACTGCATTCGATAGCCCAAATCCATAGCTTTGCCCGAAGAAAATAAATTCAATTGAATTTCAGGAACATATAATACATTAATCATGCGTTTACGAATCCAATCATCGCCGTTAAAAGCATGAATATTAATGTTGCCTATTCCTTGAGCCAGTATTTTCTTGCCGTTTCCAATTGTCACATATGTTGTTGCCTCAGTGAAATTTTCAAACCATTCACGTCTGTGACTCATGTGGTCACTTGCACCTGAATCTAATATCCAAGTATCTTTGTCTCCATTAGATGTTGATCCGTGACACATAAAAGCGTCAATCGACGAAGTGTCATCTTGCTTCTTGTTCTTTTGTATGTTGCTCTTTTGTGGACAGTTCCGCTTCCAATGTCCACTTTGGCCGCATTTGAAACATTTACCTTGTGGTTTTCCAACATTGTTTCCTCCTTTACTAAATTTTGACAAATTATCTTTTTTATAATTCTTTTTCTTCGAAAAACTTCGTCTAGCTACAAGTGCCTCCACTTCTTCGACTTGTCCTTGTTGTTTTAGCCTCAGCTCCTCCGCCATCAGCCGTGCTCGCAAGTTTGCCATTGTTTGATCATTTGCACTCGTATATTCCCATGCACTGTGGAAATGATTATATTCACCAGGCAATGACATCAAAATCTTGGTCATAACCATGGACTCAGATATAGTCTCCTTTTGATCCCTGAGTTGCTGCACAATTTCTAATAGTTTTGATAAAAAAATTGTAACATCGTCTTCTGGATTCTTTGCAAAACTATAATATTTTTGTTGCAAAAATAATATATTTGATTTGGATGCTTGTTCATATGTGCTTTTTAGTGTTGTCCACATATCATTAGCAGTCTCGCAATTCATAATTTGAAGTAGTGGTTGCTTCATACAGGAAGTAGAAATTGTACGCCGAGCTTTTGCATCCAATTTCTTCCATGTAAGGACTGCAGTAGCATAATTTGTAGTGCCCTGTACTTCTAGAAGATTAGATTTTACAAACATATTCAAGGAGACTGATTTCTATTTCTGGTTATACTCAATAGTTTGAAATTCCTTTCCACAGTTTGGTTGAATAATGAATTTAATTTCATAAATGTCTTCACTTCGTTTTCAGTCAAGGTTGAGTATACATTAAGGTCAACAATGTTTTCAGTTGGGTTATCCGTGTTTTGATTATAACTAGGAACGTCTTGTTTTGTCATACTTCGGGTTGTCATTGCGTTGATACACAATTGCTTTAAATCTTCGCTATCTACTGGTACTCTCGAAAGTGCATCAGCACATACATTGTGCTTCCCTTTGGCGTACTCAATTGTGAAATCATACATTTCAAGGTCAAGTAGCATCCTTGTCAATTTTGAGGTGGGATTTTTCATTCCAAACAAATAAGTAAGTGGCCTATGATCTGTAAATATTTCGAATCTTCGACCCAATAAATATGGCTTAAAATACTCCACTGCCCAATGTATTGCAATACATTCTTTTAATGAGGGATGTTTATGCTTTTCGCTCTTTTGGAAAGTTTTTGACGCATAGCAAATAGGTAGGTCATGGCCATTTTTAACCTGCGACAAAACTGCTCCACAGGCTATATCAGAAGCGTCTGTAGTTAACTTAAACTCGTCAGAGAAATCTGGGTACTGTAAGATTGGGGGTTCCATTAATTTCTTTTTCAATGTTTCGAAAGCTATTTGACATTCTTGTGCCCACTTAAATTCAATATCTTTTTTTAATAATTTATTAAGAGGATGTGCAATTTTTGCAAAATTTGGAACAAATCTACGGTAGTAATTACAAAATGCCACGAAACGTCGTATTTCGTCTGAAATTTTTGGAACAGGGTAATTTTGTATGACAGAATACTTTGAAGGGTTTGGAAGGATGCCTTTATCGGAAATTTGGTGTCCTAAATAAGTTACATTGGTTTGGAGAAATTGACATTTATTTGGGTTGAGTTTTAAATTGTGCTTTCTCAAAGCTTCAAACACTTTAATAAGATTTTTATTATGATGACTGAGCGAGCAACCAAAAACAACCACGTCATCTACGTAAAGAAAACAGGATTCAGGAGAGAGACCTGATAGTACTATGGTCATCATACGTTGAAAACTGTTAGGTGAGATTTTGAGACCGAAAGGTAATCTTTTAAATTGATAGTGACCAGACCCCGTTGAAAAACCTGTATACTCTCTTGAATCAGGGTTGATTTCAATTTGGTGAAATCCCGAATAAAGGTCCAAGATTGAAAAATATTTTGCTTTTCCCAATTGATCGAGTATTTCGTCAATTCTGGGGAGAGGAAAAGTATCTGAAATAACCTTCTTGTTAATTTTCTAAAATCAACGACTACTCTCCAGCCTTTAATGTCAGAACTTTTTTTTTTTTTGGCACAAGCAACAAAGGTAAGTTATATGGAGAGTAAGAATTTTCAATTATATCGTTTTTCAGCATATCTTCTACCTGTCTATCAATTTCGTTTTTATGTGCTTGTGGGATTCTATAGTTTTTTGTATACACTGGTATATCATCAGTGAGATTTATTTTCTGTTTGTAAAATGTATTTGTAGTTAAGTAGTCATCTTTCAGATAAAAAATGTGTTCAAATTTAAAGCAAATATTTTGAATTGAATCTTTTCCATAGTTAGGAACTGAACTTAAATTAAGAGATTGTTTAATTTTATCTAATCTAGAAATAATTTCGTCTTCTGATTGTTTTTTATTTCCATTTGAAAAATTAAGGTTAAAAATGCTATGTTCCGTTTTCGATGGGTCAAGAACAAAGTATTTTGCCAATGGTAAACTTTTGGGTACAAAGTTTTTAATTTTCTTGTCTTCTAAATTTGTATTTATAATTTTTAAATGTGGAGTATTATGTACGATAGAATTTGAAATAAAAATTCCAGGTTCGATTTCTTCAGATAGTATTAAACTGGGTTCTTTAAATTCAATATTTAAACGTCTAACTACTTCTGATATACCTGGTACATATATTAGATCATCTATTTTATCACAAAGCGGAACAGAAATCAAATCATCTGAGCCAGATTTAAATTCTAAAAGATAAGTTGAATAATTAATTGTTGCTTTCAACTTTTTTAAGAAATCCCTTCCCAAAATGCCATCTACTTCTAAAGGAAATTCTTTTGGAACTATTTGAAATTCATGTATAAGAAAAAATTCGTTTTCAAAAGTAAGTTTTGTAAAAGTTTTTCCTATAGTTACTATTTTTCCTTGAGTAATACCTTTTACTACACAATTTTCGCTTAAAATTACCTTTTGACTTAAATCGATTTTCTTAGAAGAGAAAATTGAAATTGAAGCTCCATTATCTATCATTAAATAACACCATTTATTATTAGTCATTTTGACTTTAACTTTAACAAAATCTGATCCTGAAAGAGTATTTATTGAATAAATATTTAGTTTTGACAATCCCTCAACTGAGCCACGACTTGGCAACCCTGTTGAGGGCGGTTGGAGTTTTCCTGATTTTGGGTTTCGCTATTATTACGATTATAACTTTGATTATTGTTACGATTTTGGCTATTGAAGTTATTATTCCTGCTTTGGTTAAAAAAAGTTCTGCTGTTTTGTTGGTTTTGATTTTGTCTATAATTTCCTTGGTTTCTACTGTCATAATTTCTGTAATTGTTGTAATTTCTGTTAAAATTTCTATTGATGGGTGATATGTTTGAATTATTATACGAGTTATTCTGATTACTGTTGAAGTTCCTATTGTTTGGGTTTTGATATCTTTGATTATTATTATTTCTAAATTGGGGAAATGAGTTGTTTCTGGGATATCTTGAATTCCTTATGTAATAACAATTTTGATTATCTTCACCATCGTTTTCTAAATTTTGTGATCGTAAACTGTTAATATTTGTTTCCTGTACACGAGTAAATTTTGAGTCTGCTTCCAGTGCAAATTTGATTACCTCGCTTAAACTTTTAGGTTCTTTATATATAATTGGTTGTCTAATTTCAACTCTTTCTAAGCCCCTTGCAAAAATTTTAATTGCCATTTCATCTACTTCAGATATTATTATAGGACGCGCGGTTTCATCCTTACTTTGCATTTTAAGTTCAATCAACTCGGCACTTAAGTTTTCAACCTCAGTTGCAAAGCTTGCTACTGAATTTTTTTGTTTTAATTTTTCTAGTTGATTTATTTTTTCTTCTTTAGTTGTTTTGTCACAAAACCTGTCCTTTATAGATTTCTTAAACGACTCAAAATTCGATGGTAAAACTTCCGTTTTAAATTTACATTTTACATTTTGTAACAATTTAACCTTCAAAAGGAATTGCAACAAAGTTTCTTTCGAAGTATTATTTAGTGTATCATTGTAAAATTCGCATTTGTCTAAGAAGTCAATAACGTTCTTGGGATTTCCATCAAAGTCTGGTATTAAAGAGTTAGCTAATTTCAAATCAAATGCATCCATGTTTAATTGTTTTCGTAAATAGCTTTCTATTTCTAATTCAATTTTTTGATTGAAGGGAGTATCTTTAATCCCTTCATCTAAATTTAAAACAAACTTACAAACTTAAAAACCTATTTAAATCGTAATCGGAATCTGAATCTGAATCTGAGCTCTCTTCACACAATTCTAAGGCAAATTGAAAATCTGTAGCATATTCAAATCCTAAAAACTCAACACAAGATTTGCATTTTTTTACCGCTAGTTCCTTTTGTCTTTTGTAAAGCTTTTTTTTATATTGTGGAAATGTTTCAAAATGATCATCAAAGTATTTAATATAAGAATCAAATAATGTTTTTAAATTTTTAACTGTGTTTGCTTTTGATAATTCACTTGACGAGTATACGTTCTCTCTTTTTACCTTAGCAACAAAAACACTCAGTTGAAAGAAATAGTTTTTGAGTTTAATTTCTTGGTCGCACATTGAGTAAATATCACGAATTACTAAGACTTCTGTTTTCTCTTTTTTTATATATAAAATTAAAGCCAGATCATAAGATCAGAAAGAAAGCAAGGTAATTAACGAAAATAGCTATAATGCATGCAAAAAAAATGAAAAGAATATAAAAAAAATTACTAAGTGCCTACTATAAATCAAATAAAAAAATATTAAATAAATTTAATGCAAAATTAGAATAATTGAAGTATATATTATGGTATTTAGTTAGTAAGAGTTAGTAAATTGTGTTGATTGATTGTTGTTTTTTAGCATGAGTAGATAGATACAGTTGTAAATTTTTGGTTTGGTTAAGTATGACTGCTGTAAGTTAGAATATAGTATATACTTTTGTAGATATAGAATAGTCTTACTGATGGACTTCTATGTAAAGCGCTGGTACTGCATGTACCATCATGGAATGTTTTTATAGCTGATTTTATCACGTGCTCCGGTGTGACATTAATGCTCGAATTGCCTTAATGTTCTGACTTGTTATAAAGGTGGCGCCTATGCCAATTATTAAAATGCTTCATGTAGGTGATCCAACGTAATTTTGTTTTTAATTCGTCATATGAAACAAAAAGAATTTCAAATACACGGCCAGGGGCGCCAAAAATTAAAAGTGTGTATTTTTCACTTACTTTTACAGCATAGTTTTTTATAGCAAATTTTGTTTAGCACAAAAAAAATATAAAACGTGTTCTCTACACTGTTTTTAATTTTTTTTTATTTTCACGGTCGCCATGTGGTGTACATATTCAGAGATGTACAAATTGAAACATATATGTATTTAAGCTTTATGAGTTTAACTTTTATTTCTCCAATAGTTTTAGATACTTCATTGAATTAATTTAGGATAATAACTTTAACAAATATTGTAATTTTATTTAAAATATAATTATTATTCAATGTACAATTTATTTGTTTTATTTAAAATACTTTTATTATAATAATTCAATAAATCTTTATTTAATGTTCTGTTCTGTCTGAGTACTGATCTTTTTTATGACTTGGTATTTTTCGGCGCCCGTCTGTCTGACAGTTTTCTGGCATTGTTGCCATGGGCAAAGTTGTTAGACAAATAAGCAATAAGTAGTAGGTAGGGTAATGGTAGTATTTTACTACATACGTTTTTGGTGTATTTTTCAAATAAAAATATTGTTGGTTAATTGTTTAATTTCTGTTAAGTAAAAACACCTGACCAATACTTTGACATCACAATATTTGAATTAATGCTGACACGATGGGAAGTGATGTCTTTATCATATCCCTTAGTAATGCAAATCCCATAGTAATTCCAAATTTCCGTTCCCACAACTCCTATTTCACCTAGCTGCCTCAGCTGCGTGAGACCAGACGAAATATGATCTTCTATAAAAGTTCAATGTTTTGCCTCACGCGCTGAAATATTTATTATGTTGACTGGCCATTTTTTGGTTTTCCCTCTGAAAACTTTCCGGTCGGTCGACACTCAATGTTTAACCGTAGACAATTAAACAACTAATAAAATTTTTTACTTATAATCAAACTTTTTTTACGTGTTTTAATTTTGTATATGAATAATTTTGTACGGTGTCAACGCAGCCTATCCCAAGACAACTGATACCAGCACAACCTATCCCCGACAACTGGTACCAAGCCACAACTCGTCCCAGGACAACTGGTCCCGGAAGTAAGACTCATCCCAGAACGAAAGAAAATATTTAGAAACTGAAACTAATGGTTTGTGTATTTGATAACATTTGTTGTCGTTCAATCATCCGTTAATTTAAATTATTTTTGAAATGGTACGAAAATTTATGCAAGGGATTGTGAAAGGGATTTTTTGGGAAGCAAATGTCGGACTGAAAGAATGTTCATCATCTGTTTAAAAATTGTTATTGAATTGAGTTATTATTGATTTCACGTAGATTTATTAAATTTTATGAATGAAATCGAAAAGACCGACAAAAAATGTGTAATCTCTGGGGATCAAGGACGCACAGTGTAGCCGCCAATCGCGTTTAAGGATAAAATTGGGTTTTCGTTTCATGCGATACGTTGGTTGAAACAAAATATGTCATATCAAAAAGAATATTCTCAGTGAAAATGACAGAGATTGAGAATGAAATATATACAACAATTCTCAAAGAAATAAAAATTGTTGTTGTGATGCCTTTTAAAAATACAAAAGCAAATAAAATTAGATTAATTTCAAAAGTCAAAGCTATCACTTTGTAAAATTGAGAAATCGAATCCAAAAATTTTCATTCTTAGAGTTTTGACAGTAGAATTGATAAATTTGTATGAGAATTTTTGTTTATATTTCTGAGAATACGAAGATCTCTGAGATCTTAGAAATATAAACTGGCCAAATGTCTAAAACGTGCCTAGTGTCTAAAAATATTTTTGAGGAATGAGGAATGGAAATATTTTGGCCAAACGTTCAAAAACAATTGGGATTCCTATGAAACACGAAAAGAAATTTGTAAATTGAGGTTTGTGTCGTATTTCTAAATGAATTGTAATATTTTGATAGAAAGCCAAAGGGAAATTTTCCTGACAAAAATTATGTAAAAGAGATTGCATATTTTTAGTCAAACTGCAAATACAAACTTTGTAAAATAGCTTTAGTTTTCAAGTTTATTATATTGTAACGAAGATTAGTTAACTACTTTTGAATCATAATATAACGACTTTTACATTCGAACTATATCGATTCTCGAATGCGATGACAGCGCCATCTAGTACCATTGCGATTTAAAACAACCTGCTATGAGCTTTGAATGAGCTTTGAATGAGCTTTTTCGAACATTGGTAAATGTCGAAGTCCGAAGGGGAATTATTCCATCTATCTGTCAGAATAGAAAGATCGAGATACAGGTTCTAAAGATTTCTATTGCTTTCGAGATTAGACCAGAACCAGATATTTCCCTATATAAGGTTGATGGCGCTACCGATTGGACACAGTTTATTTTTGAAAGTGAAAGAATAAAGTTCGTGTAAAGTGTTGTGCCAGTGATTAATAAAAGTGATTTCAATAGAAGTAAAGTGTGTTTTATTTTAAATGTAATAAGAAAAAGTTAAGAAATAAAGTAAATAAGTTTTTATTGCGAACCCTTAGCAGAATATTACATTGGTGTCAGAAGTGGGATAAAAACTTATGTTGTCTGTGCATTCAGATAATTTGTGGTGATAAAAAAAAAAAAAAAAAAAAAAAAAAAAAAAAAAATATACGTGTGTGTGTTTTGATAAAACAAAGACAAAAAGTGACTGTGATTAAAGAAGAAAAATAAAAGCAAAATGGGTAAGACAGTAATTGAATTGAATTGTGTTGAACTTAAGGCAGAGCTGATAAACGAGGCCTTCCTACTGCTGGAAGAAAAGCTGACCTCATAATTCGTCTGCAAGAGGATTTAAGTCAACGCGGAGAAGACCCAGACACGTTCCTATTCGAAATAGAAATGCCTGAAGAACAAGTAAGTACTGGTGTCGACTTGTCGGCAATGATGGCACTTCTCATTGGCAAATTCGAACAAATGGAAAAATAACAAAAGAATCTTCTCGAAGAACAACGTGTAGAACAAAAGAATCTTCTCGAAGAACAACAAAAGAATCTTTTCAAACAAATGGAAAAACAACAAAAGTGTGAACAAAAGAACCTTCTCGAACAAATAGAAAAACAACAAAAGTGTGAACAGGAGAACCTTCTCAAACGAATGGAAAAACAACAAAAGAACCTTCTAGAAGAACAGAAGACTCTCATCGAAGGTAAGCTTGATGCTTTTGAGAGCAAGTTCGTTACTATTGATGGACGCTTTGATTGCTTCGAAAAACAATTTTCAAAACTCGAGAGCGTCCAAGAAAAATTCGAAGGTAAAATACGAAGTATTGCCGACGAATTAGACAAAGTTCGAAAAATTAAGATTAGAGAAAGTGTTGGCGATTACCCAAGGAAGAAGGAAATACCTATACATCCACCGACTTTTGACGGGCAAACTTCTTGGTCGATCTACAAGAAACAGTTTGAGGCAGCCGCAGCGACGAACGGCTGGGACGAAGAAGACAAATTTATAGCTCTAACGGTTGCCCTCAGAGGATCTGCTGCTGAACTGCTGCAAATCATTCCAGCAGATAAGAATGGTAATATCAGTGCTCTTGTTCAGGCCATAGACAAACGCTTTGGAGATGGTCATATGCAAGAAGTCTTCCGCGTCCAACTGAATACTAGAGCCCAGAAGAGAGGAGAAACTCTGCAGCAACTTCAAGCAGACATTGAACGGTTGGCGCATCTCGCATATCCAGCTGCTGGGGATGAAATCGTCAGCCAACTTGCAACAGAAGCCTTCATCCGTGCTGTATCTGACATTAACCTACAGCGAGCAATTCGAACTGCTGGAAAACGTACGCTTCCTGAAGCTTTAGCGTTTGCTCTGACCATGGAAGCAGCAGAACAAGCTTCTCAAGGAGTTCATCGAGTCAGAGAAGTCGAAGTTGAAGAATACTCTTGTCAGAAAATCGCATTCCAAAGAAGCCAGCGTGAAGGACTTGCTCGATGCTGGAATTGTAACAAAACCGGGCATCTTCAGCGGCAGTGCAGATTACCACCGAGAAGAGCTGCATGCCAACATTGTGGAAACAGAACCAACGCTAGAGAACAACCAAGCAATAGTACCAACACTCCTGCTCAACTTGTTTCCCAGACGGGAAACGAGTAAGAACCAACTTCGAGGGGCAGAAGCTGGTTTCTGGTATCGATGGCCCCAGCAACACTATCCAAGTCTCACAGACTAAACGAGACAACAAAAGGTTGACGGTGGAGGCAATAATAAACAATAAGAAACACGTGGCTACAATCGACACCGGTGCCACGGCCTCCATTGTACGCAGAGACTTGGTCAAGATGTCTTGGCTACACAACACCAATAGCTACCGGCTGAAGACCGCCACAGGAGAGGCAGCAAAAGTGTATGGTGAGGTTCGTCTTATGATCCGTTTGGCGGAACTAGAGTTTTCGCACCTATTCCTGGTAGCGGATATATGTGACGAGTGCATCGTTGGAATCGACTTCATGAAGGAGCATGGAATAATTTTGGATATCGGTAAACAAGTTCTTAAGTACCAAAATGTGGAGATTCCGATGGTCTATGGCAACGAAAACTCAACAACTATCAGGACCGTCATCAAAGAAGACATTTGCTTGCCTGCTTCTTCGGAAGTATTCGTGTGGACGAAACTAAAGGGCGACTTTGGAAGCCATCGATACCTCATGGTGGAACCAGATGCGGAACAACATTCCCAAAACATCATGGTAGGGAAGACTCTGGTGGCACCAAAGAACAACATGGTGCCTGTACGGATACTGAACATCAAACCATACGAAATTAATCTCAAGAAGGGAGAAATAGTTGGGCAATGTGAACCTGTATCCGCGATTACTAAGATCACCGAAGCGGAAACAAAGAAGCCCCTGAGCTTTGACAGATTTAAAGACCAAATTCTGAAGTCATCAAGTCTGAGTCAACATCAGTTTATTGTTGCTGGAGATCTTCTTCATGAGTATGCTGATATATTCTCTTCACCCAACGGACAATATGGTCGAACACAACTTGTACGGCATCGAATTGATACAGGAGATGCAAGACCAATTCGCCAAACAGCAAGACGTCTCCCTCTAGCAAAACAAACTGAAGTTGAAGAAATGATATCGACAATGAAGAAAGATGGGGTAATCGAAAATTCCAAAAGCCCTTGGGCATCACCAGTCGTTCTTGTCAAAAAGAAGGATGGAAGCACTCGATTTTGTGTAGACTACCGAAGACTGAACGACGTGACAAAGAAAGATAGCTACCCTCTACCCAGAATCAGCGACACCTTAGACGCGATGGAAGGAGCCCAATGGTTTTCAACTTTGGATTTGAAGAGCGGTTATTGGCAAGTGGAAATTCACCCAGAAGATCGGGAAAAGACGGCGTTCTCCACAGGAAACGGTCTGTGGCAGTTTAATGTGATGCCATTCGGACTACGCAACGCTCCAGCAACTTTTGAGCGTTTGATGGAGTGCGTTCTACTAACCTGGAAATCTTGCCTGGTCTACCTGGACGATGTCATCGTGTACGGAAAAACATTTGACGAACATTGTAAAAACCTTAAAGCTGTATTCCAGAGGCTTCGAGAGGCACATCTAAAGTTAAATTCTAAGAAATGTTCGTTTTTCAAGACCGAAGTTAAATATTTGGGACATATCATCTCATCCCAAGGAGTAAAAACTGATCCTGAGAAAGTTGACACTGTAAAGAATTGGCCAACGCCTCAGGACAAACATCAACTCCGGAGCTTTCTTGGTCTGGCCACATATTATCGGCGTTTCGTAAAGGATTTTGCTAAGATCGCCAAAAGCTTGCATCATCTTACTGAAAAGGGGAAGCCGTTCAAATGGTCAGGTGAGTGCGAGAAAAGCTTTCAAGAACTGAAACTGCGTTTATGTAATGCACCTGTACTGGCCTATCCAACTCCAGGAAAACCTTTCATCATCGACGCTGATGCAAGTAACGTTGGAATTGGAGCTGTACTATCGCAAGTACATGACGGAGAGGAAAAAGTTGTCGCCTATTACAGCAAGGTACTCTCGAAGCCAGAAAGGAATTATTGCGTTACAAGGAGGGAACTTCTCGCTCTGATATTGGCAACAAAGCACTACCATAAGTACATCTATGGACAAAAGTTCCTTCTTCGAACAGATCAATTGGCTTTTAAACTTCAAAAATCCAGAAGGTCAAGTAGCAAGATGGATCGAGAGGTTGCAGACGTATGACTATGAGATTCAACATCGAAGAGGAAAGCTGCATTCAAACGCAGACGCTCTATCCCGGCGACCGTGTAAACCAGACTGTAAGCATTGCACACGCCAAGAAGAAAAGGAAATGGTCATCGTTCAACGAACTAGAGCTGATCCCATTAACGGTTGGAACAACGAAGAACTCAGAACGGCCCAACAAGAAGATCCGGATATCGAACCCATTCTTGCCTGGAAAGAACACCAAGAGAAACCAGAATGGTGTGATATCTCCTACCGAAGTCCGGCTCTCAAAGCATATTGGGCACAATGGGACTCGCTTCATGTGCAAGGCGTAAATGGGAATCTGCAGACGGTAAATCTTATGTGATGCAGCTAGTCGTACCTCGGTCAAAGGTTAACGACGTACTTCAAGAGATGCATGATGGAACTTCTGGAGGTCATTTGAGAGTAAATAAGACGCTGGAAAAGGTACGACAACGATTCTACTGGCTACACGCAAGAGATGACGTCGAAAGATGGTGCCGAAAATGTGATACTTGTGCTGCTAGCAAGGGACCAGGTAGAAAAATTCAAAGTAAAATGCAGCAGTATAATGTGGACACACCTTTTGAGAGAATTGCAATAGATGTCGCGGGTCCTTTTCCTCAAACTAACAACGGAAACCGATACATCCTTGTTGTCATGGACTATTTCAGCAAGTGGCCTGAAGCATTTGCCATCCCAAACCAAGAAACCAAAACAGTTGTGGATCAAATTGTCTTCAATTGGGTGAGCAGGTTCGGTGTTCCCATGGAGCTTCATTCTGACCAAGGAAGGAACTTCGAATCTAAAGTCTTTCAGGAAGTTTGCTCGCTCCTTGGCATTAAAAAGACAAGAACAACACCGCTCCATCCACAATCTGATGGGATGGTTGAACGATTCAACAGAACCCTTAAAGAACATCTGTCGAAGGTTGTCGGCGACTACCAACGAGACTGGGACCGACATATCCCATTGTTCCTTATGGCATATCGAAGTGCAACCCATAGCTCAACAGGAAAAACACCATCGGAAATCCTGTTCGGATCAACTATACGGCTGCCAAGTGAAGTGAAATTTGGTTGTCATCCAAATGAGTCACAGGGAACAGACGAATATGTGGATGACCTCAAGAAAAGGCTTATTGACATTCATCAACAAACAAGGACAAATATAAAATTGTCTAGTGATCGGATGAAAACAAGATACGACGCAAGAGCGACAGCAACGGGATTTCAAGAAGGAGACCTTGTGTGGTTTTACAATCCTCATCGACAAAAGGGGCTATCACCAAAACTCCAACAAAACTGGGAGGGCCCATATACTGTGGTGAAAAGAATCAATGATGTGGTTTACCGTATACAAAGAGGCGTAAGAGGCAAACTAAAAGTAGTTCACGCTGACCGGTTACATCGATATAACGGTGAAAGAGGTGATGAAATTGTTCGGGACGATCAATTCTAAGAGGGGGGCAATGTAGCGAAGATTAGTTAACTATGTACTTTTGAATCATAATATAACGACTTTTACATTCGAACTATATCGATTCTCGAATGCGATGACAGCGCCATCTAGTACCTTTGCGATTTAAAACAACCTGCTATGAGCTTTGAATGAGCTTTGAATGAGCTTTTTCGAACATTGGTAAATGTCGAAGTCCGAAGGGGAATTATTCCATCTATCTGTCAGAATAGAAAGATCGAGATACAGGTTCTAAAGATTTCTATTGCTTTCGAGATTAGACCAGAACCAGATATTTCCCTATATAAGGTTGATGGCGCTACCGATTGGACACAGTTTATTTTTGAAAGTGAAAGAATAAAGTTCGTGTAAAGTGCTGTGCCAGTGATTAATAAAAGTGATTTCAATAGAAGTAAAGTGTGTTTTATTTTAAATGTAATAAGAAGAAGTTAAGAAATAAAGTAAATAAGTTTTTATTGCGAACCCTTAGCAGAATATTACAATATTGTTTCTGAGCCATCAATTATTATCATGTCGATTACAGAATCCGCAAAACTCGATCCGCAGTTAGAGCTCTGTTTCCCACCTATTCATTTATCATGAGAAGAAAAGAGAACACTACACTGTGAATCATTGCGGATCGAGTTTTGCGGATTCTGTAATCGACATGTATATCTCTAGGTAGTCTAGTGTAAGAGTGTTGGGTTCGCAACCCTGATGTACTATGTTCGGACCCACAGTGGTGCAAGTACTTTTTTTTTAAGTTTTTCTTTTTATTACTAAGTTACTTTATATTATGTACTATGTAAGTATGTATTAACTTTTATCTTTGAAATTGTAAGTCCAAAAAACTATCCAGTTTTTAGTGTTTGGTAAAAAATTGATAAAGCATTAAATATTGAAAATAAAAATGGCACTTAATTACCTATAATTTTGAAAAAAATGGTTTTAACAAAATCAGTTTCTATTTTTCCAAAACTAACAACCTCGGTCATTGCAACCACTGAAATTAATTTAATTTTATTTGCTTTTGTATTTTTAAAAGGCGTCACAACAACAATTTTTATTTCTTTGAGAATTGTTGTATATATTTCATTCTCAATCTCTGCCATTTTCACTGAGAATATTCTTTTTGATATGACATATTTTGTTTCAATCGACGTATCGCATGAAACGAGAACCCAATTTTATCCTTAAACGCGATTGGCGGCTACACTGTGCGTCCTTGACCCCCAGAGATTACACATTTTTTGTCTGTGTTTTCGATTTCATTCATAAAATTTAATAAATCTACGTGAAATCAATCATAACACACAATCGAACGCTTTAGTTTCCAAAAAAAAAAATCCAAAGTACGCAACACTTTTATTATCATTTTGTGAGGGAAATTTAGGAATTTGCCCTCGAGGAACTGGTTCATGTATTGGTTTTCGTTGAATTTAATTTTTTATCAAAAGTTTCGTTGTGGGATGAGTTCTACTTCCGGGATCAGTTGTCCCGGGACCAGTTGTCGTGGGACGGTACTATCATGGCGAGTTTTTTTTAGGGTTGCAGAGGTCCTGGTGGTGGCGCTGCAAAATGTGAGGTGTAAAATTCGATTTGGGGAGTCTTTAAGCGTCGAAAATTGGTGGTAGGGGCAAGAGTAGACTATTTTTTGGATAATTGCATCCAAAAAATATCAATAAATATCATTTAAAACCTCCATAAGCTCTCCGCAAAAAAAAAAAAGAGTAAGGATTGCCGGCATACATTAGATGTCGCCCCATTCGACTTCCGCCATGATAGTACTATAGTTTTCATATATAAAGTCGACCAGTTGTCTGGGATAAGTTGTCTTGGGATAGCCTATACCCAACCCATTTTGTACTTATAATCAAACTTTTTTTAGTTTAGTTAGGGGTGTGATCGCTAGGTGGCCGACGTGTGGAACGTGTTCATGAGAGTACTATGCAAATTCATATACAATGTACGTGTTTTAATTTTGTATATGAACATTTGGCGACCGTGACAGGACTGACTAAAAGAGTTTAGTGGCCTGTATAATATATATATATATAATAATAAAGAAAGTTAACTTGTGCTAATAAAAGTGAAGTGAATCAAAAAAATTAAAAAAAAAATTTTTTTAAATAAACTCAGTTAAATAAAAGAAAAAAAATGCCTTCCATCAACGAATTAACTAATAGTCAAGATTTGGTAGGAACGGAGATTTGTAATCTCGCCCGCAACTACAGAAAGGATGGCCCGGATAGAAAGACCGTGCAATATTTAAAAGCACGTTGGGCTAAACTGAATGAATTGTGGAAATCCTTTGATAACGTGGACAGAGAGATAAGGGATGATTATCCGCAAGCAACAGAACATGAATATTTCAACAAAGGATACTATGATGAGGTGAAAAATGTGTATGAGTCATTGGAAAATGACATCATTAAAAGGTTAAATGTAGGGGATTCCAAAAAATCAAATGAAGCTGGAGAAAAGACCACAGCAGTCAATCCTCAGCCCAAGCAGCAAAATGAGGAGGAAAAACCAACAGCAGTCAATCCTCAGCCCAAGCAGCAAAATGAGGAAGGACCAACAGCAGTTAAGCCCCCAGCAGGGCCTTCAAAGGAACACGCAACCGTAGCACCAAAATTTAATCTCCCAGCAGGGCTGATAGTAAAACCCACCTCTGAAGTTAACAGGATGTCAACGGAAAACAAATTCCGCCTGCTTGGTAAAATCTTCCAAGCATCATTAAATAAATGCCCAGTGAGTTTAAGAGAAACTTCATCGCAGCAGTTTCATCAAAAAACCAAAACTCTCATGATCAATTTCGAGGAAATTACCACTATATACAAACGACTTGGGGACGATGCAGCTGTAGCCGACATAGAGCTTTATTTTGAGCTTCAAGACGAATTAGACTTGAGGATTAGCTGTTTACCCAACAACATTTTGCTACACGAAACCCCAAGTCAATCGCCTCTAGCACAGTCAACCGCAATTAAATTACCTAAAGTTGAAATAAAGAAATTCCACGGTAGTTATCTCTATTGGCCTCAGTTCTTCGACTTGTACCTGCAAATGGTGCACAACCAACCAATCGCACCGGCACAAAAACTTTACTTCCTGAAAACTAATGTCACTGGCGATGCTCATAACTTGATTCAACATTTTCATGCCACGGATAATAATTATGAGTTAGCATGGAATACACTAGTTGACAGGTTTAATAATAAGAGACTGTTGTTAAGTGCACAATTGAATCGATTGTTTCAACATAACATCATCGTCGACAATGTCAAAAGTCTTAAAAGGATTCATGACACTACAAAGGAAGTCTTACAAGCCATCAATGACCTCGGGTTTGAGACCAGTGGATGGGATCCAATAATCTATCATTTATTGCTGGACAGAATGGACAAGGATACCCGAATTTTATTCGAAGAATCCCTACAATCACCAAGAAGCAGTCCAACTTTAACGCAGCTACTCGAATTTGTGGAATGTAGATTCCAAGCTCTGGAGGCGGTGAAGCCAGACGATAAAAAGAAGGTGGTAACCATAGCTTCTGACAATTCTAGGGAAGTTTCTTGTCAATATTGTAAATCAAATAGTCATAAGATCTTTAATTGTAAAAAATTCATATATCTTTCAGTTGAAGATCGCAATCAAAAGGTGCGGAAACTTCAAATATGCACCAACTGTTTGCAAGGGCATCATTTTTCATCGTGTCAGCAGCAACGCAGGTGTAAAAAGTGCTCTGGGAGGCATAACACTTTACTTCACTATCCGGCAAAGAAGGGCTTAAGTTTTAAAAACACAGATTCTGGTAAGTGTGATAATGGTATTGGTCGGGTGGGTGAATCTCCGTCAGGATCATTTGTCAATACATCGTTAGGAGTCGTAATGAAAGGTCGTGAGGTTTATCTTGCCACCGCAATCGTCTACATTCTAAGTTCAAACGGTATGCGTATCCCTTGTCGTGCTATGTTGGACTCAGGATCACAACTAAATCTCATTACTACTTCTTTAGCTCAGCAATTAGACGGAATGATAAATTAGTTCGATCTTTCTGGGTTATTGAAAACTTCGAAGGTGAATCTAAAGTTTTGACTGAAGAAGAATTTAAATGTGAAGAGCATTTTAATTTGCACGTGGAAACAACCCGGCGTGGTCAGTACGTAGTACGACTCCTCTTTAAAAGGGTACCAAATGTAACATTAGGGAATTCAATGGAAATGGCAAAAAAGCGTTTTTATTCATTGGAAAGGAAACTTGGGAAGAACTTAGAGTTGAAAGAAAGCTATATAAGTTTCATGGAGGAATATGAACGTCTAAGTCATATGACTCCGCTTCCCGAGAAGTACATACCAAAATCGAACTATGTCCTTCCACATCATTGCGTTATTAAACCTGAGAGTTCATCAACAAAGCTCCGAGTAGTTTTCGATGCGTCTGCAAAGACGACATCTGGGTATTCACTTAATGACACCCTCATGGTTGGTCCAACCGTCCAATCAGGCTTATTTTCAATAATTGCAAATTTCCGGCTTTACAAATATGTATTTACTGGCGATATAAGCAAAATGTATCGGCAAATACTGATTCATCCCAATGATAGAGCATATCAGCTTATTTTTTGGAGGTCAGATCCTAGGAGCACGTTAAAAATATACCAGCTGAATACAGTTACGTATGGAACGGCTTCTGCTTCCTATTTATCCACTAGATGCTTAGTAAAATTAGCAAACGACTTTCAGCATAAATATATCCTAATGCATCAAAAATCATAACAAAAAACCTTTATGTGGCCGACTGCCTTACCGGGGCAGATAACATTGACGAAGCCAAGTTGCTTCTTAAGGAAACAATAAAATTGTTGAGAAAAGGGAACTTTGATTTAACAAAATTCTGCTCCAATGATTCACGCATTCTTGAAAATATTCCTATTGAAAATCGGGAAAGAATGTTGACTATATATCAATCTGAGGTGATTAAGACACTTGGTTTGGTTTGGGACCCAACCCAAGACACGTTTAAATTTTGCTACGATTACATAGCACCCAGTAATATACAGGGCCCTCATCACGTAAGGGTGGCGATATCGTTTTCGATATCGACATCGATAGCTATTCTTCACGTTAGCACAAGAAACCTCTATCGTCCAAACGATATCGAATAGACGATTTGGTTTTTACTTCACGAAAGCACTATCACTATCGTTTCGTCGATAGCCACTGCGCGATACCCATTTAGCTATCGTCTTTGTTGTTTAGTTTGTTTTTAGTGTCAACAAAAATTAAATCGTAGAAAAAATGTTTCGCCGCAATATTTTAATGGTACAGAACGCTAACGAAATGGAAAAATATCGCTTAATAAGAAGAAGAAAGGAACTTAGAGATGCCTCTGATCCCCTACAAATTATTTTTTTTTATTGTTAAGAGATTCTAATGTGTTACAGCTTTATTCAACGCTTTCGTCTTTGGAAAGAAACTTTTGTAGTACTTTTGCAAACCATTAATTTGTCAGATGGCTGTCGATCCACCTACATCCCCCCAATATTGAGACTTGCTGCTACATTCGAGATCATAGGAGGATACCAGTGGCTGTCTAGGAATGATTTTGGGGTTGCTGTTGCTCAAAGCACACTCGACAATCCTCCAGGTGACCACTAGTTAGCTGGAAGCAAAAATATGTCCGTTATGGATTAAATGGGATATCGATAGCCAAAATGAAAGAACTGAGATTAAACAATGGTTTCATAGAAAATATGGAATACCAGGAGGTGGGCCTAAGATACACACTATTCTTATAAATTTATAAAATACAATTTATATATGTAACTACATAATATTAATTTTTTGTCGTGGGATGTGTACATATATATATGTATATTTTATTTATATTTTCCACCAAACCGCAACAGCTAACAGCAACAAGCACAAAATTTTTTGAAAAGATACTCAATGAATTATATTGACAGATAAAACAATGTTGTGTTCAGTGGCTCTCAAACTTAAAACAACGAGAACGATAGACGACACGAGAGCAGTAGTGATGCATGAACCAAACTATTGATGATATCGTTTACAGCTATCGCGTAGACGATAGTCGTCAGCAAAGTTACGTGATTAGGGCCCAGGTAACAAAGCGAAGCGTTCTTGCCGACTTGGCAAAATTATTTGATCCGTTGGGGCTTATAGGGCCAGTAACATTACTAGGAAAAATATTTCTCCAAGAACTTTGGAAATCCAAAATTTCTTGGGATGAGAACTTGTTTCCGCAACAGGCTTCTATGTGGTTAAACTACTTATCGGAATTTTCTTTTTTGCAAGAACTTAATATACCCCGCTTTGCTTTAATTGATTCAGTAACGAAATTAGAATTGCACGCATTCGCCGACAGTAGTGAAAGTGCCTATGGCGCATGCATTTATTTGAAATCTATTGACAAGGATAGAAAGGTTTTTGTTCAATTATTGTGTTCAAAATCTCGTGTCGTTCCCTTAAAAGCGATAACTATAGCTCGATTAGAACTTCAGGCGGCTGTTCTTTTAGTAGATTTGGTACAAAAAATACTCCCAACAATATGTCGAACAATTTCATCAGTTAATTATTATACAGATTCTACAACGGTTTTGGTATGGATAAAGGCACCGTCTTACACTTGGGAGACGTACATTGCGAATCGTGTCGCTAAAATTCAATCAAATTCTGATTTGAACCATTGGAACTATGTTAAAGGAGAATTAAATCCTGCAGACCTTATATCACGCGGATTAGGAATGCGTGATCTTATAAGATCGACCGTTTGGTTTAATGGACCTGAATTTTTCAAACTGAGACGTCAAATATTCAAATGGAGTATTTAATACCAGAACAAATCCCTGGGCGTCGAAAGCTTAAGACGGTATTGATTTCGTCAATCCAAAATGATTTACTTTCTTCAGTTAATCATAAAAATTCATTTTTTACGCCACAAAAAATATTTGCACATTGTTCTAGATTCATAACGAGTTTTAAGTTTCGTTGCGAAGAAAACAAAAGTACTGGTTCCTTAACCTTTTTTTAAATATATTTATTTTTTTATTTATTTTTATTTTATTTATTTATTTATTATATAAATGCCTTTGAGATCAATCTCATATAAGGCTGTTAACATGTTTACAACTTTTAATTTTGAAAATATGTCAATTGAAAGTTAACAAAAAAAGGTGTGGCAAGTGCAAGTAAGAGTCAAAATAAATGTAAAAGTAAATTGGCGATGAAACAATATTTAAAGATAAACAATATTATAAAAATGATAAATGAGTTCAAATTGTTTGAAAAGTGAAAATGTGATAGAGAAAAAAAAAATTGACAAATATAAACTTGCAAGATTGCTCTATTTGATATTGTATAAAAAGTAACATTATAAGTATCTACCAAGTAGCATTTTTTTAACATGTGATTTAAATTTATTGACTTTAAAATCTTTAATTTGACTGGGAAGTTTATTGTAGAGTTCGATAGATTTGAAGAGTGTTGAATTTGTGCCATAACGGGTTGTAGTTGGTTTTACTTGATGTAACTGACGTCCACTTCTAATGTTGTACGGATTGTGGTTCTTTCTTTCTGTGAGTGTAGTATTTGTATGGACGGAAGATTTTGTAATTTTGTGGATATGGGTAACCATGTTCATCTCGAATTCGTCCTTCACCATCAGGATCTGCATTTGATTGTAGAGCGTAGCTGTATTAGTCAACCTTTCAAGACCGTACAGGTTTTTAAGCACTTTGTTTTGAATGACTTGTAAATTTTGCCTGAGGTACTGAAAGGTTGATCCCCAGACATTGATACCATAAGTAAGATGGCTGTGAAAAAGTGCATAGTACATCTGTTTCTTTAAGCAGTTTGGAATGTTGTTGAAGATTCTTCCAAAAACGCCTGCTATGCCAGAAAGTGTTTTTGACAGTTTGTGTATGTGGTGTTTCCAATTTAGAGACGAATCAACCCACAATCCCAAGTACTTGAAATGCTCGACACGCTCAACTAAATTGGTTTCAAACATAATGTTAATAGAGTTATCTGCTCTGCTATTCATGATGTATTTAGTTTTCTTGACGTTTAAGGATAATTTGTGCATATTCATCCAATTATAGATAACAGCTAAATCCCTATTCATGTGAGTTTCTAGGTCGAGCGTATACTTTTCGGAGTACATAAGACATATGTCGTCTGCAAACAGTATTGGTTGTCCTTTGAGGCTTGTTTTTGTTAGGTCGTTGATGTATATGCAGAAAAGCGTTGGGCCAAGTATGCTTCCTTGTGGCACACCAAAATGAATATTATGCTCGTCACTCCTATAGCCATCTGAACTCACATATTGCCTTCTATTGCTGAGGTAAGACCTGAACCAGTTGTACGAAGTTCCTTTTACTCCGTAACAAAATAGTTTGCGTAACAAAATGGTATGGTCAACCGTATCAAAAGCTTTCGATAGATCAATAAAGAGAGCACTTGTTATGTTGTGTTCGTCCTTTTTTTTTTTGCAGATAGGATACCATATCAATGAGTGCTGTGATAGTGCTAGATTGTTTTCGAAAGCCATATTGATTTTGAGTTTCTATGTAGTTTTTATTTATGTGTTCAAGCAGTTGTTCGTTGGTAGCTTTTTCGATCACTTTGGACAAAACTGGCAGTATTGAGATCGGGCGGTAGTTGTTTAAGTCAGATGTGTCTCCGGATTTGAATATCGGTATAATTTTGCCAACTTTCATCTCCTCTGGTACTTTTCCTTCCACAAATGACTTGTTAATTAACATTGAAATGGGAAAGCAAAGTTCATTTTTACATTCTTTTAAGAGTGTTGTGCATATGTTATCTGTATCTCTTGCTTTCGACGAGTTCAATAATGAAATTATTCGCTTGACTGATAACGGTGTTGTTGGATTCAATTTAAATAGATTGTTAGACTTATTAGGAGAAACAATGTCAGTTGAATTAAATTTGGAGGCTAATGATTTACCGATGTTTACAAAAAATGTATTCAATTCGTTTAATTTGCTTTTTTTGGCATCACTTGATAAAGTTTTTAGCAATGGACATTCCGCGTTCTTCTTTGTTGTATTGAAAACCAAACTATTGATGTTCTGCCATGTTTTTCTACTATTATGCAGATCTTTTTCGAAAATCTTACCAAAGTACTCAGATTTAATTTGTCGTTTTTTGGAAGTTAGCTGGTTTCTAAGGTCTTTATATTTTCTTTCAAGAAGAATGTTTGAAGGATTCTTACACAATTTTCCATACCATTTATTTTTTTCTTTTATTAAGCTCATGATGTCATCATTCAACCAGTTGTTTTTAAGATTATTTTTAGAAATTTTGATTTTTTTGACGATTGTTGTATCAAAAAGTTTAGTTTTTCAATTAGGTTCAGGTACATTTTCTCAGAAGTCATGAACCTGGACAATTTTATTGGATGTTTTTGCAGTTCAGTTCGTAACTTTTCATAGTCAGGCATATACGCATAGTCAGTGATGTTCGTCTGAGATGTTTTGTTTAAAGGAATACTGGAAATCTCAATTGCGATTAAATTGTGGTCAAAAAGATCATGTTTTGTATGGTATGCACAGACAGTTTGATTTGGATCATTCACAAAGAAATGGTCGATATTTGCTTTTTTATGTGTTGGTATACTTTTGTTTACATTAAAAAAACCAGACATTTTATTTCGAAATCTCCTTTAAGTAAAATGTCGACATTGAAATCACCAGCTATAAACGAGTTTTTTTTAGATAGCTTGGAAATGCATTTTTCTAATGTTGAGAGAAATTTTTCTTTTTGAAGAACTATACTGTATGGTTGTCGATAAACACACATAACTTCAATAATATACCCATTGATATTGATTTTCGCTGCACATATACTGTCTAAATCGTCGCTTTGTGAGAAAAGATGCGTAAAAGAATGTTTGTTTGAAATAAATATAGCTGCCCCACCCCCTTCTTTATTTGGCCTACAAGCTGTTATCTTAGAAAAATTTTTAATGTTAAAAAACCTTTCGTTAAAATCATAGAGCCAACTTTTTCGAAACGCAAATTACATCGATCTCATCTTCAAAATATTTAAGAATTGCTTCTAAGTCATCGATTTTATTTTTTATTGATCTGGCATTGATGTACAAGATTTTAGCGGTACTTTGAGTAGATAATTGTATGTTGTTTATACTGTCAAAGAGAGCATTATGTGGTGAGAATGAAACATAATGCTCCTCACAGTTCATTAAAGAAATCAGTGTTACGAATTTCTTTGATCGGACCGGTGTCTGTGAGGCGCGCTAATATTCTTCCATTCTGTACCCACGTAAATGCAAGCTTTTTTTGCCGTTTTAGGTCTCTCGCTTTCTTAAACAAGTAACTGTTGTATTTTGTTAATATTTCATCTATGTAAATTGCTTGAGACGTGTTGTTATTGAAAACGAGACCGGTGCCGACGATCCCTTGAAGCCTTGCAGTTAGGACAAAGCCAAGCTCATTTGTCCCTCAGGATGTCTGTTAGCTTCTGCTTTGTCAATCCAGAGCAGGAAGAACCAGTATGATAAGCCTTATTACACACACCGTCGCAAGTAATGACATTTTTACCACTTAAATTAATACTTTTCTTACACTTGTTACACAAGTTGACTGCACTTGACGCCGTTGGAAGACTTGGAAGACATTCAGAAGGGAACAATTCTTTTGTGGAGGAGCATTCAAATAAGTGTTTTTCCCGAAGAGTACAAGGCACTTCAGGCAGGAAAACCTCTCCACAATAATTCCAAAATATTATCACTAAGCCCATATTTTGATAAATCAACACTTTTAATATATGTAGGAGGGAGGCTTAAAAATGCTGATATTCCTTCCCAATCAAAGAACCAAATATTACTCTCAAAAAATAACATTGCAACAACCTTACTTTTAGAGCACTTACATAAAAAACATCTGCACGCTTCCCATAGAACACTTATATCCATCTCTAGGCAACAATTTTGGATTTTAAGTGTAGGAAGAGAAACACGCAAGGTGATCTCTAAATGCATTCAATGTTTCCGTGCTAAGCCCAGATCCATAGATCAGTTAATGGGAAACCTTCCTAAAGAAAGAATCGTACCTTCTAGACCGTTCCATTATACAGGAGTAGACTTTTGTGGACCAATAAGGACACATTATAACGTCCGAGGAAAAACTCCAACCAAATCATATCTTGCAGTATTTGTATGCTTTTCTACCAAAGCTGTGCATATTGAAGTAGTAGCAACCTAACCACTGAAGCCTTTATAAACAGCTTGAAACGATTTGTAGGAGGACGAGGTTTATGTCATACCATATTCTGTGACAATGCCACAAACTTTGTTGGGGCAAGAAATCAATTAAAAGATTTCCAAGAGTTTCTTGATTCATCTGAAACTAAAACATCAATCAATTCAAATTGTCTGAAAATGGGAATCAATTGGAAACACATCCCACCACGCTCTCCTCACTTTGGAGGCCTCTGGAAGGCCGCTGTTAAATCCGCAAAAACATTACTGTTGAAAAATTTAGGAGAAGCTTCTTTAAATTATGAAGAGCTTTCTACAGTTGTGGTTCAAGTCGAATCTATTTTAAATTCACGCCCACTTACACCCAACTCCTCCGATCCTAATGACTTGCAAGCATTGACTCCAGGTCATTTTCTTATTGGCGCTCCATAAACTTCGCTTCCAGAGCCTGATATTTCTGATCAGAAAATATCAAGACCAGACAAATTTCGTCAGATTCAGCATATTCAACAGCATTTCTGGCAAAGATTCACACCAGCCTCCAATGAAATGGAAGCTTGGACGTGTGATCGAAGTCATCAAGGGAACGGATGGATTAGTGCTAGTAGCGCATGTAAAAACGGAAACAGGAACATACCAAAGAGCTATTCAGAACATTTGTCCTTTACCAATTGATCATAAGGAGCAAAAAGAGCCGGCTGTGCAAGTCTCAATAAAAAAACAACCAAACAAACAACAAAGTGGAAGATTCCTCCGCAATGCTTTGGCAACTTTGTTATGTTTCATGCTTTTATTGCTTCCATTAGCAACCGCCACAGATACTGAACCCATAAGAATAACTAAATTCGACAATCCAACAGGCATCTATTTTGAGGACATTGGTAGTACTAGCACTGTCAATAGTTTTTGGAACATTTACATATTTTACAATTTGTCGTCATATTGGTTGGAGCTAGGAGAAATAAAAACGTATTTAGACAGAATGGATAAAATCTGTATTAGATATTTTTAAGCTGTCATCCATCAAAGGACGAAGTCTTAATGACTCAATAGTATTTGAAATGATGATTCCTTTGGTTGATAATCAGGAATATCAGCTTTTCAATTTGGTTCCATTCCCCCTATTTAAAAATGATTCAAGTTTCATTATAGAAGTATCATCCCCCTATTTAGCCATTATTTATTTTGAGTTAACAGAAAATCAATTACTATCGTGTCAATTTCTTTCAACCAAAAATTATATTTGTATCCAACAATTACCTACAATGATTCACCGAGACAGGGATAACAGTTGTGCAGTTTCATTATTGCATAATTTGAACAGTGCTTTAAGTCACTGTTTTTTAACTAAATCCATTCTTCACGATGGATAAGTCTTAAAGGTTCCAATAGTTGGATATTCGCTCTTGATGACGTAGGAACTGGATTACTTGTATGTGAAGGAACTACGAAAAGCTTAGTCTTAAGTGGAAGTGGGTTGATAGAATACTTTGACCAATACTTTGACATCACAATATTTGAATTAATGCTGACACGAGGAAGTGATGTCTTTATCATATCCCTTAGTAATGCAAATCCCATAGTAATTCCAAATTTCCGTTCCCACAACTCCTATTTCACCTAGCTCCCTCAGCTGCGTGAGATCAGACGAAATATGATCTTCTATAAAAGTTCAATGTTTTGCCTCACGCGCTGAAATATTTATTATGTTGACTGGCCATTTTTTGGTTTTCCCTCTGAAAACTTTCCGGTCGGTCGACACTCACTGTTTAACCGTAGACAATTAAACAACTAATAAAATGTGTACTTATAATCAAACTTTTTTTACGTGTTTTAATTTTGTATATGAATAATTTTGTACTTATAATCAAACTTTTTTTACGTGTTTTAATTTTGTATGTGAACAATTTCTATATTTGTATTTCTAATAAAATTACAAGTTGTATTTTTTTCAAAAATATTTAGTATACATTTATTATCTATAATTATTAAATCTTCCTTTTTAAAATTTTATTCTTATCTTCATAGTTTGTTTTTCCATCAGTTATTAGTGTTTTATACATATGTAGAAGAAAGCTCGAGAGAGTTTAGGTTTGGGATTGGTTCAACAAATACACGGTGAAATTTGTTATCAACGTAGGAATCATTACTATTTATTGTTTTATTTGGTTTTCATGAAAAATTGTTGAACTTTTTATATCTTTTAGTTTTTCAAATGTTACATTATAATTTTCAATTTCCTTTGGCGACAAAATATCTTTACCTAGTAAACCTAATTGACTCAATAATATACTCTCTTTTACTTTCTTAACTTGGTCGTTTAATAGTTGAATATCATATTGAATTTGAAATGCATGTTGTATTGTTGTTATTTTCCAATTTTCTTTATCTATTTCGTTACTTAAGGGTGAGTGTCCCATGAAAAAATAGGTTAGAGTTTTGCGCTAAGTCGTATAGCGTTCACACTTTTCCGAATATTTTAATGAAACAAACGGATATCGATAGGAAATAGGATGGTTAAAATATTTCAGGAGCTTTAAAAAAAAAACAAATTAAAATTGGACCTAAAAATTAGAAAACAGATGGAAAAATCAAAAAAAAATTGTAGAGTGCTTGCAAATATGATGGGGCATATAATAAATAAATTTTTTTTATTTTTTTTTTATTTTTTTTTCTTAAGAAAATATATCTGCAAGATGAGTATCGGTTTTATTTTTTTTTTATTTTTTTTATTTAATTCCAAAAAAAATCTTACAAACCTATGGAAAATTAAGGAAATTTACTAAGTGGTATGAATGTTTTACTGGATATAACTTAATAAATATAAAAGATAAAGAAATCAAACTATCTTTTTTACAAAGCCAATAAATAGGTGTGTAATTACTTAACTTTTTTTTTTCAATTTTTTCAAATTTTTTTTTTTTTTTTAACAAAAAGTAAAAAAAAACACTTTTTTTTTCTTAAAATTTTTTGATTTGCACAGGGGCTTTTAGAATTATATTTTTTAATTTTTGTGAATAATTTTTTATGAAAGATTCATATATTCTGAAAAAAGTATCGGTTTTGAAAAAAAAAAAACTCATAGGATATATTTCAAAATGCAATTCAATATGACAATATTTGTAATACCATTGTAAGAGAACGACTGGCAATAGAATTCTGGCATATTTTTTTTATTTTTTTCTGGTATTTTGTTTATCCACTTTTCAAAAAAAAAATAATTTTTTCGCTTACTATTTATTTAATTTTATTCTTAGAAAAGACGTCTATTTTGCATTTTTTAACAAAAAAATTCCTTGCACACGCACACAAAGAAGTTGTAGTTCCACGAAATTCCACTGCAATATCAGCGCTAAAGAAGAGAATTTCTATCTCTTTGCAAATAAATTTCGCCCGCCCGTTCGCTCTCACATATATTTTGTCTTGTTTTTTTTTTGTGCTTGGCTAAGTTTTTTTTTATTTTTCTTTTCTTACCCGTCATCTTATAATTATTAGAAAATGTAAAAAAAACCTGCTGTTAGAAATAATTTTTTTTCTAGATATATTTGATGCAAGGTCATGATTCATGAATAACAATTTGTATATGACGTAGCCACATGCAGAAGAATTTGATTTTTTTTGGTTGGGCAAGTTACTTGTAGGTTGTTACACATTGTATTTTGTTATCGCGATTCATGATATCGCGATGGATATGATCGTTCTTTAGATATAAAACTCAGAAGTTTGAAAAATTAGGTAGATAATTATATACCTATGTCCTGTTTTTTTTTCTTTGTTCAAATCGTAACTCGTAGACTTGATGGTTGATGGAAGTTCGTGTTCACTTCTTGTGGTCGGATCGATGCAGGATTTTTGGTTGAATATTGTGCAGTATAGGTACCTATATATACTTATGGGTATACATTTATACTCATTGGTTGGGTCATTTTTTTGTTTTGCGAAAAGAAATATGTATACATATATATAGGTATACAAGTCATTTTGTATTGTTTTTTCTTCGATAGTTTATGTAAAATAGTGTAATTGAATGATGAATGATTGAAATGCTTGATATCGTTGGTGGAGAATTTAATTTTGAGTAGGTATAGCGATAGATTTGATTAAAATTATTATTTAGTGATTGAATGCAGTTTGCATTTCACTGGGAGGGTAATACCTTCAGATATGTGCAATTAATAATGTCAAGTGGATGGCGCCAAAATATGCATACATATAAGTAAGAATCTAGTATACGTAATTTAGGTCGTTTTCAAAACAGTGAGTTCTATTTTTTTGTATGATCATTAGATTTTGGGATATCAATGATAAAAGAAAAAAACACATTTGAACAATGACAAAATTATATCCCGTTATTTTCCATACCTGTGCCGGCAATGTCTGTAAAAATTATTTTTTTTTCAATATTTTTAAAGAAGATTGAAATTATTTTTATTTTGTTTTAATTTGACCATAATTTAAATACATAGTTGAAACCTTTCAAAAATCACTCCAAAATTAGAAAAAAAAATTATCTTGATCTTCAGCATTTTATTATGTGTACTGTACCTACCTTATTTAAAAAAAAAATATCATTTATATAGCCCTTCCCGTATAGAACATACTTGGTAGTTTCTCGACCCATACAAAAACTTATACTTTTTTTACTCTAGTTAGGTACCTATAATTTGAATAAATTTCCAAAAATCATGTCTTACCTGCCTAGGTTGCTACTCACTTTCAAAATTTTCAATTCCGTACAATTTTCCTAATTATATTCCAACCTGCAATACAACCGTATGAATGAGCCGGTAAGTGAAATGTTCTTTCAAAAAATTCTCAAAAGAAAACATACATTTTATATAATACCTAACTAATAATGAATATTTTTTTGCAATTAGAAGATTATATCATAACGAACAAAAAAATATGTAGGTAGATATCTACAACAAATAAAAATATCCACCGCCACCAAACCGAAAACCCCTCTCTAGCATTATGTATATCGTTTTTTGTCGCTTATTCATATTATGTAGGTATATTACTTTTCTCATTTCTCATAGTATGACATACTCGTAACATCCAAAAAACAAAACAACTACCTACCTATAGCAAAAAAAAAAACTTAAAAAAACATCATTCGCGCCGGGCCTATGTCATCGCCACCGGCCGTTCGCGTCGCGTGTCGGTCAGACTCATCTCTCATAGTCTCAGCACAACAGGTTCTGGCAATAAATATGTAATATGTATGTATGCCTGTGTGCGCTTGTGCGCCTCTGTCTGTCGATGCATACCATAGACCATACCCATATGCCTCTGTGGCTGGCATTATCTGGCTCTGAGAAAAGTATTGCGCAAGAGAGAAGTTAGCTTATAGAAGAGAATCATTCTTCTACTAATACATTCAAATGTATTTACATGATTTCTGAGTTTGCTTCTGAGGGACACCCACCCTTAAGGGATGTATTAGTAGAAGAATGATTCTCTTCTATAAGCTAACTTCTCTCTTGTGCAATACTTTTCTCAGAGCCAGATAATTCCAGCCACAGAGCCATATGGGTATGGCAGTGATGGAAATCGACTTTTTTCGATTGTACTGAAAGCTGAAACAAAAAAGTACTGAAAAAGACCAAATAGTACTGAGCTCTTTTAAATGAATTAAAGTAAACGAACACACAAATTCAAAAACAAAATGTAGGTATAGATATTTAACGAGAACAAAAACAATTCATTTGTTATTACATATTTAATATTAAATTAACATAAATAAGAAAAAAAGGAACTTCATTATTAATAGCTAGATAAATATCGGACGGATACCCATATCACAGTTAGGAGTTTTCATTGAAACTCATCATTGAATATTTGTATTTTGTGAGTTTCAATCATTTTTATAACTGATGACTTACATGTGTAGATAATTTTTTACTCTAAAAGTTTTTCTTTTTGAAGTGGTTTGTTTGTAACATTTTTACTCACAAGATTTTTACTAATTATGAAGCTGTGACAACATTCATTTTTTATCAGATTTTTCGTTTCTATCAGTGCAGAGCACGTTTGCACTTGCAAACGGTTTCTTAATTTAGTTTTAATTATGTTTTGGTATGAAAATATTCTTTCGACATTTGCCGAAGAGTGAGGAACACAAAAGGCACCCTGAACAATGCGATGAATATTTTCAAACATTAACTCATTGCATTCATTTTTAAGAAGACCAATTTTTGGTTTTGATATTTAGGGTATGTTCGCATCGCATATAATTTTTTGTAAGTAAAGTTGTGAAGATAAAAAAAATTTAGTAAAGGAATTAAACAATTTTGTACAAACAATTCAAAATAGTACTGAAAATGGCAAAGATGTACTTACGTACTGAGAAAATCAAATAGTACTGAATTCAGTACAATAGTAAGCCTTTTTCCAACGGTGGGGTATGGTATTGGTATGCATCAGAAGACAGAGGCACACAAGCGCACACAGGCATACATACATATTACATATTTATTGCCAGAGCCTGTTGTGCTGAGACATGAGAGATGAGTCTGACCGACACGCGACGCGACGGCCGGTGGCTATGACATAGGCACGGCGCGAATGATGTTTTTTTAAGTTTTTTTTTTTTTGCTAAAGGTAGGTAGTTGTTTTGTTTTTTGGATGTTACGAGTATGTCATACTATGAGAAATGAGAAAAGTAATATACATAATATGAATAAGCGACAAAAATGATATACATAATGCTAGAGAGGGGTTTTCGGTTTGGTGGCGGTGGATATTTTTATTTGTTGTAGATATCTACCTACATATTTTTTTGTTCGTTATGATATGATCTTCTAATTTAAAAAAAATATTCATTATTAGTTAGGTATTTGAGAATTTTTTGAAAGAACATTTCACTTACCGGCCCATTCATACGGTTGTATGGGGAGAGTATGATAACCGGGGCGCCGAGAAATGATAATGGATTTTTGGAAAACACGGCAATACAAGCATTTTTTACTATGAGAGGGGGGTCTATCTCCCCCCGTTTAGGCGGTAGGGGCAATTTAAAATATATGTACGTTAAATGGAAAACAAATAATTAAAAAATAACGGTAATACTTACAACTAAGTTTTATACATTTTTTTAAAGCCAACACTTTTGTCTATTAGCCAGTTTTTGAATAAAGTCAAAACTATGCATAGTTTTTGAAAAAAATTCTTTTAAACTCAAAATTTGGGCAAAAAATAGTTAAAAATAAGGTTTAAAGTGTAATTTTTCAAAACTTCAACATTACCTACTGTTATTTTTTTTTTTAGAATTCATTGCTTTAATTTAATTTTGATCAAAATCTGAAAACTAGATGATTTTATGTCTTCTAGTTCTTGAGAAAATTGAAAATTACCAAAAAAAATATTTTAATTAAATTATTTTTTCTGTGCTTGAGTATTTACGTAGTCTTATTTTGATAGTTATAATCGAATATGGATAAAGAAATACCTAGGATAAATTAATTTTTCTTAAATCCAGTTTATTTCAATGCAAAAGAAAGTTTGCATGCACCCCATTTAGCACCCACCCCATGTTGCACACACCCCAAATCCTATAGTGAGGCCAAGCAGGGGGGTTGCACCACCCATACACACCTCGGTGTGTCATACACCCAACCTCGCACCAAATTATTTATAAACTTAGGTATGGTTTTGAAATATTGAAATTTAAAATTGTTTTTTAACTTTTTTTTACTCAAATTTTGAGTTTAAAATTAAATTTTTGGAAAACTATGCATAGTTTTGACTTGATTTAAAAACTGGCTAATAGAATAGAATGTTGGCTTTAAAATAACGTATAATACTTAATTTTAAGTATTACCGTTATTTTTTAATTATTTGTTTTCCATTTAACGTACATATTTTTTAAATTCCCCTACCGCCTAAACGGAGGGAGATAGACCCCCCCTCCCGTAGTAAGAAATGCTTGTATTGCAGTGTTCTACAAAAATCCGTTATCATTTCTCGGCGCCCCGGTTATCATACTCTTGCCGGTTGTATTGCAGGTTGGAATATAATTAGGAAAATTGTACGGAATTGAAAATTTTGAAAGTGAGTAGCAACCTAGGCAGGTAAGACATGATTTTTGGAAATTTATTCAAATTATAGGTACCTAACTAGAGTAAAAAAAGTATAAGTTTTTGTATGGGTCGAGAAACTACCTAGGTATGTATGTTCTATACGGGAAGGGCTATATAGTTGATATTTTTTTTTAAATAAGGTAGGTACAGTACACATCATAAAATGCTGAAGATCAAGATAATTTTTTTTTTAATTTTGGAGTGATTTTTGAAAGGTTTCAACTATGTATTTAAATTATGGTCAAATTAAAACAAAATAAAAATAATTTCAAACTTCTTTAAAAATATTGAAAAAAAAATAATTTTTACAGACATTGCCGGCACAGGTATGGAAAATAACGGGATATAATTTTGTCATTGTTCAAATGTGTTTTTTTCTTTTATCATTGATATCCCAAAATCTAATGATCATACAAAAAAATAGAACTCACTGTTTTGAAAACGACCTAAATTACGTATACTAGATTCTTACTTATATGTATGCATATTTTGGCGCCATCCACTTGACATTATTAATTGCACATATCTGAAGGTATTACCCTCCCAGTGAAATGCAAACTGCATTCAATCACTAAATAATAATTTTAATCAAATCTATCGCTATACCTACTCAAAATTAAATTCTCCACCAACGATATCAAGCATTTCAATCATTCATCATTCAATTACACTATTTTACATAAACTATCGAAGAAAAAACAATACAAAATGACTTGTATACCTATATATATGTATACATATTTCTTTTCGCAAAACAAACAAATGACCCAACCAATGAGTATAAATGTATACCCATAAGTATATATAGGTACCTATACTGCACAATATTCAACCAAAAATACTGCATCGATCCGACCACAAGAAGTGAACACGAACTTCCATCAACCATCAAGTCTACGAGTTACGATTTGAACAAAGAAAAAAAAACAGGACATAGGTATATAATTATCTACCTAATTTTTCAAACTTCTGAGTTTTATATCTAAAGAACAATCATATCCATCGCGAAATCATGAATCGCGATAACAAAATACAATGTGTAACAACCTACAAGTAACTTGCCCAACCAAAAAAATCAAATTCTTCTGCATGTGGCTACGTCATATTATACAAATTGTCATTCATGAATCATGACCTTGCATCAAATATATCTAGAAAAAAAATTATTTCTAACAGCAGGTTTTTTTTACATTTCCTAATAATTATAAGATGACGGGTAAGAAAAGAAAAATAAAAAAAAACTTAGCCAAGCACAAAAAAAAATAAGACAAAATATATGTGAGAGCGAACGGGCGGGCGAAATTTATTTGCAAAGAGATAGAAATTCTCTTCTTTAGCGCTGATATTGCAGTGGAATTTTGTGGAACTACAACTTCTTTGTGTGCGTGTGCAAGGAATTTTTTTGTTAAAAAATGCAAAATAGACGTCTTTTCTAAGAATAAAATTAAATAAATAGTAAGCGGAAAATTTATTTTTTTTTTGAAAAGTGGAAATACCAGAAAAAAATAAAATAAATATGCCAGAATTCTATTGCCAGTCGTTCTCTTACAATGGTATTACAAATATTGTCATTTTGAATTGCATTTTGAAATATATCCTATGAGTTTTTTTTTCAAAACCGAGACTGTTTTCAGAATATATGAATCTTTCATAAAAAATTATTCACAAAAATTAAAAAATATAATTCTAAAAGCCCCTGTGCAAACCAGAAAATTTTAAGAAAAAAAAAGTGTTTTTTTACTTTTTGTTAAAAAAAAAAAAAAATTGAAAAAATTGAAAAAAAAAAGTTAAGTAATTACACACCTATTTATTGGCTTTGTAAAAAAGATAGTTTGACTTCTTTATCTTTTATACTTATTAAGTTATATCCAGTAAAACATTCATACCACTTAGTAAATTTCCTTCATTTTTCATGGGTTTGTAAGATTTTTTTGTAATTAAATAAAAAAAATAAAAAAAAAAATAAAACCGATACTCATCTTGCAGATATATTTTCTTAAGAAAAAAAATAAAAAAAAATAAAAAAAAATTATTTACTATATGCCCCATCATATTTGCAAGCACTCTACAATTTTTTTTTGATTTTTCCATCTGTTTGCTAATTTTTAGGCCCAATTTTAATTTTTTTTTTTAAAGCTCCTGAAATATTTTACCCATCCTATTTCCAATCGATATCCGTTTGTTTCATTAAAATATTCGGAAAAGTGTGAACGCTATACGACTTAGCGCAAAACTCTAACCTATTTTTTCATGGGACACTCACCCTTAAGGATTTTCGTTCAGTAGATTTAGTTGCTTTAGAAGCAGCTGTAATTGAATCTCCATGGGTCAACTGCCGATTGACTTCTGATCCAGATGATAAACTACTATATTTTCAAGAAGTGGTTGCACAGCTTTATAACCAATATGTACCAACCAAAACTGTTAACATTCGAAATAAAAGCTGCCCCTGGTTTACGAATGAAGTCGTGAATACTATTAAATCTCGCAACAAACTTTACAGTAAATGGAAACGAAATCCATCTAATTCTAACTGGTTAATTTATAAAGCAATGCGAAATCATGCTAATGTTATAGTGCGAAATGCTAAGAGCAATTATTATTCATCAAAACTTAATACTTCTCTTTCTTCTAAAAAACTTTGGAGCAATCTAAGACAAATTGGTATCTCTAGTGGAAATAATAATGCCAAATGTGAAATTGATCCTGAAGAGTTAAATCTATACTTTGTTGGAAATAGTGCTCTTGATAATAATGGAGTTTCTGTGAACCGTTTTCTTCAATCCACTGAGTTATTTGGGAATTTTGAAGTGGTTACAGTTAATGATGTTGAAGTTATAAATTCTATTGCCCAGTTAAAATCGCATTCAGTTGGTGAAGATGGCGTATCCCTACGTTTTATCAAAATGATTCTTCCCTATATAATATCTCATTTAACGCACATTTTCAACACAATCACTGCATCACAACATCAACTTTTCCAAAGCATTGGAAAACCGCTTGAGTTGTACCAGTTGCAAAAAATTCGAAGCCACTCACTCCTGCGGATTTTAGACCAATCAGCATCCTACCATGCTTGGCGAAGGTCTTCGAGAAACTTATAGCAAAACAAATCCTTCTACATTTAACCAATCATAATTTAATTTATCAAGATCAATCTGGTTTCAGAGCTAGGCACTCTTGTTCTACCGCAATGGTCAACATTTTGGAAAGTATACGGCAAAATTATGATAGAGGATATGTTACGCTCCTATGTCTGCTTGATTTCTCGAAGGCCTTTGATAAAGTTGATCATAAATCCTCTGTTGGAAGCTAGGAAACATGTTTGGTTTTGGCAACAGTGCAATAAAACTTCTGAGAAGTTTTTTGAGTGATAGATTTCAAAGAGTTGCTACTCCAAAATCTTCTTCATCACTTTTACCAGTAAAACAGGGTGTACCACAAGGTTCTACCACCTATGAGCAGCTTTCCCGATATTCTTCTGTCAGATAGTAAACTGAAAATGGTAAAAACTGTGACAAACCTTGGCTTTGTTATAAGCCACAACCTATCAGGATATGAACATACGAATTATGTTATAAAAATAATTTATATTCGTCTTCGCAAACTATGGATTACAACTTGTTTCCAAGGCCGTCTTTACCCTTTTGGGGGCCCTGGGCACTTTTCGAAAATGGGGCCCCTGTATGATTATATAAAAATGTTATATTGTGTAATAAAGGTATACAGAAAAAATCAAATTACTTTCAATTAATATTTATTATTTTAATTTTTTAAATAAATAATATTTTTTTAATTCATTAAAAGCCGCATTTAAAACACAAACATAAAAATTAACATAGACACAACATAAACATAAACATAAACAATGTAAAAATAAAAACAAAAAAATAAATATTTCATATAAAAATTCAAAAATAAACAAAATTTAAATAACAGAAAATTAAATATGTTATTCAGAATGTAATTTAAAGAACAATAATATATTAATATGCAAAAAGCGACACAGACTATATTTTTTCAGGTAAAAGAGAGGAATGTTTATTGAAGGAGTCTTTTTCTTGATTTGAGATTAGCAAAATCATTGATCACATCTTCAAAATCGATGCCTCTGAGGATGTCGCTTTCGTTTGACATCAGCGATAAACTTGTCAATCTTTCTTGAATCATTGTAGTTCTGAGTTCGTTTTTTATTCTTTTTAACTTAGAGAAGGAACGTTCCCCACTGCAATTGGTCACCATCATACTTAAGAAAATTCTTAGTCGAATTTCAGCATTTGGAAATTCATCTTCAATTTTATTTGTTTTTAAAAAATTATAAAGTTGTAGAATATTGTCAGTTTTTTCATTTTCGTGTCGACTAATTTTCAAGTAGTCTTTTAAATTCAGACATTCAGCATGTAGTTCATCTCCGTTCACATCTTCGGTGTAAAATTTAGCAGAAGATTTGCAGTTTTCTTTTAAATCTTCTGAATTCAGATTTTTTAATCGAAAAAAAAGTCAAAACGTTGGCCAATCTTTGTATACGAACCTAGTCGCTGTTTCAAATGAACGCTTAGAGTGTCGACAATGGGAAGAAAGGTTTCAATTTTGAATCTTTCTTTCCCAGTCAGAATTACTGAGGGTCCAGAGCCGTCAAAAAAAAAGTCTGGCGTGAGCCAGACACCTCGTCCTTTCAGAAAGGTCCTTATATTCGGAATCCGGGTTTTTTGTCTGGCTGATGAATCAAAGTTAATAAAATTGTCCCTGAGCCCAATTATAAATTCATCGATTGCACTCAGCAAATTTATTGCAACATCCAGGCTAATATTTTGTTTTTGAAGTAAAGTACTTGTTTTATTAATTCTTTGCAATACAGAGTTCCAAAGTTCTGTGGGTATGGTAAATTCAAGCTTGGACATTTTTGTGCAAAGACTAAGTGCTTCCTCTCTGTCATAAATCGTTGCCGATAGACATCAAAGCTTCTTCAATTTCTTGATGAACTTTATATAAGGCACTTAGTGCATCAGCTCGCGCCAACCATCTTGTTTGAGAAAGACTTTTTAAAACTTTTTTTTGGACCTAAATGAGCAGTCCACACACTCCATCGATGAGAAGATACCGAAAAAAAGTTATACAATTTTTGTATAATGTCAAAAAATTTGGTTGCTTCTAAGACACACCCAGCGGCATGCACTCCTGCCAAGTTTAATGAGTGCCCTGCACATGGTACAAAAGTGGCAAATTTACATTTTTCTCTTACTCTTGCCTGCAGACCAGAAAACTTTCCTGGCATATTTGCCGCGTTGTCGTAGCTTTGGCCTCTGCAATCTGTTATCGAAAGTCATGATCCGCCAAAAACTTCAGTATGGTTTCCGCTAAATAATCAGAACTATGTTCGTTAATTGAAATAAAGTCCAAAAACCTTTCAACAGGCTCGTGATCTTTTACGTATAACGAATAATAAATGTTATTTGATCAACATGAGACAGATCGGGTGTGCTATCAACGCTAATTGAAAAATATTTTGCCATTTTGACTTCTTTTACAATAGTTTTCAAAACCTGTCTTCCCATGACATGAATAAATTCATTACAGATATTTGCTGAAAGATAACACGCATGACCACTTCCTGGATTTCCAAATTTGCTTAAATGATCTGCGAGAAACGGGTCAAACTCGCTAAGAAACTCAATGCATCCCAAATAATTCCCGTTATTATGAGATCCGAGGATCTCATTGTCACCGCGAAATGGAAGCCCTCTCGCCTATGTATGAGTAACTGCATTGATGCAAACTCGTATGCGCGTTGCTATAGAAAGACCATTATCATTTATCTTTATTTTTCCATACATCTTTCCATACAGTGATATTCAAAATGTGTGAGTTTTTTTTTTGTTTCTGTCAGAATGCAAACTGCATTGCCACTCAGTTAGTTAGTTATTCACAGCGGCATTGTTTATAGGTGCTTCATATTTCTATTTTAATTTGAACAGGTATAATTTCGCATGGAATGTGATTTAAAATGTTCGGCAAAGGTTGTTGTTCAGCAAAGAAAGTACGAATTCTGATCATTCTTTATGCATCTAAAATTGTATCGAAATATTTTTTTTTTCTAGAAAATAGACCAATAGAGGTTAAGTGATGTTTCAGCAATTTGGGGGCCCCTGGTGATTGCGGGGCCCTGGGCCCGGGCCCAGTGGTAAAGAGGGGTCTGCTTGTTTCACTCCCATTGATACCAGACGAAAATTAGTCATGAGTCTTATTTTGCCACTAATAACTTACGCGGAAGTCAACGGAAGTTGGAAGTGGCATTTAATGATTCAGTTCGTTATGTTTATGGTCTGCGAAGATATGACCACATCTCGCATTACGCAAACAATTTCCTTGGTTCTTCTCTAAAACGCTTTATCGAGGCTAGAAATTGTATATTTTTACACGATATTATAGTCAACAAGACTCCGTCATATTTATATGACAAACTCATTTTTATCCGATCGTCTAGAACATTTTGCCTAATTACATCTCGATACCGATACCTAAACTCCTCGCGTCTGTTTTTTGTGTACGCAATTCAATTATGGAACTCCTTGCCAACAAATATAAGAGAAATATCAAATCCCACTCGTTTTAAAAATGCAATTTTTCTCTATTTTTCTATGACTATCTAAAAACTATCTTTTTCTCCCTCTCTCTCTTTTATTATCTAAGTATCTATTTTCATCTTTTCAAAATGTTTTGCTTCTTACTTCATCTTCTCCTTTCAACATATTTTCCTTCTTTACTCTTCGAAAAAAAAATATTGTTAATTAGTTCTAAGTTTTCTTGCTTTGTTTTTCAAAAAGTTAATTAAAAAACCGCTTAATTTTTAAACTCTAAGTACTATAAAAGATAATAATCTTAATGTACCAAGTTATTATTAGAAATAAATAAATGAAATGAAATTTCAGACGAAACAAAGTCAACGATCTCATCATCACCTGCTCACGTAATACCTACATCCAAATTCTATAACCTACCCTATTTTTGAATAACAGAAGTTACATCATTATCAACTTACATAATACCGACACCAGAGTTCTATGACTTAATGCACTAACTTGTAACTTGTAAATTCAAGCAATCGAGGACAATCGCGTTTAAGAGGGGAATACTTATTGATGCAATAGTGTAATCCCATCACCCAAATTCCAGAGAACAAATTCATGGTGCAGTGGCCAGTTGCAGTCATCATCACCAAATTCTAAGTTAATTAATATTCAATCATATCACTCATGCCTTTTGTTCTATTCTTTCAATATTCGATTATAAATAGATGTGCAGTTAAGATAGTAATTTGAGTTGTTATTTACCAATTGTTAATAAAGGTTCAGGCAATCTGCCTGAAGAAAAAATTATTTTTTTAATTAAATACAATACATGTTTATTAACTAATATAAAAAAAATCATGATTTGAGTGACACAGCCGTGTTAGGAAATGTAAGAAAAAGTTGAGAGGGAGCTGATGTTTTTTTATACACTGGGCAGTTTTAGCAGGTGGTTTTTAAGGGTGGTAGAAAAACTAATTTGTAAGCTCTCTGGTCAGAGAACAGAAATCAAAAAGTAGTTAATCTCTGTATAGGTTTCTAGTAGGTATTTGACTTCAATTTTTTTTACAAAATTTTTAGAAAATTTCTATTCAAAAAAAAATTTTAAATTTAATTTAAACGATTTGCATAAGTGTAAACTATTTCTGCGTATTACATTATTGTTTTCGTTGCGTATCAAATAAGACCTAGGAGATTCTGCTGCTTTTTCAATTCTAGCTGGAACCCATTTTCCATCCCTCCTATACACAACATTGTCTCCTTTCTTAAGATTGAATTCGTAAGGTCGACTATTCTTGCTATACCAATTCTTTTGTTTCTCTTTTATTAAGCACATCTTATCCCTTACCTCATACGGTATTGTTTTAGGTATAAGAAGGTTTTTCGATACAGGGTGTTTTGTTCTAAGTAACTTGCTATTTAATAACTGTGATGGTGTATAACCTAGACTTGGAATAATTTTTGTTCGATATTCAAGTAGAAAAATGTTACTGTTAATGTTAAAAATGTGTTGTGCTTATTACTTTCTCTGGATTTCTTCATCATAGTTTTGGCTATATGAACTGACTTCTCTGCTAGTCCATTAGAGCGAGGATAATATGGACTTGAATAAATAAACTTTATACCCCACTCGTTTTCAAATGTATGGCATTCGAAAGAATTAAATGGCTGGTTATCACAAACCACAATTTCTGGGATGCCATGAATGGCGAAAATTTCTATTAATACTTTAACAACGCTCTTAGCTGATTTCTTCGGTAGTTTTCGTAAATCAAACAATCAATCAATAACTACTAAAACGATTTTCCTCCAAACTCCAAAATATCGCAACCAACTCTTTGGTAGGGATATTCTGGGACTTCATGAGGATATAACTTTTACTTTGTGTTTGAACTTCGGAATTTTTCACAGATTGGACACCTGTTAATCATATTTTCAATATCCTGGGCCATCATTGGCCAGTAAAATAATATTTTAGCGCGTGAAATTGTTTTGGTAATACCAAAATGATTTTCATGTAAGGCTTTTAGCGTTTCATATTTTAGAGTTTTAGGAACAAATATTCGGTTTTCGTAAAAAACTAGCCCATCTTCAAAACATATTTTATCTTTTATATTCCAGTAAAACTTATTTATTTCAAGATCATATTTAAAAAGTTTGACCTTCATACGCTGCAATCTGACAGAATATGTTTTTTCTAAAGGCCTATTTATAATGGACAAAAGTGGCTGGTAGGTATGCATAGTAACGTGTCGGCCGTAAATTTAATCATGACATTTTTGGCATGCATACACGATCGCTAGGAATTCTTTTTCGGTCTGTGCGTAAGAAGTTTCTGTTACTGTAAGACTTTTTGAACCAAAAGAAACTGGCCTTCCTTCTTGAAGTAAGCAACAGCCAAATCCGTTCTTTGAAGCGTCCGTTTATATCGTAATAGGGAAAGCAGGCTCAATATTACGTAAAGTGCTTGAATTAACGATAGCTTTTTTTATATTATCTATCAATGCTTTCTCATGTGCTGGAGACCAGCAAAACAAACTATCTTTCTTAAGTAATTCCCTCATGGGAGCCGAAAACTCAGCTAAATTTGGAATAAATGCGCGTAGATAGTTTATTGTTCCTAATATTTTTTAAGTTCATTTTTGTTAGAGGGCGTTTGAATATGCCTTATAGTTTCAACTCGGTCCGGATCCAGTGATAATCCATCTGAGGAAAAGATATGCCCTAAGTACTTCACTTTCTCAACTCTGTATTAAACTTTTTTCTGATTAAATTTTATATTAATTTCTCTGGCTCCTTGTAATACATACCCGTTCTAGATTCTCATCATGCTCTACTAAAGTCTTCCTACCAATAATCAAATCATCAATGTAACCAAATACACCCGGTAAGTTCCCAAAATATTTGTCATTTAGCTTCTGGAATTTATCTGGGGCAGTTCTTATACCGAAAGGTAAAACTTCATAGCGGTATGTTCCAAACGGCGGCGCACAGTTGTTTGGTTTGTATGGGAGAGCGGAAAAAATTCTGTCAAATCTGAACTGTTTAACGGATTTAAATGAAATTTGGTATACATATTTAAATCAGTCTTATGCATATTTGATTAAAATTTGGTTGAGAAAAAATAATTAGGAAAAAAGTTACTGACATTTTTCAAAAATTGATGGTTTTTAATGTTTTTATGGAAGAGCGGAAACAAATTTTTAAAATCTAAACTATTTACCGCATTTTAATGAAATTTGACACACATATTAAAATTAATCTTATACATATTTGCGTTCGCCTATTTGAATTATCGTCTCAGTTAAATTATTGATTTCCGTGTCTATTCTTTGTTTCTCGTTTCGTATGATTTCTGCAGTTTCTTTAACAAAAGAAAATTGGATGGCTCTGCAGTATCTTGTAGAGGATGGTCGATCGTTATTCCACACAATTATATCTTTGTTATCCTTCATAGTCATTTGAATTGGTACCAAAGATGTCATAAACATATTAGCGTATTTCCTCAGAACTTAAGTTGGGTTATTCCCTTTCAAAATATGGTCTTAGATTTTGAACATCATGACCATTAGTAATAAGTTCACTACACAAGACCGAATGTGGAATAGCAATTGAATCCATTTTATTTATATTTACTTATATTTCACTTTAACTTATTGGTTCATCAAAGAGTTAAAATTTTTTCTACACACCTTGCACAAATTCGCAATACTGACTTTTTTTTCGTAAGTACTTTATATATAAGTATGTAGTTTCAAGTACCAGGAAAGCATTCTTATTAGACATAAATAATCCTTAAAGGTAAAATTAAGAAATAAAAAACAAAAACAAAGCAATAAAACTTTGAAAAACAGTAAAACGCAACAGGTATAAAAAAAAATCAGAAAAAAACACCTTTTTTAATTTTGACCTGCCCCTACTTTTTGCGTGAAATCCAAAAAAATTGAAGGATTATCCCTAATCCTTTGATTAATTTTTTATTGAGCTTTATTATATTTTTCAAACTATCATAAAATAATAATATTTGTTCATAAATTTTTACAAGAAAATTGAGTTGAAAGTTGGAATTTTTTTCCAGGCAGAAATAAATAGTTTTGCAAAAGTCAAATTTCTTTGACCTGGGCATTGTATATGAATTTAGATAGTACTCTCATGAACACGTTCCACACGTCGTCCCCCTGGCGATCACACAACTAACTAATTTTCTGGTTGCTGTTTCTGTGTATATACAAGTGCGCCCCCAGACGACCACACAACTCAACTCAAAAATCATCGTGATGATAGTACTATAAGTTTTATATACAATAACCTGGGTCAATTTATTAATATTATTTTATTTTTTGAATAAAGGTTGACATTTTTCTAAAAATAATGGGCTTAACCACTTTGTTCTGACAATTAATACGAAAGAAATTATAACTTTTTCATAAACATCACCGTCAAGACGGAGATTTTCGAAACCCTATTCTGAGAGACAATTTTGTACATAACTCCCACATTCGCAGGTATTCGCAGCTGATTTTTGTCTACGCTTCAACTTGAAAGTATGGAGCACAAGATGTCATACGTCATTTCTTGACATGTTTTGACAGTTTTTTTTTAAGCAAAAGTTTAAAAAAAAACATTTTTTCTTAGTACCAATGTTTGAGGCTACTTAAAGATGACTCCTTTAATAAATCATCGTAGTTTTATATTTTTTTTATATAATCAAAAAATAGACCAATCAAATGATATAAGAAGTTATAGACTTTATGTAAAGGATATTCGGAAAAAATTTTTTAAAGTTTGTTGAAAATATGGTTCGCGATTTCAATAAAATTATTTTTTAACTTTGGGGGCTTATAAATCAGAACATAAAATATATATGCCAAAAAATCCTTTGAAATCTCACGCTTGGGTTATCTAAGAGTACTCAGACATAAATAGCTAGGTAAGACTTTTTCCAAAGTAATTTTTTCCGCTCAGACCACAGTACGGCGGCGTACTAAATACAGTTAAGTTTTTGGACTCTTCACTAAGTTCTAGTTGCCAGAAACCTTCTTTACAGTCCAAAATAGAAAAGAACTTCATGCCTTGCATTTTAAAAATAAAATCTTGCATTTTAGGTATTAAATGCTGTTCTTGTTTTAATCCTACATTTAAATCCCTTGGATCTAAGCAGATGCGAATTGACTTATCACCCTTTTCTACTATGACCAATAAGAAGGATTTTTTACCTTTGTAATAATATTTTTCTCCTCCATTTTCAAAAGAGTATCATTAACCGTTTCTCTTATACTAAGTGGGATTCTGCGGGGCAGCTTACTAACCGGACATGTTGAGCTATTTAGTTCTAATGAACATGGGTCAGGAAATCGACTCTGACCCATGAAAAAATCCTTATTCTTTTAAATAAAATCTCGTACCTCTGGTTGTTTAGCCTCAACTAAATTAACTCGGTTTATAAGTCCTAACTTTATGCAAGATTCAAGACCTAAAAGTGGTTTTGAATGCAATCAACAATAATATAGTCGAGATCAAAACTTTTTGTCTTATAAATCGTTTTACATGTTACTGTTCCTAGAGCACACAATTTAAAACCACCATATGCTTCAAGTTTCCTATTAAATGCTTTTAAATTCATTAAATTATTAAATTTTTCGAATATATTTTTTGGTAGAATATTTACTTGTGTACCACTGTCTAATTTAAATTCAATTGGCACGTTTTCTATGTGCAGCACTTCTGTCCAGCACTCTAATTTATTTGTGTGGATTGAATTTACCACGCGATCAATATATAAATATGAATCGTCACTTTCTTCCAAATTTTCACACAATATCACTTACCTGGCGGTTCTTACTTTTGCATGCTGTTGCATAATGGTTGTATTTACCACAGGAATTACATTTTTTTCTATGAGCTGGACACTAACCTCTCGCGTGACTCAAATTACAGTACTTGCATATGCCTCCTGGTCCAGCGTTATATCTCTTATTATCTGATGGCTGTTGCACAATGCACACGTCTCTGTACAGATTTATTGCAATGTGAATTCTGAAATTTTTAAAAATTATTATTATTTTCCTTAGAATATTTAAATGTATTATCCCTTTTATTTGTATTTTTGACAGCGTAGACCTCCGATTTCGATTCCCCGTTGATTTCTGCATAACCTTACTCTGTTCTATTGTTTTCTCTGCGATTCGGCATGTTTCAATTGCTTTTTGCAATATCAGGTTATCACTCTTAAGTTGCTGCGTTTGGGTGCTCTAATTGTTTATACCAATTACAATTCTATCCCTCAGCATGGCTTCTTTTTGGCTATCGAAATCACAGCTCTCCACCAATGTGGCAACGTCTTTTAAAAAATGGTCAAATGATTCGCCTTCCTTTTGTGCCCTCTTATAGAACAAGTATCGTTCGTATACAACGTTGGTGCGTGGGTTGCAATATTGCTCGAATTGCTCCACCACCTTTGTGAGAACTTTCTTATCAGCTTCGGTCAAGTTAAAGGTCTGGAATAGTTCGATAGCTTCTCGTCCAGCACAGCTTAGCAATCTAGCTACTTGGACTCCACCTTCTTCTTTTTCTGTTTTTGTTGCTGTTGCGTAAATGTCGAATTGCAATTTAAATCCTTTCCAATTTTCTTTTGAATTCCCATCCAAATTTAATGCATCTGGCCTGGTAAAATCCATGTTTTATTTAATACAAATATTTTTTTTTTCAGTTTCGTTTATCTATTATTTTATTTGTATGATCATTGTTCAAACTTCATTTTTTTTCTGTTAAAATTTTCGACTGCGCCATGTGGTATTGATGAGAAGCACGTTAAGGTAGAAATTTCATTTTATTCATTTTCAATTCAAGCTTAACCTAATACTTAATTCTATGGACCTATCTAAGTACATTTTCATACCTAATTGTAATTATATTCCAACAATAATAGGTACCTAAGTGTAATAATTTGCAAAAAATTAGAAGAATGCCTTGCCTACCTATGACGAACAAAAAAATGCAAGGATGATGGAATGAAAATCAATTTTTTTTTAATCACCGCCACCAAACCACCAAGACTCCAAGACCAACCCTTCCCTAATATTTACTATCTCCTAGACAGGCATATACGAATTCTCATTTCTCATATCGAATAAGTAAAACAGCGATATCAAAAAAAAAAAAAACCTGCCGCGCCGCGGTCGTTGTCAGTTGGTATTCTTTCTGCACATAACTGTATGATTTCTAGCTCTGAGAAAAGAATAGCACAAGAGAGAATTACATCACCCAGGTCATTTGTTAAAGAAGAGAATTTATCATTCAAATTATTCCTCTAATACGTTTAAATGCATTTACATGAAGTCTGAAAAGGGAACCCAGCCTTAACCTCGTCAATATTACGACTGACATTTTCAAGGGTGAGATATAAATTTTGGAGTTGCAAGGAAATGTTGGAATTCTTGTAGTCGTCGCATACGAATGATAGCAATAGCAAAGCTACCGTTTTAACCTTTCGGATAGGTACCTACTTCTTCGATATTACATGTGCAAAAACTGTATTTTAATGACGTCCATGGTAATTCAGAAATTAAAAAAAACGTAATTAAAAACGAAAATAGAGCTAGGGATGGTCACACTAAATTTACATATGTTTACAAATATATGGCCCCTATTATGACTCGCGAGTCGAACGTTCGTCTTAAGTCGAACGATTTAGCGAATTACTCTAGTCGAGGTATTGCTAAAAGCTCGCTTCAACATTCGCCTTTCAAAGTCACATAGAATTGCAGTTCGACTGATTTTGACAGATAAAGGCGAACATTCGCTAAAGATAATAGAACGACTTTTCAATTCGCCAAATTTTTTGACATTTGAGGCGAATGTTATTAGGCGAGTCGCAAACGGTAATGCCAAAAAGTCACATTCGACACATTTTTCGCGCGACTCGCGAGTCATAATAGGGGCCTATGTTTTAATATATTGATATGTGTACCGTGAGCTTATGCACACTTTAGTTGAATAGAACAGAAAAAAAAACAAGTAATGAACGAAATGATTTATGAAGGTACATTACATATATACATAAGTGGTTGTTGTATATTAATAAATTTTATTTTTTATTTTAAATAAATTGTAACAAGACTTACCAACAAAAATTTGACAACACTAAGAAAAGAGAAAATAGAAAATGTCGGTATAGGTTTAACAAACGAAATTCTAAAAATAAAGAACAACAAAATAATGAGAAAGAGAAACTGTAAGTAAGCATACTACCACCAAAATGCAAGGGAAACTCACCCTTGAAACCAAGTACAATAGTTTAGAAGGGCTCTTTAGTGAAGTTTAACATCTGATATTGTTATTTCACTTGCACTGATAAAAATTTTTCGTTCAGTTTAAAAACAGATGATAAAATCTAGGGATGGTTCTGAAACAGTGAAGGCTATTAACCCAGGAAATTTATCAGGCTGATAAATTTTATTAGCATTTTAGCCTAAACTGGTTTTATCGTGTTTTAAACAAGTACACTGTTTATACATAATTGATCATTTGATGAGATAATTTCGATTTATGGCGATTTTTTATGCTATTCGTTCTGATTTTGGAAAATTTCTATCATAGTAGGTATAATTTGTCTTGATTAACTCAATGATCAATTCTTAAACTATGACTTTCAAGATTTCACGGTTCTTGGACGCAATTAACAAATATTTTTCGGATTAATAGCGTTATTTAACTGTTATGGATGCAATTTCGAACTCACCTCGAACGTTTCGCATCAAATTCCACGCTCAATGCAATTTGACGCGAGACCTTCGGAGTGAATTCTAAATTGCGCTCTAAATATTTAAATAACCCGGCTAATCCAAAAAAAAATTGTTAATAATTGTCTGATAATTTCAAGGTAGTTATAAAAAACCATTACATTCTGATAAATTAATAATAAAAACTAAAGATATTTAATTATTTTTACTGAAAGTTATACAAAAAATCCCCAACATGCAGACAACTAAAGGCTATTTGATTAACTATTTCTTCAGAAAGTTATAAAACGAGTTATATATACAGATATTTTTTACAGGATCAATTCAAAATAAGAGATAAAAGAGATAAGATTTTAACCTAAAATTTGGACAGAAACTATCATTTTTCATTTACAATTTATTTAAAATATAGATAACATAGTTTGTTGATCAATTCACATTGGGAATTGAACTGAAAAAAATATTTTTCATGGTAAACATATCTTTTCTTACATTAAACCTTGGCCCATCTTTAAAATCTAAGATCTTTATTTGGCTTAGTTTGAACATTTTTTTCTTGATACTTTATTTCCAATAAGATATTTAGTCTGTATATTTATAAGTTTACCAAGTGTGCGTTTTATTTGTTCTCATCCACAAAATCTTCTTCCACATATTCTAGAGTGTACCAGTACTCCGTACATTTGGCAACTACCAATTAGCGTAGCGGGAGCTTGTACCTATACCACATCTACCACCTCCACTACAACCACCACTTCCACCAATACCACCACCCCAACCAATAATTACCACAGCCAAAAATAATTTCACTACAGATATCAGTACAGCTACCATTAGTAACACAAATAACAGTATATCACCACAACCACCATCATTACCACTGAAAAGTAGCTATAAGCAAAATAATATTATGTTGAGCAAATTGACAGCAAATGAAAATAGTGCTAACCATACCCAACAACAGCTACGCCATCCACCATCACACTATGCAACTCACCATTCTTATCATCTATCACATCACAAATTCAACTCTCTCGATCGACATGTCGGAAGTGTCTCAAATGATCACAATACAAACGACTATCAGGAATTGAGTGCGCATTACTTGAAAACGATTTATAGTATTGACCATTACAGTGTCGCAAACTTACAATATGGCAGTCATTCAAAAAAAAAGTTACACCAACAATCGAATTATGATGCCTTGTCGAAACCACACGTGCACCAGTATCATTCGAATTCGAATTTAAGTCAGTACCAATCCTCAGCGGTAGTAAATCTTTATGAGATGATTGGTAATCATCATTCTTTGAACAAACAACATCACAATTTAAAATACAGCAAGGCTAAGAACATGAGCAAAAGTGATGCCTACGGACAAAATTCTGCAAAGGGAATATTTTGTAGTGAAGAGGAACAAAGGCAACAACAAATCCGCCAATATCGAGAACATAGGAATGCAAAAAAATCAACAGCGAATCAATATAGTTCCAGCGAGAGTATGCAATATAATAGCTATTATTAAGAGAAATGAGAAAGATTCTCAGTAATCATTACAAAATATATATATACTTACATATAAATTAAATGTGAAACGTATTTCATTTAAACACACCATTTTATAGAAGGTTATTATATGTTTTAAAGTTAAAATTTTATTGTATCAATAATTTCATAAATAATTTTTATATTACTTGTGATTTTTTTTAACTGTTCGTAAGTAAATGTTTAATGTTAAGTTGAACTATTGTAAATTTAAAGCTAGCATTAAAAAAAACCATAATAGTAAAAAAAATCACAAATACCATTTAAATATGTATATAAATATCTTATTTTGTACAAACATGGAATACGCATGACCTAACAGTTAATATATCATTATATATCATCAATTGATCCAAACAGCCCCCAACGTCCGTTCTTATTTCAAATAGATCCCAAAATTATCAAATACAAATAAAAATACTTAGCTTCGTCATGTCATTTTGCAGCATCTAGTTCAAATTTGTTATTTTTTTTTTTTTTGTTTACTTTATAGTTTTTTTGTATAGAGTTGCTTGTCTAAACTCTAAAGAAACTTACAAGTTGTTGCCGTTGAGAATTTGTTCTACAACTACAACTACACAACTTCTAGACTTCAACACAAGAAAGTATAATTGAGGTTTTTAGTTTGATATATCTATTAGCAGTTTCTAGAGATAAGGTGCGTTGCTAGGTAGTGCCATTCAGAAGTTTGCAAAAAAAAATTGTCTGAACTGAATTAAAAAAAATTGTTAGAATGTTGTTGCGGTGAAATTTACATTAAGTTTATTTATTTATATAAGATCTATTTAAATTTATAAAAAAATTAAATTTAGTTAAGTTTTTAAAATACTTGTGATTTCTTAAAAAATGATTGCCGTACAAGCCATTATTTGCGTTTGCTTATGGTGTACGTAAAAGCGATTTGCAGTTTGTATATATATTTGAATTTTTTGACGTACGTCCTACTATCCTACATATGGTACACTAAGGACATACTTCGAAACAATTTTTAAATAAAAATTTGGGAAAATTGGGTTAATCTTAGATTTGGAAAAACTTCCCCAAAAACAACAGGACTCCCAAGTTTTTAAAAAGAATTTTAGCGCTTATGGAAACCCAATATTAGGGTGACACTAGACTACTGACTAATCTACTGATGATCTAATTCAAGACTCTTTACAATATCTTATACCAAGCCAAGAGCAAGAAAAGAGGCTAAAATTAGTCTACCACCTAAACGAACAAATACTAGTCCCCGTAACGTACTAGAATTACCTCTGACAAGCTATAAGTGCAAGCGGTGCAAATGTGCAGGGCGCTGAATTACATCTGACAAGCTATAAGTGCAAGCGCCAGTGGGCGCCTTGGACAAGCATTAAAAAAGCCACTACTTCGAAAATGCTATCTACTTTCTTTTATAATTCTCATTTCTTTTTTAAAATTACATCACCAATATTGATATTCATTATATTATAACTTACAGCTAATTCTGAATTGAAAGACATAGATACATAATATAGGTAGCAAATACAGGCAATTAACAGTTTGCATGTTGATAACATGCGTGCGATGTAAGTTCTTCTATATGAAACTAGGTGGTTGCAAGGCGCCTAAGGCGACCGTGGATATTAATAACTTATATCAGTTATCAATATCCACTGGCGTCTTAGGCGGATCACTTCAATTAAACAAAACGAAATATTTATTAAAAAAATTAATTTTCTTTTTTTCTTTGCATTTAAATAATAATTGCAAAAATATTGTTTCTTGTATACCTACTTATAAATATATCTATAAAAGTATATATAAAACTATAATAATTCATATAATGTATAAATACTCACCGTTGACTTATTAAATCACTGATTACATGATGAATGATTGATTCATAAAATGATTGAATGATTCAGTCTAGGCAATATTTTTTTTGGCAATCTTTTTGACACAAACTTTTTTTTGACAATTTTTTTCATTTTCTTCTTTATGGAAGAAATTTTTCTCTATAATTTATTTTTGACAATTTTTATTTTTGTAATTTTTTTTTTCTTTAAATTTTTATTTTGTAATTTCTTTCGAATTCTTTTTTATTTTTAACATTTTTGTTTTTGCGAAAAAAGTGGTTCCCGCAATTCGGTCTGTTTGCCTGTCTGTCAACCTACAGCTTTAACTACATAAGGGATTTTCTTCAATTTTGGACTTAAGGCTTTAAGAAGATGCTTAGCGGGAATTTAGCAATTCAAATAACAATTTGTATGCTTTTTCATATTTTTCTCTTTGACTCGGTTCAATTTCCACTTCGTTGTACCGACAAAATTCTTTTTGACAATTTTTTTTTCAGACATAACTTTTTTTGACGGAATTTTTTTGACAATTTTTTTCTATGACCAAAACTTTTTCTGGCAAATTTTTTTTGTCACCAATTACTTTTTTAAAAAAAAATTTTTTTTCACAATTTAAATTTTGCCCGTTAATTATCTCGGTTCAATTTTTTTTCTCACAAAAATTATTGACAAATATTTTTTAAAATTTTTTTTTTTTGGCAGTGTTTTTGACAATATTGTTTTTTTGACACAGTTGTTGAAGATTTTTTCTACACAACTTTTTTTTCAAAATTTATTTTTTACCAATTTTATGGCTTGGTCAGAAAAAAATATGTTTCTGGAAAAAAGTATTTTTGAAAAAATATTCGTCTTCAAAAAGGTTGGAAAAAAATTTTAAAAAATGGTCCGAAAAAAAAATTGGTCAGAATAAAAATTTGGTCAAAAAAAAATGTTCAAAAATATTTGGTCAAAGAAAGTTTAAATGTGAAAAATAAGTTTCGTCCTCAAAACAAAAAAAAATATGGTTGAAAAAAAAATTTGGTCAAAAAAAGTTTAATTTTTTTAAAAAAAAGTTTTGTCAAAAAAAATTTCGTCCTCAAAAAAAAATATGGTTGAAAAAAAAAGTTTGGTCAGAAAAAAAATGTGTTAAAAAAATATATTGTGGAAAAAAGTTTTGCATAATGTAAATGTACAATGTACATCATTTCTTAAACATATTATAGCATTTGTTTTTTTTTCAAGTTGTGAGTTTTGACGTTCAATATATACGAGTATAATGTAATATAATAGTCGCAGGGACATAAGTCCCCGGGACATAAGTCTTGAATTTTTTTTTCGGGGCTTATGTCCAACTTTACTGGGACATAAGTCCCGAATTTAGTTTGGGCGTTTTGTCCCACTCAAGTGGGACATAAGCCCCAAAAAAAATCGGGCGTTATGACCCAGATTGAATATATACATACGTTACTTTTATTTTCTCGTGTTATTCTACATATATCTTAAGTCGCCTGCCTGGTAAGTTAAAATCCTGAGGACCCGCGAAGCGGGCGACCCAAAGCACTTTAAAAAAAAAAACTGTTGACATTGGCGCCTGCCTGGCGACTTAACATACTCTAAGCGGAGCGACGAAGTCGCGTGAGCGGGTGTGTCCCCGAAAAAGGGCCGAAGCGGGACACCCAAGGTACTTTCAATCAAAAAAATCTATTTTTTCCAGCTCTTCAAGAATTTGGGGTTTATGACCCACCTTTAGCAAAAATATTTGGGGCTTATGTCCCACGTGGGTGGGACAAAACGCCCAAATTAAATTTGCAACTTTTGTCCCAGTAAAGTGGGACATATGTAAGTCCCGAAAAAAAAATTCGGAACTTATGTCCCGGGGGCTTATGTCCATGCGCCAATATTATATTATGTATCTATAAGTTTTTGTTGAATCAAATGTTTGTTTTTTCAGAAATAAAATATGTCCCTGCGCCAATATTATATTATGTATCTATAAGTTTTTGTTGAATCAAATGTTTGTTTTTTCGGAAATAAAATCGAATATAAATTATAAATGGTAACAAAATCGAAAATTATTTTTCATTTGGAAATAAAGTCGATTACCAAATTAAGTCGCTCGATCTTATTTCTCTTTTATTTTTTTATAATTGAAAATAAAGTCGAACAAAAAAGATATTAAATCTTAAGAACGGGTGTGAAGACTGTCGTTTTTGTTTATAATTTTTTTTTTTGTATAATCGTCGGACGTGGTCGGAAGTGGTAATACGAGTAAGTATCTACAAGGAATTTATAAGATGCTCCCATAACTGTAATTTGGTAAGTTTTCATTTATTCGCCGTTAACCCTCACTGTCGATAGCAAAAGCGCCGCCGCGCCGCTCCTGTAAATATAAACTGACAGCTGGGGTTCATAAATCAAAATGGTGCGCATTTATGTCCGACTTCTACATTTGAGATGTTGGATTGAGATCTGACCGGTACGGTGTGATTAAAATCTTTAAAAATATTGTGACGTACACTCATGTCATAGAAAAAAGACAGGCTAAATTCAAGTACGAGCGGGCTTATTTTTAGATTTTTGTGTTCTTATTTGTTTACCCTAAAAACGACACCATTTATTCTTGATTAAGATTTTATTCTTAAGACATATTTTTTATGCAAAATTAAGCGCAAAAAATCTTGATTTGAGAATTGCAATTTTAAAATAAGAAAATTTAATCTTATTACAAGATTTATGTTCTTAAATTAAGCCGAAAAAATCTTAAAACAAACCGAAAGAATTTTACCTTCTTAAATTAAGTCGAAACAATCATAATCAAGATTTCTTATACTTAAATCAAGCCGAAACAAGCTTAATAAAAGCCGAAACAATATTAAAACGAACCAGAAAAAATCTTAAATGAAGCCGAAACGGTCTTAATGATTTTAATTGCAAAAAAAAATTAGTTCTTTGTTTCATTTTATTTGCGCAACTTTCAAGTACGGACGTGTTAGAAGTGAAAGTGAAAAGTTTTGTGAACATTTTTATAAACAAAGTGTTGGTCAATTTCTTATTTATTACAAGTGAAAGTGAAAAGGGGGGTGTTTCAAAGAATTTTATTGAAAATTAAAACAGTTACAAATTTTCAAACATCACGAGGTCAAGGTAAAAATCTTCAGATTCGTAGACATTTTTCATATAAATGGTTTAAAAAAGAAAAAACACTTCGGGTAATCCATTAACTATATCAATTTCATTTCAAAACAGAATTTAAAAAATAAAGTTATTGCACTCGTGCCGAAATTAACATAGGTATCTCCGTTTTATGTGTGCAAAGAAAAATAGCTTTTAATACGCTTACGCTTTACGCGACCCAAGGCACTTTTGAACAAAAAAACTGTTGTCACTGGCGCCTGCCTGGCGAATTAACATACTCTAAGCGGAGCGACGAAGTCGCGTTAGCGGGTGGGTCCCCAAAAAAAGGCCGAAGCGGGACACCCAAGGTACTTTCAATCAAAAAAATCTATTTTTTACAGCTTTTCAAGAATTTGGGGTTTATGACCCTTTAGCAAAAATATTTGGGGCTTATGTCCCACGTGGGTGCGACATAATGGTAATTTTCAATTTTTCAAGACCCAAAACCATCTAGTTTTCAGTTTTTGATCAAAAACAAATTAGCCTAAGCTGGCAAACGCCGTGAGTAAACGAGTAATAGTGTTGTGCGAGCATCTGTGATTCTCTCTTAATAAACTCAAATTTACTCTTCGCTCAATTACATTACTTTAATTTGATTTATTATATTAATTTGATTAAGAAGTAATTTACTTAACCCTAGATTCATAAACATGGGTCTCACAGACCCTCTCAATTCACTCTTGTAAAGGTCCCATGTGCCGGGAGTATCGCGGGAGTTGTTGTAAAGATTGCGTCGAGTGAAATTTTTTTAGTGTTTTCTTTAATTTGTTTAAAATAAATGTTCCTTAAAGTAAATTAAGTGTATTTTTTGCAAAAATCTTTATAGTTAGTTAATAGGATAACTTTTGAGGTAAGGAGTCTCATAGACTTATATTTATGAACTATGTTACAATGAATATAGTTTATGAATCTAGGGTTAAACCGGAGTAAAAAACACAAAAGAAAACATCATAATGAAGAATTTCCCAATCTACCAGAAGTACAAAATGATGATAATATTCCCCGATACATCGTGATTACTGGTTTAGAAAAAGACGCCAATAACTTCCGTAAACTATCAACCTACAATCCAATTCGAATCAATCGCGGGCTAGAGCACATTTCTCAAGACATATTAGAGGTTAAGTCAGGTCAGGTGACTTGCTCTTAAAGGTACTTAATGTCGCGACAGCTGATAAATTCATTAAATCTAGGCTAATTGACTCGATTCCTGTCAAAGTTACGAATCATATAAGTCTTAATTCAGTTCAAGGTAAAATTTATTCTAAACTTATTGTTAACATTAGTGAAAAGGAACTAATGGACGAAAAATTATGAAAAAAGAAAACGACTCATTGGTTCCAACTGGAGCAGCTATTCTCACTTTCGATCAAATTCGTCGACCACATGAAGTTGAAATAGGTTGGTTAATTTGCAAGGTCGAGGAATATATACAAAATCCAATACGTTGCATTAATTGCCAAAAACTCGGTCACACTAAAAACCGATGCACAAATGCACCAGTATGTAAAAAATGCAGCCTTCCTCCACATAGCAACGAAAACTGCACTCAAATTTTATGCATAACTGCAAACAGTCAAACCCAAAAGTATCACACTGCCAACAAAAAACCTTAAAAACCAATAATGACTTTATTGGATAATGATTTCATTATCCTCTAATGGAACATCCAAGGCTTTATTAATAACAAACATGGCCTAGAACTTTTAATAACAACATACAACCTAGATATCATCGCGCTCCAGGAAACACACATCATTGCATCAAATTCTTACATGTTTAAGTTAAAAAATTTTAAACATTTCTTTTACAATAAAGGCTATGACTACTGCAAATCAGGCATAGGTTTTCTAGTTAAAAATAATATACCTGTTACATCCCACATAATCTCCTCATCAAATCTTCTTTTCCAAACCATAGAAATTCCTGCAAAAAAATCATTAAAGCTAACTAAGGTATATAGAGAGCATGAAGTTTACATTACAAGCGAAATTCTTAATGATATTCAAATAGACAGCAATATTAATAATCTAGTCTTAGGTGATCTAAATGCTCAAAATACAATTTGAGGATCTAACACCACCAACAGAACAGGAACACTTTTTGAAAACTTTGCCAATGACCAAGGCCTCGTTATTTTAAACGATGGATCACCTACGCTCTTTAATACAAGAAACACATTCTCTGTCGTGGATGTTACATTCGCATCTAAAGATTTAGCTCCACTTCTTCAATGGAAAGTACTCCCCCATGGGGAAAGTAGGGACCATATTCCAATTATAATACGCACCCATAAAAGAAAAGTTCACTACAAACCTGGTTTACGTTTTAAAGAAGCTCTAGCAAATTGGGATATTTTTGAGTCATCCACGCATTCCTTGTCTATATCTATCACCACTTCTAACAACACCAACCAAGAAGCAGCCGAGATTAAAAAAATTATGAGAAGTGCAGCTGCAAAATCAATGCCAACAACCAAACAAAAGCATAAGGCAACGGTAAAAAGAACCCTGTTTGGTTCAATGCTGACATTGCAATATTAGTAAAATTTAAGAATTCGGCCTGGAAGAAAGTTCGACGTTATCCTACAACTCCTAATTGCTTAGCTTATAGAAAAGCTTGTGCCAAGGTTAAATACGAATCTATTTTAGCCAAAAGATCATCCTGGGATAACTTCGTTAGCACAATGGACCCAGCGTTGGATTCAAAAACGCTATGGAATCGAATAAAATCTTTAAGATCTTCCAACTACACTCAACAATTTCCCTACATTTTTCTAAATGGCTCTTTGGAAAATGATCCAGAAAAAATATCCAACACGTTTCCAAAAACATGGGGAAAATATAGCGAAAACAACACTTTTCCAGATAACGTTATTAACAAAAAATTGGCTTTTAGCTTAAATGAACTTGGTCCTCAAGAAAACCTATGCCTGGAGCTTACTGAAGACATCTCTAGAATTGAATTTGATACCACACTACAAATGCTGAAAGGAAACACCCCAGGCGATGATAAAATAACATGTAAAATGGTAAAATCATCAGCTAATAGCCTCAAGAATCGAATCTGCGCGCTTTATAACAATATCATTCGGACTGGTATCTTTCCTCATGACTGGAAGAAAGCTATACTGAAGCCGATTCCCAAGAGCTCCCGTAATTACCACCAAATAGCGGGGTATCGACCGATATCTTTACTACCTGTTCTCGCTAAGATAATGAAAAAATTATAGGATGTAGAATAGGGTGGTTGATGGAAAACACAATTAGCAATGAACAACATGCTTTTCGACCCAACAGAGGATTTCAATCTTTAATCCATCTCTTGGAACACAAACTAGCAGATAACCTCTCATCTTCTAAGCACAGCGTTGTAATGTCATCCGACCTAGAAAAAGCTTTCGATCGAGTCACAATTTTTCCTATAAAAGAACAATTACATAAATGGGGAGTCCCTGAACAAATTTTAAGGGTTATTATATCATTTTTATCCGGAAGAACTTTTTGTGTCAATGTCAACGGCTTTAAATCTAACAAGTTGAATCTTGAAAATGGGATACCACAAGGCTCTCCTTTATTGGTATACCTCTATAATGCCTACATAGATGAAATCATTTCGAAGCTTTCACAACCAAAATATAGTCGAGATTTTGCATGGATACCTGGCCATACTGGCATTAAAGGAAATGAAGCTGCCGATACTGCAGCAAAAGAAGCGACTCGTTATCCGTTCTTAATTGAACTCCCAAACATCCCCCCAGCTCATCCGGAAAGTTTTCATTGCAAATGAAAATGAAGAACTCAAAATCTCCTGGCTAGGTGAACAGAACTTTCTTCGACAACATCACTCAACACATATCCGAATTCCTTACAACAAAAACCTATCCAGAGAAGAATGTATATCAATATTTCGGATCAGAGTAGGAAAAATAATATTTACTATTCGTCACTACTTTAATAACGATCCCCCTGAAGAGTGCGCAAATTGTAGAGAAGTCCTCTCAATCTGGCATATATTTGCCGTTTGTCCAATTTCTCGCCTAATAACAAATAACGATTCAATGAAAGGTATGCAGAAAGAATAAGCTGTAGTAATAAACCCATCTCATGTTCGATCCTTTCAACGCATTAAAGAAGTCACAATACTTCATCATAAGTTTAAAGAAATGTAAACTATGTTTAATTTAATGTATCTTTATAAAAAATAACTTTCTCCTTTTTTTTTAATCAATTTTCTTTTGTAAAAATAAGTATAAAATTATCTTTTCAAAAGCAATTAAATCTTAAATCAATAAAAACTTATTTACGACATCTATGGTCTTGTTGCCCTGATGTCTTTCCTATAAATAATTTTACAAATTTATTTTTGTAAGTTATTTTCGATAAATAAATAAATAATTAAATAAATAAATAAATTAGAGCAATGAATTCTAAAAAAAAACAACAGTAGGTAATGTTAAAGTTTTGAAAAATTACACTTTAAATAAAATCGAATATAAATGGTAACAAAATCGAAAATTATTTTTCATTTGGAAATAAAGTCGATTACCAAATTAAGTCGCTCGACCTTATTTCTCTTTTATTTTTTATAATTGAAAATAAAGTCGAACAAAAAATATCTTAAATCTTAAGAACGGGTGTGAAGACTGGTAGTAAAAAATTGAAACATTCTCCAAGAGAATTAAATTTTAAGAATAGAGTGCTTCTCATCCAATCCTGCAATAACACGCTCACGGGAATGGTTGAGAGTGCGGTGCGGTGTAATTAAAATCTATCTTTTTCGACTTTTTGCACTGCACTTTTCAAAGATACCACATACGTAAATATTCTTTTTTTTAATTATATTTTCATAAACAAAAAACTATTTGCATTTAAAAATCAAAAATAGCGATTTTACATATTAAATATAGCCTAGAATTCTTATTATTTATAACTCAATTTTAACTGTTTTTTCATACATAAAAAGAAAATCTGAAATGTGAAAACATTTCATCTTAATAGAAAATATTCGCTCTCAAAAGCTCTAGAAAAAAAGCTTAAATCCTGGAATCTCCATTGCAAAACCAATCAGTGTGCCAGTCTGACTTATTTCCAGGCAGATGTGACTGGATTTTTCGCCGTTAACTGGAAATTATATACTGGAAATTATAATCCCACCGATTGTTTTTTGGCTGGATTTAATAGTCCAATATCGTCGGGCCATAGGTTAGTCTCACTTGCTCAAAAATTATCTTTCAAAGAAAATTACTTTGAAGCTTACTTAAAACCCAAAAATAGCTTTTAAAAATATTGTGACGTAGTGGCTGGGCATCTTCCTCAATATCATATGACTTTTAAGATTAAAACAAATTTATTTCAATTTTGTCTACCCTAACAGTGTAGGTCAATTAGTTCAGTAAGAACAAGGTTCTCATAATTTAAATAAAAGACTTTATTTAAATTCTTAAACTACTTAATTTAAATTATATAAATTTCGATTTCAAGTTTCTGACAAGACGACTGCCGCACACGAAAGCTTGTTTTCAACTATCTCACTAAGCATATAATTATGTTAGATTCAATCTGCTTCTTCTTTCGCTTTCTTCTTTTCTTCTTTCGTTTACGGTCAGTAGTCAGTACTAAAATCAGTGGCGTAGGGAGTTTTAATACAAAATTCAATTGAGTGAAATGATCACTACATTACCCCCCTTCCAGCCGAAGGCGATAAAACAATTATGATATGAATAAAAAAAAATTATGCTTTAATATTTATTTATAAGTTTTGGAAATTTATGTTTAAGAACTAGTCGCAAATGTGACTTGCTTTGCCATTTTTCTTTTATGCGATGAATCAAATACAAACGCGGGCTTTAGACGGTCCAGGGATACGGAAACATTTTTACCTTTTATTTGCAGGATATAAAATTTTCTAAGTCTTTTTAAAACTTTAAAGGGTCCCTCATAGTGAGATTTTAAACCTGCCTTATTGGGTGGTGCGCGAACAAAAACTTGATCGCAATCTGATAGATGCTTTGGAATATAAACGTGAGTGTCTTCGTGGCGAGTATCCTTAGTACGTAATGCATTCATGCTATCTTTAAGTTTGGCTATTAAATTTGGTAGATCATCTTCACCAAAAGATTCTCCTGAAGATTGTGAGGCAAAAAAATCTGATGGCAGTCGTATGGTTTGCCCATAAACCATCTCGGCTGGTGAGCAGTTGATATTCTTTTTAATGTTGTTCTGATTTCCAAAAGGACCATAGGTAGATCTTCACTGCAATGTGTAGCATTTGATGGCTGATTTAAGTACTCGGTGGAACCTTTCCACTAAACCATTGGCCTGCGGATGGTAGGCGGTGGTTCTTATTCTTTGAGTCCCTAACAGTTTTGAAAGATCGAAAAACAGTTTCGACTCAAACTGCCCGCCTTGATCTGTGGTTATACGAAGTGGGACACCAAATCGGCTAATATATTCAGACACGAAAGTTTTGGCAATTGTTTCAGTACACATGTCTTTAAGAGGGTAAGCCTCTGGCCAGCGAGTATATCTGTCTACTATGGTTAAAATATAACGATTCCCGTTCGATATATTGAGAGGCCCTACCAAATCCATGTGGATATGCTCAAAACGATCGTTGGGAGTTTTAAAGTTACACAAGAGGTGTTTTGGTGTGTCTATGAATCTTTGAGCGCTGACATTGAATGCAAGATTGCACATAGGTCTTGATCTCTGAATTCATCTTTGGCCAAAAGTATCTATCTGTAAGTAATTTTCTTGAACCTAGTGGTGAAAAACCTAGTGGTTTCCATTCTTTATCGATAAACTGCTCTAGCACAGACCCAACCGCAAAGTTAGATGCATCTACTGTGAGTCGCGTAGGTGAATTTTCGCTCGGGTGTACTAGTAAAGTTGCCTCAGACAAGGCTGTTTTGATTTTTGAAAAAACATTTGAACACTCTAATGGCCAAACATTGGCTTTTTTGCTCTTACTGTTGCTAAGAATTTTGATTTGTTCATAAATTGGTGTGAATAGTTCAGCAAGTTTAGGGATGAATCGATGGTAGAAGTTTACCATTCCAACGAAACGTTGGATTTGCTTCAAAGACGATGGGTTGGGGAAATTTTTAATTGCTTTTACCCGCTCATCTGAAGGTAAAATTCCCGCTTCCCTTATTCCCCAAGAAATCTAAACATTGCTTCCCAAACTCGAATTTAACTAGTTTAATGGTTAAACCATGCTCTGACAAACGCTCAAATAAGATTGTTAAATGTTTTAAATGCTCATCTTTGTTTGGACTCGCTATGAGTATATCGTCGATATACACGTAACAAAAATCTGGACCTCTTACAACCTCGTTCATAAAGTCTGCGCTGCATTCCGCAGGCCATAAGGCATTCTCGTGAGTTCCCACATTTCGAAAGGGGTTGTGATTGCGGTCTTAAATATGTCTTCCTGCTCTGCCGGAATTTGGTTTTAAGCGCGTATTAGATCTATTTTAGAGAACACTTTACAACCTAATGCATTTTGCGAGAAGATGTGAAGATGCGGAATAGGATATCTGTTTGGTACAGTAACACAGTTTAAACCTCGATAGTCCCCGCAAGGACGCCAGTCATATGGTTCTTTTTTGGGCACCAGATACCTAGCTTTTGCATGTGCTCGAATTCAGCTTTAGCAGTTTTATATTTTGAAATATCCAAGCGCCTTGGCGTCGAAACTGGTAAGTGCCCGGAGGTTACGATATAATGAACAACTTTATGTTTAACTGGCATGGTGTAATCTGAAGGGTTCGTTAGTGAAGGGAATTGTTGTAGTAAATTTCCGTATTCATTATCGACGATTGAAAGGCGTGGTGATTCAAAATCCGATTTACTTAAGGCTATGCTTGCACAGGTGGATAGATTGGTTAAACGATCAGTGAGTCGATGGTGCTTAATATCCACCAGTAAGTTAAAATAGCCCAGAAAATCTGCACCTATAATTGGTCTAGTGACTGCAGCCAGAGTAAATGGAAAAGAAAACTCGCGTCGAAGGCCTAAGTCTAGATGTAATAGCTTTGAACCGTATGTTTTTATTTGAGATCCATTTGCCGCTGTAAGATATTCTTCTGAAAGGGAATTCGTTTGGTTTGAGTAGAGACTATGTGGTAAAACTGAAATTTCAGCCCCAGTATCAATAAGAAAATCTAACCTATTAATTTTGCATCGAACAAAAAGTCGGCGAAAGTTTGTATGCTGAGTGTCCGCCGTGGATACACCCGGCGAATCTAGTTTTTTGTGTTATTGTTTTTCATTTTGAAATAGCTGGGTGGATTACAATTTCTAGCTCTCTCGCCATGGATACGATGAAACCAACATAATTTTTGATTGCTACCGCTATTGCTTCGATTCTCTCTTTTGAAATTTTTAAAACCAACGGAACGATGTGGCGAACGGCCTCTTTCTCGAAAAGACAGCTTTTTGATAGACGATCTGAGATCATTTATTTCCTTCATTAACCTTTCTTCAATACTAGGAGTTAAATTCTGGCTACCTGAAGACTGTTGTATTGAACTAACACCTACCGTTTGTGTTGTTTCCCAAATTTTATCAGCTAAGTCTAATCTACTTTGAAATGGTTGTCCTATTGTCACAGCTAAAGGAATACTAATTTGCGTGGAAAGTTTTCTTTCCCAGAGAGATTTTATTAAATCCCCACATAAGGTGGAAATGTTTCCGGCCGTGGTTGTCATATGACGATATAAATCTGATGGCTTCCGGTCACCTAGATTTTCCGCTGATAAAAGTTGCTCTAAACGGCGTTGTTCAGACAAACTATGGCGTTTTATTAAAACATCTTTCAAATTTTGGTATTTGTTATCTTCAGGAGGATTATTCAACACGTCTATTATATTGTTTATTGCATCGACTGGAAGTGAGGCTAATACGTACTATATTTTGTTTCATCTTTAGTAATCTTTCTCGTTGCGAACTGTGCTTCAACAGCAATAAACCATGCTGCTGGTGCCTTTTCCCAAAAAGTTGGGAGTTTTAAAGATGACATTTCAAAAGTGTTAAAAACTTGTTCAATATTAGAACCCTGTGCCTCTGATGGCGATGCGTTACCATCTTATTTTTTCTCATCTCCCTATACGTCTACAACAATATTAAAAAAAAGGTTGATAAAAAGAAAGAAGATGAAGAAGAGAATTCGCAATTAAGAATTAAAAAAAAAAAGAAAAAGAAAAAAAATGTATGTTTTTCACTGTATAATTCTATTCCATCTATCGTGTTTGGCTTACAGGCGGTGAAAATAAAAAATAAATTAATAATTATTTAAATCAAGAATTATGTTTAAAAAAAAGAAACGAAGATAATAATATGAATATATATATAAAAATAAAAATAATTTTAAGAAAAAAATACAAAAATGCATGCAACTTTTTAGTTATTTCTTTTAGTTTTTTTTTTTTGTATGTTATGTTTTTAATTATGTTATTAATATTTATAAAAATGTTTATAATAATTAGTTTTGTTTAATTTTTAGTTTTTTGTTAATAATAATTAGTCTTTCTTCATTGGAGTTGAAAACCTGCTGCGTGGTCAAAAATCCAAAAAGCTTTGCTCCAGTAAATGCTGCTGCATTGCATAAAGCTTAATATTTGGATGACGAACGGTGTCAAATGAATTCCAATAACTGCTTGTGGTATTGTTAATAGAACAATATGATGATGAAATGATGATTAACGGGATAACAATAGGGTGTGATGTTGAAAAACGGGATACAAAGTGAGTTTATGCATGTAAAATAAGAGAGAATGTCACTCTTGCGGTTCTTTATTGGAAACGGTGTTTTACATGAGTTCGCTTAAATGCATTAAGTTCATGGAACAGAATCGGTTCTTTATTTCGAACTGTATTTTAATTGAGATCACTTATGTATATGAGTATGCATGTGATTGTATGCATTTAGTAAGTATATGGAACTGAAGCGGTTATTTATATACAATTAACAAGCACTAATGATGAATATCGTGTTATTTGGCAAAATCGAAAACTTATGGGTATTACACTATGATCGATGCAATGTATGTTTTATGTTTTTTTATTTATTTTTTTTTTTTTAAACTTTAATTTTGCGTTATAATGTGTTCAATTAGGGGTCACCAATATGTAGGTCAATTAGTTCAGTAAGAACAAGGTTCTCATAATTTAAATAAAAGACTTTATTTAAATTCTTAAACTACTTAATTTAAATTATATAAATTTCGATTTCAAGTTTCTGACAAGACGACTGCCGCACACGAAAGCTTGTTTTCAACTATCTCACTAAGCATATAATTACGTTAGATTCAATCTGCTTCTTCTTTCGCTTTCTTCTTCTTTTTTCTTTTCTTCTTTCGTTTACGGTCAGTACTAAAATCAGTGGCGTAGGGAGTGTTAATACAAAATTCATTTGAGTGAAATGATCACTACAACAGCTACATTATTCAATATTAGATTAAAATGAACTTTTAATCCAAAAACTAATCAAAATATAGTAATTTGGCATAACATCACAAAGTTGAATTAATGGTCGGATAAATTGAGTGAATAATATAGAATTGGATGAAATATACCTGGGTTATCATTGAAACTCAAATAAATATTATGTAGTTTTTAACTAAAAAATAAATAAAATCAATTTTATGCTGTAATAATAGATTGCATTTTAATATTAGACTGTTGAAATTTGACTAGATTGTAAATTTTGAACTGGTAACACTGAAGCCAATAAAAGCCAACTGGGAAATGTTAACTTTTCCTTGCCTTAAGCGACCATGAGACGACTTTTTTTAAAACAGGCTATTTTGATCCTTTTCTTGAATTTTACGACCTTTACAGAATAGAATAAATGATCTTTTTTTTTATTGAATTGTATTATATTTCGTATTTATAATCATCTCTGTTCAATGCATTTTAAAAATTTTAATATAACATTTCTTACACATCCTTGTTAGTTTTTTATTTGCAGCTTATTTTTGAATTACATAATTTGTAATGTGAAGCATTGTGTAAAAGCTATTAAAGAACGAAATCAAGAACGACAACCCCAAATTTCTAAGTTGAAACAAATGTATGGTGACTTTGTTGTTATATTTTGTTTTTTATTATACCTATTTATAATAATGAAACCTTTTATCATGAAAAAAATCGAAATTTTTTTGGATTTAAAATTACTAATTTTCGATTTATCAAATATTAAACAGCTCTTAAAATTTTTAAATGACGTATTTTATGTAAAACAAATGTTATTTTTAAAAAGTGTGTAAGTTTTATTTTAAAAAGCTTTATGAAAACGGTTTAAGGTTGATATTCACAGAACATTTATAAGCTTGAGATACTTAAGTCATAAATATTTCCTTTTCTATATATAGTCCAATTATTGGAGAATTTTTTTCTTAAGCTTTATGAGCGCTTGGTGAATACCTTCCCAGCAAAGAGTACTTTCCCTAATTACTGACAGATAAAACTTTACGTAGGAAAAGAAAAGGAAATTGAAATTTTTTCTTTAATACACTTAATTGAATCGTCAATTTGAAGTGCAAACATTAATAAAGTATTTCCCTTTTTTGCGACAAATTTATCAGCGGCAAATCTAGCACTGTGTCGACGTGGGTGGATGGCAAATTGATATTGGTCATCAGTTTATTTTCTTAGGAGGGGTCAAAAAGGTCCAGCCCAAACTTTTGCCCACGCGAAGTACCTTCGTGATATTGGGTAAAAAATTGAACTAGGTTTTTAACATTAAAGATAGATAACTAATAAGGCCATGTTTGCTTTCACAGGATTTTTGGTAAAATCTTCGGGTCGAGTCCAAAAATTACACTAGTTACACTTGTTTCGCATAAATGCATACATACAAATTATTGCAACTGGTTAAGGAGAACAGTTTTGTGTGGCGTGATGCGCCTTATGTAATTTAGAATTATGTTTATATAAGAACAATAAGTGTTGCCGTCTTGTCATTTTTACTTTTAAAACAAATAGGTACATAACAAAATGATTACAGTGAAAGATAATTTAACAATTTAATATATTAATCTCGTACATTCCGCCAGCCTTGAAGTATTTATATTCAATCATCCAGTGGTAGTATGCTTAGTTTCGTCACAGGCCTTCTGACGAAGCCTGTTTTGCTGCGGACGGTAGCTACCCGTACCAAACCATCGTCACCAGCATGGGTTGCAGTTACCTTACCAATCTTCCAGTAAGAAGGTGGAAGATTTTCGTCTTTAAGCAGAACGATGTCGTCAATCTTCATATTTGGTTCTGCTTTATTCCACTTCTGCCTTGGTTGCAGAGAGGAAATATACTCGGATGACCATTTGGACCAAAAGCCTTGTGTGAGCTGTTGCACTTACTTCCATCGTGCTAGTAGAGACATCTTTACATTTGTTACGTCAGGTTCAGGAATAGCTACTAGTGGATGTCCTGTCAAGAAATGACCAGGAGTTAAATAGCTGATATCATCAGAGTCAGATAGTGCACAGAGTGGTCGAGCGTTGAGTATAGCTTCAACTTGGATAAGAAGTGTTGTCATCTCTTCGAAGTTGAGTGTACTTTGACCAATAACTCGCCTTAGATGGAATTTGACTCGTTTAACTCCAGACTTCCAAGCACCACCAAAGTGAGGAGCGCCAGGGGGGATGAAATTCCATTGTATACCCTTTGAAGATAAGAAATCAGATATTAAGATATGGTTATTATGAGACGCAAATAGACGTTGTAATTCACCGAGCTTTCGAGCAGCCCCGACAAAATTTGTCCCATTATCACTTCGGATATGAGCACATAACCCTCGTCTAGAAAAAAAAACGTTTAAGAGCAGCTAAAAAGCAATCGGTCCTGAGATCACTTACTAGCTCTAAATGTAATGCTTTCGTAGTAAGACAGTTAAAGAGGGCAATGTAAGATTTATTTATTGGAGCTCTTCTGCCATTGTGTTGCCTTAGTAAAAAGGGACCTGCATAGTCGCGCCAGTATCGTAGAACGGATAAATACCAAGAAGTCGATATTTCGGAATATTGCCATTAGTTGACTGCTGGTTTGTTTACTGTGCCTATGACAAATGGTACAGCGATGCACAACAGATTTTGTCAGATCACGTAGGCCGAAGGGTGGCACTACAATATGATGATTGTCCATATGGCAGTCCATCACAATTTTCCATGTAAGGATGTGGTCTTTATGTAGTATGACTTGGTGTTTGCAGTCAAAATCAGTTTCCAGATATTCGAGTCGTCCGCCGACTCGCAGAACCCTGTCGCGGTAAATTTTACCACAACAAGTGTCACCTATCCATTCCCTCTTTCCACCCTTAACCTTTCTCTTTCTTGTTGCGGCTCCAAAATGCTAGCGGAGTTCAGTGCAAAACTGGTCCATCAGCCAGAGACCTGCTCTTAAAGCATCTTGGAAAAACAACTATAACAGGTACTCAAACAATAATCGTGTGACAGGCGGTCCGCGAAAACACAAAAATTCAAAGTGAGACAGAAGGGCCACTTCTCACTAAGGCAGGTGACAGATGGTCGTTGCCCAACGAGATGTGTGTGACAGGCGGTCCACACCAACAATGACATGCGACAGATGGTCCATTGTCCAACAAAATGTGTGACAGACGGTCCACACAACGTTCTAAATTGACGGACATGTCAATACTGGCAATGCCAGTCATCGACATAGGAATGACCGAGGGTCCAACGTAGCGTGTCTTCGTAAGTGAGGAAAGATGATTTTGGTTGGTGATTCCCCAATTCCCCAAATCTGCACAAGGGTCTACGGTGTTAGGGAGATTTTAACTTCGCGTGTGAAAGCGAATTCTTCTTCACCATTTAAGATTGGTAAATGGTGGAAGTGCATTCGTCAAAGATATTTTTCTCGATCTTAATCTGGGTCGGTTTGGGAGAGGGGCTTTGATCGTGTGAATTTGGTTTTTCTTTTAACTTTTGCACGACATAATAAGACGGAGGTGCGCTGACCATGACTGAATACCACCATTACATGCTTTATGAAAGAAAGAGACGGACACAATGGAGGAAGCCAGGTTGAATGGGAGGAGGCCACCAAGAAGTCACTTTTTGGTGAGATTCTGGAAAAGACAGTTCGTTTGCAAAAAGTTTAAAAAGATTAATCAAAGCCGTAGATTTCGCATTTTTTTTAAAGTAATTTCAAAAATTAGTGTGAACTTTTCTTGAAAAAGGTTGAAGGAATTTCCAGTGAGGGAAATTCAGTTTTAGTGACGAGAAAAATCTGAAGAAGCGACTTCAATAGTCAGGGCCAGACGTGAGCCAGAGGACCAATTCGTTTTCATTTGAAAAGCTAAGTATTTTGTGTTATTTCAATATTTTTTGTCTTTTAAACCGTTGTTTTTCACTTGCGAGATTGGGCAAATTATTATTCCGCTAGGCCTTCGTTTTTTTTTGTTTCTCTTTCTTAACCGTACCCCGAAAATACGGGACTTCTAAATTTTCTTTTATTGCTTTGTTCGGGAATCTTTCCCGAAAATCATCTTTCTCCATCTTGCGTTTTGTGACACAATTTCTATTTTAATTCACTAATCAAATTGTTTTAGTAATCTGTTTTCAACATTGGCCTTTTGCCAATATTAACCTTTTGTTAAAAAAAAATTGTTATTGAAAAAATTTAGGGTTTTTCACCTATAGCAGATAAAGGTTTCCCTAATAAATATTTAAATATTTAAAATTCCTTTTTGGAAATTAAATCTAGTGTCGTTATTTAATTTAGAAGAAGAATAACATTTGTTTCAGGTTTTGGTAAGTTTTCGCCATTTAAAGAAAAAAAACTTCATGGCGCCCTTTAAAGTACGCCCCTGTACTTTATATTGTTGAATTACAATTTATTTTTTTAATTGATAGTTACTCTCATTTTATTAATCGAACGCAGATTGGGCGTTCGATAAATAAAATTCCCCACGAACGCACCCACCCCCTTGCTGAACGAAGCCGGTGGTAGCAATTGAATTGCTGCCGAGTTGCAAAAAGCTTTGAACGCGAACTTTCGATCTGACAGATCGCCATTTTCCGAATTTTCTCTTAATCGAAATTTATACCCTTCGCGTGCACATCGGTCTTGTGCATTTTATTATTTTCGTTTTCTTAAAATTATTAATTGGTGGATACGAAGATCCAAAGTCGCGGTTTTCTAGTTCCGATCAATAATAAGTAGTGTAAAATAATTAATTTCGCGTTTTCAAAGTGCAACAATTGTCGCCCAAACGTGGGGTTCGTCTTTTTGTCGAACAAAAAATTTGCAATGTGCGCTTGTGCATGTACATGTTGTACATTCTTGTTTTTTACCCTGTTTGTAATTAGGGAAGTGTTTGTTATTTTGTTTCTTTTTATTGCTTGTGTACTTTTAATTTGTTTTATTTTCCCCAGGTGAGATCAACCCTTGTAAAATCAATTGTGAAATCTGTGGATCAATTTTTTTTGTGTGTGGAATCATACCCACGTACCTACTTCATTGTCTGTGCAAGTTCTTGTGCACCTACGGAGTATTCAGGAGTGTTTCTGTTGAGGAAAGAAAGGAGAGGTTAATTGTAGGTCATTACCAGTCCAAGTAAGGTTTTTTGTTATTATTAATTTTATTGTTTTATTTATACCTTTATTTTGGTTTCGAGCATATATTTCATATATTTACTTAACCTACATACATATATACATAATTTTCTTTTGGCGGTCATTTTTTTTGTTGTTTTTATCTGACTCCGAAAACTCGGAGTAATTAGTTTTTCTGTTCTGTGACAAGTGAGGGTTGCCACTTGTCCATAAACATTGAGTTTGAGGTATTTTGGTAGGAAATTTTTTGAAGCTTAGAAATAATTAAGTATAAAAAAATTTTTTTTTGAATTTGTGGTTTACATAAATACTTACATATGTAGGTATACTCACCTTCATATTGGAAATTCTTGTACATCATTAAGAGTGATTTTTTGTTGTGTTTTATTAATTTAGTCTGAGATTTTTAGTGACCTTTGGAAAAATTAAAGTGCAGTTGGCACAATTTAACCAAAGGTAGTTTTTTTATTGAGTGATTTTTTTTAAAGGAATGTTCACATAGTCTGCGACGTTAAGTTGATTATAGTGAATACTTAGTGCAGTTGGTACATTTGTTCAAAAGGTGGAAACTTTAAATAGATTATTTTTGAAATCTTGTGATAGTCAGGGGATCAAAATTTTCTTTTTGAATATTTTTAACGGATTTTTTTTGCTTTGTTTAAAACAAAAAAAAACATTTTTATTTCTTTTACCTACATATATACATTGGTAGTTTTAATTGATTTTAATTTAATTTTACTATAACGTTTTATAACAGCGCTGATTTTAGTGAGTTTTTTTATTGAATTTTTTTTTAATTAAAAAGTAATAGTGAATAGAAGTTTCGTTTGATATTCCTTTTTGAAGTTTGAAAAAAAAAAATTGTTTCAAACAAATACATATATACCGCGTCATATATTTTTGGACATTTCACACTACAATTTAGTTAGTTTTTTTTCTTAATTTTGATTTGATTTAAAACTTATAGTCAGGGGTTAGTTAGTTTCAAAAATGGATATAAATAGACTTTCTCAAGAAGAACTCTATTATGAGATGATGAGTAGGGGCTTAGAAAAGGGAACGGTCGACAACATGAGAAGTTCCTTAAGAGCTTCTCGTATTTTGGAACGTAGAGGTTCTGTGGAGGCGTACTCTGAGTACCCTTTTACATATATTGAGAATAGAGATGCAGTACAGGATAAGATTAGGGAAATTTCAGTTTTGATGAAGAATCAACCAAGAAATCCTAAATCGTCGGAGTTCTTGAAGATTCTTACTAAGATTGAGTGGGCTCTTAATAGAATAGGTAAAGCACAGGCTGAAGGGGATGAAGAGTTAGGAGAACAAAAATCATTAAAAATGGAACTTCCATTAATACTGTCGAAACTTAATAGCGAAGATGAAAAGTCACCAACCGATGACATACAATCGACCTCAGGCGTAAGTCAGTTGAATCAAGGCCCGAGTTTTTACCAGCAAATTATGATGATCTACTATTAGAGCAGATCAATCGTAGGACCCAGGGGAAAGATGAGTCGTATGGTGCATATTTGGCTACCATGCGAACTCTTTTCAAGAGATTAGGAGAACCACTTTCTGAGCGGAGGAAAGTTGCGATTCTGTTGAAGAATTTAGATCCGTTTTATCAAAAACAGATCGGTTTTAATAAACCTCAATCTGTTAAGGAGTTAGCTAGTTTAGGTAGGGATTTAGAAACACTTAGGTCTAATATCGATTGTTTTGAACCTCCGTTTCGAAACAAAAATTGTGTGGAACCTGAACTCGGTTACACTACAGTTTCAGCAGTGCAACCGAAAGTCGCGGTCGTTGATAGGAACGAACAGACCAGCAGAGCAGTAGAAACTGTTAAGTCGCAGCCTAACAGTTCCTCTCAAGCTGATAAGTCTGTTCGATGTTTCAATTGTGGGAAGGTAGGGCATTTCGCAAGTAGGTGTTCCGCTCCTAGGAAATGTTTTGGTTGTGGTGCTGAAGGTGTCAGCAAGAGCAATTGCCGACGGTGTTCGGGAAATGCTCAACGGGCTCGCGCGCCAGCAGGGCGGGAGTTCCAAAGGAATTAGGGAGGTTGCCTGCTGGTAACCAGTCGGCGGAAATACACTTAGGCTTTACTCTGGAGGCAAACGGAGATGATAGGAGACCATACTTAGGAGTTAGCATTTATGGTACTAGATTTTTAGGTTTACTAGATTCAGGAGCTTCTAGAACCATAATAGGTAGGGACGCTTGGAGAGTTTTACAGGTTTTAGGGCTTAGTTTGGAAAAGGATTCTGTCCATTCCGTAACCTTGGCGGATGGTGCAGGAGTTGAAGTTTTAGGAATAGTTTCTTTACCAATAGTAGTAGAGGATAACGTTATCTTGATAGATTGCCTTGTCATTCCAGCTTTGCCACACACCGTGATTTTAGGTGCAGATTTTTGGGCACTGTCGGGTATCGTCCCGGATTTAAGATCACGGATGTGGAGTTTTTCAGACCAAGATAGGATGGTCGATATTTGTTCTATAACAGAACGTTCAGAGCTGAGCAGTAGGGAAATTTCAATGTTAGGAAATTTAGTTCAGGAATCATTTAGGAAAATGCCAGAAGGCTTAGGGTGTACCACAATGGTGGAACACAAAATTAGGACGTCGGCGGAACCGATAAAACAACGATATTATCCGGTTTCCCGGCAATGCAGGTACACATAGATAAGGAACTTAATGAGATGTTAGAGACAGGAGTAATTGAGAGATCTAATAGTTCTTGGTCTTCTCCAATACTTCTAGTCAAGAAAAAGGATGGTTCCTATAGATTTTGCGTAGACTATAGGAAGCTTAATAAGAACACTGATAGGGATGCTTACCCACTACCCTACATCAATTCAATTTTGGACAGACTTCGAGGTGCGAGGTTCTTGTCTTCTTTAGATATAAAGTCAGCGTATTGGCAGATCCCTATGGAGGAGGAATCTAAGCCTTTACAGTTCCTGGAAGAGGGCTTTTTCAGTTTAGGAGAATGCCTTTTGGTCTTCACAATTCACCTGCGACATGGCAGCGATTCATCGATACAGTTTTGGGTGCCGATCTAGAGCCATTCGTGTTCGTCTATTTAGACGACATAATTATTATTTCAGAGACTTTCGAGAAGCACCTCGAAATTCTGGAGGAGGTTATGAAAAGGTTGAGTGAGGCAGGATTAAAGTTCAGTAGAGAGAAGTGCAATTTCTGTATGCCATCGCTGAAATTTTTAGGATACGTCGTGGATCGAAACGGGTTACATGTAGACCCAGAAAAGGTAGATAGCATGGTTAGGATTCCAGCACCGAAAAATTTTAAGGAAGTTAGAAGCTTTATAGCGACAGTTTCATGGTACCGTCGTTTCGTACCCAACTTTGCAGAGTTACTTAGGCCTCTATCAGATTTGTTGAGGAAAGGTAGGAAATTTAATTGGACTGAAGAATGTGAGGTTAGCTTTAGGAGGGCAAAGGAGTGTTTGGTGACAGCACCAATACTTACTTGTCCAGACTTCAAACTACCATTTGTCGTACAAACAGACGCTTCGGATTACGGAATCGGTGCTGTTTTATCACAAAATTTTGAGGAAGGGGAAAAGGTTGTCTGTTACCTTAGTAGGTCATTAAATAGGAGTGAACGCAATTATAGTACTACAGAAAAAGAATGCTTGGCTGTGCTTTGGGCTATTGAGAAGTTGCGACCGTATCTCGAAGGTCGTAACGGATTATTATTCCTTAGTATGGGTGAGCAATCTTAAAGATCCACAGGATAGGTTAGCACGTTGGGCAGTTAGGCTCCAACAGTTCGACTACGAAATTATCCATCGTAAGGGGAAGGAGCATGTAGTTCCGGACATGCTTTCTCGAGGAGTCCCGGAGTTAGCCGAGATATCAGAAGAGGATTTTGACCCTTGGATAGTTAAGATGAAGTCAGCAATTAGTTCAAATCCATTAGCTTTTCCCGCCTGGAGATTTGAACAAGGTCAGTTGTTCAAACTTATAAAGGCAAATCATATTGTCGTTCACGAAAATAATCAGGAATGGAAAAGGGTATTAGGAAAACCTGAGAGGTTAAAAGTTTTACAGGAGTTCCATGATGGTCCATTAGCAGGACACATGGGTGTTAGGAAAACTTTTTCCAGGATCGGGGCAAAGTTTTATTGGCCTAAAATGAGAGGCGATATAACAAGGTATGTTAGGAATTGTAAAGTTTGCCAACAGGTAAAGCCGGTGAATGAGAAACCGGCTGGTTTAATGTCTGAGAGAGTAGGGATAACTTCACCGTGGGAAATGATCTGTATAGATCTGGTTGGTCCGCTTCCAAAGTCAAGTAGGGGTTTTATTTACATTCTCACCGTCGTTGATTACTTCACTAAATTTCCACTTCTTTTTCGTTGAGGTCGGCTACTGCGAAAGCCATTTGTAGGGAACTCGAGGACAATGTATTTTTACTTTTTGGCATCCCTAAGGTGATCGTGAGTGACAACGGTCCCCAATTCCGATCAAAGGAATTGAAAGCGCTTTGCCAGGCGTACGCGTCACGCTTAAGTTTTACAGCCCATTATCATCCGCAGGCAAATCCTGCGGAAAGGATAAACCAAATTATTAAGACGACGTTGAGGGCTTACGTCAGTGAAAATCACAGGGTTTGGGATGGACAACTTGCTAAAGTGGCGTGCGCGATACGCACGTCGCAGCATGAAGTGATGGGAGTTTCGCCATATTATGCGAACTTCGGGAGAGACATGGTAACTTCAGGTCAGGAAGTACCAATAGTCGGGGAAGTTCAGGATCCGGCTGAGATCCAAGAACGTTTCAGAGAACTGAGGGAGGATATTAGGAAGAAGCTTCAGGCTGCTTCCAAGAAATCTGCACAAACCTACAATCTTCGTCGACGAGATATTTAGTATCGTCCTGGCGAGTTTGTATGGCGCAGAAACTTCAAACAATCGGATACCGCGAATTATTATGCTGCCAAATTAGCGCCGAAGTTTGTCGGCCCGCTTAAAGTAAAGAAGCGTGTGTCACCTTGGACATACGTCTTAGAAGATGATAAAGGTAAAGAACGTGGAACTTGGCATGCAAAAGACCTTAAACCGTTTTCAGATGCATCCGCAGATTAACTTTAATTTTAGCTTCATTTTTTTTGTTTTTTTTTTTAAATTGTTTTTGCTTACCTTTTTTGGTTTTTTTTTTTGCTTTTCTGATGGAATACCTTTTCTCATTTCCTGGATAAGCCTTAGGAAATGATTCACTTTTCTTACGAAATGTGACTCATTTCTTGGGAGGTAAGGGTGGGATTTATCGCGGTAAATTTTACCACAACAAGTGTCACCTATCCATTCCCTCTTTCCACCCTTAACCTTTCTCTTTCTTGTTGCGGCTCCAAAATGCTAGCGGAGTTCAGTGCAAAACTGGTCCATCAGCCAGAGACCTGCTCTTAAAGCATCTTGGAAAAACAACTATAACAGGTACTCAAACAATAATCGTGTGACAGGCGGTCCGCGAAAACACAAGAATTCAAAGTGAGACAGAAGGGCCACTTCTCACTAAGGCAGGTGACAGATGGTCGTTGCCCAACGAGATGTGTGTGACAGGCGGTCCACACCAACAATGACATGCGACAGATGGTCCATTGTCCAACAAAATGTGTGACAGACGGTCCACACAACGTTCTAAATTGACGGACATGTCAATACTGGCAATGCCAGTCATCGACATAGGAATGGCCGAGGGTCCAACGTAGCGTGTCTTCGTAAGTGAGGAAAGATGATTTTGGTTGGTGATTCCCCAATTCCCCAAATCTGCACGAAGGTCTATGGTGTTAGGGAAATTTTAACTTCGCGTGTGAAAGCGAATTCTTCCTCACCATTTAAGATTGGTAAATGGTGGAAGTGCATTCGTCAAAGATATTTTTCTCGATCTTAATCTGGGTCGGTTTGGGAGAGGGGCTTTGATCGTGTGAATTTGGTTTTTCTTTTAACTTTTGCACGACATAATAAGACGGAGGTGCGCTGAATGCATTCATTAGGCGAACTCCATTGTGAATTATCCCTCTCAGTAGGGATATTTTGATATGAAAGAGTGGATTGGGTTCAACTACGGGGCGAGCTTCTAGCCGAAAAAGGTGAAGAGCTTCGCATTATAACCGTGACTGAATACCGCCATTACATGCTTTATTCTGGAAATACATGTGAGATTCTGGAAAAGACAGTTCGTTTGCAAAAAGTTTAAAAAGATTAATCAAAGCCGTAGATTTCGCATTTTTTTTAAAGTAATTTCAAAAATTAGTGTGAACTTTTCTTGAAAAAGGTTGAAGGAATTTCCAGTGAGGGAAATTCAGTTTTAGTGACGAGAAAAATCTCTTTGAAGAAGCGACTTCAATAGTCAGGGCCAGACGTGAGCCAGAGGACCAATTCGTTTTCATTTGAAAAGCTAAGTATTTTGTGTTATTTCAATATTCTTTGTCTTTTAAACCGTTGTTTTTCACTTGCCAGATTGGGCAAATTATTATTGCGCTAGGCCTTCGTTTTTTTTGTTTCTCTTTCTTAACCGTACCCCGAAAATACGGGACTTCTAAATTTTCTTTTATTGCTTTGTTCGGGAATCTTTCCCGAAAATCATCTTTCTCCATCTTGAGTTTTGTGACACAATTTCTATTTTAATTCACTAATCAAATTGTTTTAGTAATCTTCTTTCAACATTGGCCTTTTGCCAATATTAACCTTTTGTTAAAAAAAATTGTTATTGAAAAAATTTAGGGTTATTCACCTATAGCAGATAAAGGTTTCCCTAATAAAGTATTTAAAATTCCTTTTTGGAAATTAAATCTAGTGTCGTTATTTAATTTAGAAGAAGAATAACATTTGTTTCAGGTTTTGGTAAGTTTTCGCCATTTAAAGAAAAAAAACTTCCTGGCGCTCTTTAAAGTACGCCCCTGTACTTTATATTGTTGAATTACAATTTATTTTTTTAATTGATAGTTACTCTCATTTTATTAATCGAACGCAGATTGGGCGTTGCAAAAAGCTTTGAACGCGAACTTTCGATCTGCCATTTTCCGAATTTTCTCTTAATCGAAATTTATACCCTTCGCGTGCACATCGGTCTTGTGCATTTTATTATTTTCGTTTTCTTAAAATTATTAATTGGTGGATACGAAGATCCAAAGTCGCGGTTTTCTAGTTCCGATCAATAATAAGTAGTGTAAAATAATTAATTTCGCGTTTTCAAAGTGCAACAATTGTCGCCCAAACGTGGGGCTCGTCTTTTTGTCGAACAAAAAATTTGAAGTGTGCGCTTGTGCATGTACATATGTATTGTACATTCTTGTTTTTTACCCTGTTTGTAATTAGGGAAGTGTTTGTTATTTTGTTTCTTTTTATTGCTTGTGTACTTTTAATTTGTTTTATTTTCCCCAGGTGAGATCAACCCTTGTAAAATCAATTGTGAAATCTGTGGATCAATTTTTTTTGTGTGTGGAATCATACCCACGTACCTACTTCATTGTCTGTGCAAGTTCTTGTGCACCTACGGAGTATTCAGGAGTGTTTCTGTTGAGGAAAGAAAGGAGAGGTTAATTGTTGGTCATTACCAGTCCAAGTAAGGTTTTTTGTTATTATTAATTTTATTGTTTTATTTATACCTTTATTTTGGTTTCGAGCATATATTTCATATACTTAACCTACATACATATATACATAATTTTCTCTTGGCGGTCATTTTTTTTGTTGTTTTGAAATATGAGTTTTTACCAGCAAATTATGATGATCTACTATTAGAGCAGATCAATCGTAGGACCCAGGGGAAAGATGAGTCGTGCTCCTAGGAAATGTTTTGGTTGTGGTGCTGAAGGTGTCAGCAAGAGCAATTGCCGACGGTGTTCGGGAAATGCTCAACGGGCTCGCGCGCCAGCAGGGCGGGAGTTCCAAAGGAATTAGGGAGGTTGCCTGCTGGTAACCAGTCGGCGGAAATACACTTAGGCTTTACTCTGGAGGCAAACGGAGATGATAGGAGACCATACTTAGGAGTTAGCATTTATGGTACTAGATTTTTAGGTTTACTAGATTCAGGAGCTTCTAGAACCATAATAGGTAGGGACGCTTGGAGAGTTTTACAGGTTTTAGGGCTTAGTTTGGAAAAGGATTCTGTCCATTCCGTAACCTTGGCGGATGGTGCAGGAGTTGAAGTTTTAGGAATAGTTTCTTTACCAATAGTAGTAGAGGATAACGTTATCTTGATAGATTGCCTTGTCATTCCAGCTTTGCCACACACCGTGATTTTAGGTGCAGATTTTTGGGCACTGTCGGGTATCGTCCCGGATTTAAGATCACGGATGTGGAGTTTTTCAGACCAAGATAGGATGGTCGATATTTGTTCTATAACAGAACGTTCAGAGCTGAGCAGTAGGGAAATTTCAATGTTAGGAAATTTAGTTCAGGAATCATTTAGGAAAATGCCAGAAGGCTTAGGGTGTACCACAATGGTGGAACACAAAATTAGGACGTCGGCGGAACCGATAAAACAACGATATTATCCGGTTTCCCCGGCAATGCAGATACACATAGATAAGGAACTTAATGAGATGTTAGAGGCAGGAGTAATTGAGAGATCCAATAGTTCTTGGTCTTCTCCAATACTTCTAGTCAAGAAAAAGGATGGTTCCTATAGATTTTGCGTAGACTATAGGAAGCTTAATAAGAACACTGATAGGGATGCTTACCCACTACCCTACATCAATTCAATTTTGGACAGACTTCGAGGTGCGAGGTTCTTGTCTTCTTTAGATATAAAGTCAGCGTATTGGCAGATCCCTATGGAGGAGGAATCTAAGCCTTTTACTGCCTTTACAGTTCCTGGAAGAGGGCTTTTTCAGTTTAGGAGAATGCCTTTTGGTCTTCACAATTCACCTGCGACATGGCAGCGATTCATCGATACAGTTTTGGGTGCCGATCTAGAGCCATTCGTGTTCGTCTATTTAGACGACATAATTATTATTTCAGAGACTTTCGAGAAGCACCTCGAAATTCTGGAGGAGGTTGTGAAAAGGTTGAGTGAGGCAGGATTAAAGTTCAGTAGAGAGAAGTGCAATTTCTGTATGCCATCGCTGAAATTTTTAGGATACGTCGTGGATCGAAACGGGTTACATGTAGACCCAGAAAAGGTAGATAGCATGGTTAGGATTCCAGCACCGAAAAATGTTAAGGAAGTTAGAAGCTTTATAGGGACAGTTTCATGGTACCGTCGTTTCGTACCCAACTTTGCAGAGTTACTTAGGCCTCTATCAGATTTGTTGAGGAAAGGTAGGAAATTTAATTGGACTGAAGAATGTGAGGTTAGCTTTAGGAGGGCAAAGGAGTGTTTGGTGACAGCACCAATACTTACTTGTCCAGACTTCAAACGACCATTTGTCGTACAAACAGACGCTTCGGATTACGGAATCGGTACTGTTTTATCACAAAATTTTGAGGAAGGGGAAAAGGTTGTCTGTTACCTTAGTAGGTCATTAAATAGGAGTGAACGCAATTATAGTACTACAGAAAAAGAATGCTTGGCTGTGCTTTGGGCTATTGAGAAGTTGCGACCGTATCTCGAAGGTCGTAACGGATTATTATTCCTTAGTATGGTTGAGCAATCTTAAAGATCCACAGGATAGGTTAGCACGTTGGGCAGTTAGGCTCCAACAGTTCGACTACGAAATTATCCATCGTAAGGGGAAGGAGCATGTAGTTCCGGACATGCTTTCTCGAGGAGTCCCGGAGTTAGCCGAGATATCAGAAGAGGATTTTGACCCTTGGATAGTTAAGATGAAGTCAGCAATTAGTTCAAATCCATTAGCTTTTCCCGCCTGGAGAGTTGAACAAGGTCAGTTGTTCAAACTTATAAAGGCAAATCATATTGTCGTTCACGAAAATAATCAGGAATGGAAAAGGGTATTAGGAAAACCTGAGAGGTTAAAAGTTTTACAGGAGTTCCATGACGGTCCATTAGCAGGACACATGGGTGTTAGGAAAACTTTTGCCAGGATCGGGGCAAAGTTTTATTGGCCTAAAATGAGAGGCGATATAACAAGGTATGTTAGGAATTGTAAAGTTTGCCAACAGGTAAAGCCGGTGAATGAGAAACCGGCTGGTTTAATGTCTGAGAGAGTAGGGATAACTTCACCGTGGGAAATGATCTGTATAGATCTGGTTGGTCCGCTTCCAAAGTCAAGTAGGGGTTTTATTTACATTCTCACCGTCGTTGATTACTTCACTAAATTTCCACTTCTTTTTCGTTGAGGTCGGCTACTGCGAGAGCCATTTGTAGGGAACTCGAGGACAGTGTATTTTTACTTTTTGGCATCCCTAAGGTGATCGTGAGTGACAACGGTCCCCAATTCCGATCAAAGGAATTGAAAGCGCTTTGCCAGGCGTACGCGTCACGCTTAAGTTTTACAGCCCATTATCATCCGCAGGCAAATCCTGCGGAAAGGATAAACCAAATTATTAAGACGACGTTGAGGGCTTACGTCAGTGAAAATCACAGGGTTTGGGATGGACAACTTGCTAAAGTGGCGTGCGCGATACGCACGTCGCAGCATGAAGTGATGGGAGTTTCGCCATATTATGCGAACTTCGGGAGAGACATGGTAACTTCAGGTCAGGAAGTACCAATAGTCGGGGATGTTAGAGGAAATGTTCAGGATCCGGCTGAGATCCAAGAACGTTTTAGAGAACTGAGGGAGGATATTAGGAAGAAGCTTCAGGCTGCTTCCAAGAAATCTGCACAAACCTACAATCTTCGTCGACGAGATATTCAGTATCGTCCTGGCGAGTTTGTATGGCGCAGAAACTTCAAACAATCGGATGCCGCGAATTATTATGCTGCCAAATTAGCGCCGAAGTTTGTCGGCCCGCTTAAAGTAAAGAAGCGTGTGTCACCTTGGACATACGTCTTAAAAGATGATAAAGGTAAAGAACGTGGGACTTGGCATGCAAAAGACCTTAAACCGTTTTCAGATGCATCCGCAGATTAACTTTAATTTTAGCTTCATTGTTTTTTTTTTTTTTTTAAATTGTTTTTGCTCACCTTTTTGGTTTTTTTTTTTTGCTTTTCTGATGGAATACCTTTTCTCATTTCCTGGATAAGCCTTAGGAAATGATTCACTTTTCTTACGAAATGTGACTCATTTCTTGGGTGGTAAGGGTGGGATTTATCGCGGTAAATTTTACCACAACAAGTGTCACCTATCCATTCCCTCTTTCCACCCTTAACCTTTCTCTTTCTTGTTGCGGCTCCAAAATGCTAGCGGAGTTCAGTGCAAAACTGCTCTTAAAGCATCTTGGAAAAACAACTATAACAGGTACTCAAACAATAATCGTGTGACAGGCGGTCCGCGAAAACACAAAAATTCAAAGTGAGACAGAAGGGCCACTTCTCACTAAGGCAGGTGACAGATGGTCGTTGCCCAACGAGATGTGTGTGACAGGCGGTCCACACCAACAATGACATGCGACAGATGGTCCATTGTCCAACAAAATGTGTGACAGACGGTCCACACAACGTTCTAAATTGACGGACATGTCAATACTGGCAATGCCAGTCATCGACATAGGAATGGCCGAGGGTCCAACGTAGCGTGTCTTCGTAAGTGAGGAAAGATGATTTTGGTTGGTGATTCCCCAATTCCCCAAATCTGCACGAAGGTCTATGGTGTTAGGGAAATTTTAACTTCGCGTGTGAAAGCGAATTCTTCCTCACCATTTAAGATTGGTAAATGGTGGAAGTGCATTCGTCAAAGATATTTTTCTCGATCTTAATCTGGGTCGGTTTGGGAGAGGGGCTTTGATCGTGTGAATTTGGTTTTTCTTTTAACTTTTGCACGACATAATAAGACGGAGGTGCGCTGAATGCATTCATTAGGCGAACTCCATTGTGAATTATCCCTCTCAGTAGGGATATTTTGATATGAAAGAGTGGATTGGGTTCAACTACGGGGCGAGCTTCTAGCCGAAAAAGGTGAAGAGCTTCGCATTATAACCGTGACTGAATACCGCCATTACATGCTTTATTCTGGAAATACATGTGAGATTCTGGAAAAGACAGTTCGTTTGCAAAAAGTTTAAAAAGATTAATCAAAGCCGTAGATTTCGCATTTTTTTTAAAGTAATTTCAAAAATTAGTGTGAACTTTTCTTGAAAAAGGTTGAAGGAATTTCCAGTGAGGGAAATTCAGTTTTAGTGACGAGAAAAATCTCTTTGAAGAAGCGACTTCAATAGTCAGGGCCAGACGTGAGCCAGAGGACCAATTCGTTTTCATTTGAAAAGCTAAGTATTTTGTGTTATTTCAATATTCTTTGTCTTTTAAACCGTTGTTTTTCACTTGCCAGATTGGGCAAATTATTATTGCGCTAGGCCTTCGTTTTTTTTTGTTTCTCTTTCTTAACCGTACCCCGAAAATACGGGACTTCTAAATTTTCTTTTATTGCTTTGTTCGGGAATCTTTCCCGAAAATCATCTTTCTCCATCTTGAGTTTTGTGACACAATTTCTATTTTAATTCACTAATCAAATTGTTTTAGTAATCTTCTTTCAACATTGGCCTTTTGCCAATATTAACCTTTTGTTAAAAAAAAATTGTTATTGAAAAAATTTAGGGTTATTCACCTATAGCAGATAAAGGTTTCCCTAATAAAGTATTTAAAATTCCTTTTTGGAAATTAAATCTAGTGTCGTTATTTAATTTAGAAGAAGAATAACATTTGTTTCAGGTTTTGGTAAGTTTTCGCCATTTAAAGAAAAAAAACTTCCTGGCGCTCTTTAAAGTACGCCCCTGTACTTTATATTGTTGAATTACAATTTATTTTTTTAATTGATAGTTACTCTCATTTTATTAATCGAACGCAGATTGGGCGTTGCAAAAAGCTTTGAACGCGAACTTTCGATCTGCCATTTTCCGAATTTTCTCTTAATCGAAATTTATACCCTTCGCGTGCACATCGGTCTTGTGCATTTTATTATTTTCGTTTTCTTAAAATTATTAATTGGTGGATACGAAGATCCAAAGTCGCGGTTTTCTAGTTCCGATCAATAATAAGTAGTGTAAAATAATTAATTTCGCGTTTTCAAAGTGCAACAATTGTCGCCCAAACGTGGGGCTCGTCTTTTTGTCGAACAAAAAATTTGAAGTGTGCGCTTGTGCATGTACATATGTATTGTACATTCTTGTTTTTTACCCTGTTTGTAATTAGGGAAGTGTTTGTTATTTTGTTTCTTTTTATTGCTTGTGTACTTTTAATTTGTTTTATTTTCCCCAGGTGAGATCAACCCTTGTAAAATCAATTGTGAAATCTGTGGATCAATTTTTTTTGTGTGTGGAATCATACCCACGTACCTACTTCATTGTCTGTGCAAGTTCTTGTGCACCTACGGAGTATTCAGGAGTGTTTCTGTTGAGGAAAGAAAGGAGAGGTTAATTGTTGGTCATTACCAGTCCAAGTAAGGTTTTTTGTTATTATTAATTTTATTGTTTTATTTATACCTTTATTTTGGTTTCGAGCATATATTTCATATACTTAACCTACATACATATATACATAATTTTCTCTTGGCGGTCATTTTTTTTGTTGTTTTGAAATATGAGTTTTTACCAGCAAATTATGATGATCTACTATTAGAGCAGATCAATCGTAGGACCCAGGGGAAAGATGAGTCGTGCTCCTAGGAAATGTTTTGGTTGTGGTGCTGAAGGTGTCAGCAAGAGCAATTGCCGACGGTGTTCGGGAAATGCTCAACGGGCTCGCGCGCCAGCAGGGCGGGAGTTCCAAAGGAATTAGGGAGGTTGCCTGCTGGTAACCAGTCGGCGGAAATACACTTAGGCTTTACTCTGGAGGCAAACGGAGATGATAGGAGACCATACTTAGGAGTTAGCATTTATGGTACTAGATTTTTAGGTTTACTAGATTCAGGAGCTTCTAGAACCATAATAGGTAGGGACGCTTGGAGAGTTTTACAGGTTTTAGGGCTTAGTTTGGAAAAGGATTCTGTCCATTCCGTAACCTTGGCGGATGGTGCAGGAGTTGAAGTTTTAGGAATAGTTTCTTTACCAATAGTAGTAGAGGATAACGTTATCTTGATAGATTGCCTTGTCATTCCAGCTTTGCCACACACCGTGATTTTAGGTGCAGATTTTTGGGCACTGTCGGGTATCGTCCCAGATTTAAGATCACGGATGTGGAGTTTTTCAGACCAAGATAGGATGGTCGATATTTGTTCTATAACAGAACGTTCAGAGCTGAGCAGTAGGGAAATTTCAATGTTAGGAAATTTAGTTCAGGAATCATTTAGGAAAATGCCAGAAGGCTTAGGGTGTACCACAATGGTGGAACACAAAATTAGGACGTCGGCGGAACCGATAAAACAACGATATTATCCGGTTTCCCCGGCAATGCAGATACACATAGATAAGGAACTTAATGAGATGTTAGAGGCAGGAGTAATTGAGAGATCCAATAGTTCTTGGTCTTCTCCAATACTTCTAGTCAAGAAAAAGGATGGTTCCTATAGATTTTGCGTAGACTATAGGAAGCTTAATAAGAACACTGATAGGGATGCTTACCCACTACCCTACATCAATTCAATTTTGGACAGACTTCGAGGTGCGAGGTTCTTGTCTTCTTAAGATATAAAGTCAGCGTATTGGCAGATCCCTATGGAGGAGGAATCTAAGCCTTTTACTGCCTTTACAGTTCCTGGAAGAGGGCTTTTTCAGTTTAGGAGAATGCCTTTTGGTCTTCACAATTCACCTGCGACATGGCAGCGATTCATCGATACAGTTTTGGGTGCCGATCTAGAGCCATTCGTGTTCGTCTATTTAGACGACATAATTATTATTTCAGAGACTTTCGAGAAGCACCTCGAAATTCTGGAGGAGGTTGTGAAAAGGTTGAGTGAGGCAGGATTAAAGTTCAGTAGAGAGAAGTGCAATTTCTGTATGCCATCGCTGAAATTTTTAGGATACGTCGTGGATCGAAACGGGTTACATGTAGACCCAGAAAAGGTAGATAGCATGGTTAGGATTCCAGCACCGAAAAATGTTAAGGAAGTTAGAAGCTTTATAGGGACAGTTTCATGGTACCGTCGTTTCGTACCCAACTTTGCAGAGTTACTTAGGCCTCTATCAGATTTGTTGAGGAAAGGTAGGAAATTTAATTGGACTGAAGAATGTGAGGTTAGCTTTAGGAGGGCAAAGGAGTGTTTGGTGACAGCACCAATACTTACTTGTCCAGACTTCAAACGACCATTTGTCGTACAAACAGACGCTTCGGATTACGGAATCGGTACTGTTTTATCACAAAATTTTGAGGAAGGGGAAAAGGTTGTCTGTTACCTTAGTAGGTCATTAAATAGGAGTGAACGCAATTATAGTACTACAGAAAAAGAATGCTTGGCTGTGCTTTGGGCTATTGAGAAGTTGCGACCGTATCTCGAAGGTGTTCGATTTACAGTCGTAACGGATCATTATTCCTTAGTATGGTTGAGCAATCTTAAAGATCCACAGGGTAGGTTAGCACGTTGGGCAGTTAGGCTCCAACAGTTCGACTACGAAATTATCCATCGTAAGGGGAAGGAACATGTAGTTCCGGACAAGCTTTCTCGAGGAGTCCCGGAGTTAGCCGAGATATCAGAAGAGGATTTTGACCCTTGGATAGTTAAGATGAAGTCAGCAATTAGTTCAAATCCATTAGCTTTTCCCGCCTGGAGAGTTGAACAAGGTCAGTTGTTCAAACTTATAAAGGCAAATCATATTGTCGTTCACGAAAATAATCAGGAATGGAAAAGGGTATTAGGAAAACCTGAGAGGTTAAAAGTTTTACAGGAGTTCCATGATGGTCCATTAGCAGGACACATGGGTGTTAGGAAAACTTTTGCCAGGATCGGGGCAAAGTTTTATTGGCCTAAAATGAGAGGCGATATAACAAGGTATGTTAGGAATTGTAAAGTTTGCCAACAGGTAAAGCCGGTGAATGAGAAACCGGCTGGTTTAATGTCTGAGAGAGTAGGGATAACTTCACCGTGGGAAATGATCTGTATAGATCTGGTTGGTCCGCTTCCAAAGTCAAGTAGGGGTTTTATTTACATTCTCACCGTCGTTGATTACTTCACTAAATTTCCACTTCTTTTTCGTTGAGGTCGGCTACTGCGAGAGCCATTTGTAGGGAACTCGAGGACAGTGTATTTTTACTTTTTGGCATCCCTAAGGTGATCGTGAGTGACAACGGTCCCCAATTCCGATCAAAGGAATTGAAAGCGCTTTGCCAGGCGTACGCGTCACGCTTAAGTTTTACAGCCCATTATCATCCGCAGGCAAATCCTGCGGAAAGGATAAACCAAATTATTAAGACGACGTTGAGGGCTTACGTCAGTGAAAATCACAGGGTTTGGGATGGACAACTTGCTAAAGTGGCGTGCGCGATACGCACGTCGCAGCATGAAGTGATGGGAGTTTCGCCATATTATGCGAACTTCGGGAGAGACATGGTAACTTCAGGTCAGGAAGTACCAATAGTCGGGGAAGTTCAGGATCCGGCTGAGATCCAAGAACGTTTCAGAGAACTGAGGGAGGATATTAGGAAGAAGCTTCAGGCTGCTTCCAAGAAATCTGCACAAACCTACAATCTTCGTCGACGAGATATTCAGTATCGTCCTGGCGAGTTTGTATGGCGCAGAAACTTCAAACAATCGGATGCCGCGAATTATTATGCTGCCAAATTAGCGCCGAAGTTTGTCGGCCCGCTTAAAGTAAAGAAGCGTGTGTCACCTTGGACATACGTCTTAAAAGATGATAAAGGTAAAGAACGTGGGACTTGGCATGCAAAAGACCTTAAACCGTTTTCAGATGCATCCGCAGATTAACTTTAATTTTAGCTTCATTGTTTTTTTTTTTTTTTTAAATTGTTTTTGCTCACCTTTTTTGGTTTTTTTTTTTTGCTTTTCTGATGGAATACCTTTTCTCATTTCCTGGATAAGCCTTAGGAAATGATTCACTTTTCTTACGAAATGTGACTCATTTCTTGGGTGGTAAGGGTGGGATTTATCGCGGTAAATTTTACCACAACAAGTGTCACCTATCCATTCCCTCTTTCCACCCTTAACCTTTCTCTTTCTTGTTGCGGCTCCAAAATGCTAGCGGAGTTCAGTGCAAAACTGCTCTTAAAGCATCTTGGAAAAACAACTATAACAGGTACTCAAACAATAATCGTGTGACAGGCGGTCCGCGAAAACACAAAAATTCAAAGTGAGACAGAAGGGCCACTTCTCACTAAGGCAGGTGACAGATGGTCGTTGCCCAACGAGATGTGTGTGACAGGCGGTCCACACCAACAATGACATGCGACAGATGGTCCATTGTCCAACAAAATGTGTGACAGACGGTCCACACAACGTTCTAAATTGACGGACATGTCAATACTGGCAATGCCAGTCATCGACATAGGAATGGCCGAGGGTCCAACGTAGCGTGTCTTCGTAAGTGAGGAAAGATGATTTTGGTTGGTGATTCCCCAATTCCCCAAATCTGCACGAAGGTCTACGGTGTTAGGGAAATTTTAACTTCGCGTGAAGCGAATTCTTCCTCACCATTTAAGATTGGTAAATGGTGGAAGTGCATTCGTCAAAGATATTTTTCTCGATCTTAATCTGGATCGGTTTGGGAGAGGGGCTTTGATCGTGTGAATTTGGTTTTTCTTTTAACTTTTGCACGACATAATAAGACGGAGGTGCGCTGAATGCATTCATTAGGCGAACTCCATTGTGAATTATCCCTCTCAGTAGGGATATTTTGATATGAAAGAGTGGATTGGGTTCAACTACGGGGCGAGCTTCTAGCCGAAAAAGGTGAAGAGCTTCGCATTATAACCGTGACTGAATACCGCCATTACATGCTTTATTCTGGAAATACATGTGAGATTCTGGAAAAGACAGTTCGTTTGCAAAAAGTTTAAAAAGATTAATCAAAGCCGTAGATTTCGCATTTTTTTTAAAGTAATTTCAAAAATTAGTGTGAACTTTTCTTGAAAAAGGTTGAAGGAATTTCCAGTGAGGGAAATTCAGTTTTAGTGACGAGAAAAATCTCTTTGAAGAAGCGACTTCAATAGTCAGGGCCAGACGTGAGCCAGAGGACCAATTCGTTTTCATTTGAAAAGCTAAGTATTTTGTGTTATTTCAATATTCTTTGTCTTTTAAACCGTTGTTTTTCACTTGCCAGATTGGGCAAATTATTATTGCGCTAGGCCTTCGTTTTTTTTGTTTCTCTTTCTTAACCGTACCCCGAAAATACGGGACTTCTAAATTTTCTTTTATTGCTTTGTTCGGGAATCTTTCCCGAAAATCATCTTTCTCCATCTTGAGTTTTGTGACACAATTTCTATTTTAATTCACTAATCAAATTGTTTTAGTAATCTTCTTTCAACATTGGCCTTTTGCCAATATTAACCTTTTGTTAAAAAAAAATTGTTATTGAAAAAATTTAGGGTTATTCACCTATAGCAGATAAAGGTTTCCCTAATAAAGTATTTAAAATTCCTTTTTGGAAATTAAATCTAGTGTCGTTATTTAATTTAGAAGAAGAATAACATTTGTTTCAGGTTTTGGTAAGTTTTCGCCATTTAAAGAAAAAAAACTTCCTGGCGCTCTTTAAAGTACGCCCCTGGACTTTATATTGTTGAATTACAATTTATTTTTTTAATTGATAGTTACTCTCATTTTATTAATCGAACGCAGATTGGGCGTTGCAAAAAGCTTTGAACGCGAACTTTCGATCTGACAGATCGCCATTTTCCGAATTTTCTCTTAATCGAAATTTATACCCTTCGCGTGCACATCGGTCTTGTGCATTTTATTATTTTCGTTTTCTTAAAATTATTAATTGGTGGATACGAAGATCCAAAGTCGCGGTTTTCTAGTTCCGATCAATAATAAGTAGTGTAAAATAATTAATTTCGCGTTTTCAAAGTGCAACAATTGTCGCCCAAACGTGGGGCTCGTCTTTTTGTCGAACAAAAAATTTGAAGTGTGCGCTTGTGCATGTACATATGTATTGTACATTCTTGTTTTTTACCCTGTTTGTAATTAGGGAAGTGTTTGTTATTTTGTTTCTTTTTATTGCTTGTGTACTTTTAATTTGTTTTATTTTCCCCAGGTGAGATCAACCCTTGTAAAATCAATTGTGAAATCTGTGGATCAATTTTTTTTGTGTGTGGAATCATACCCACGTACCTACTTCATTGTCTGTGCAAGTTCTTGTGCACCTACGGAGTATTCAGGAGTGTTTCTGTTGAGGAAAGAAAGGAGAGGTTAATTGTTGGTCATTACCAGTCCAAGTAAGGTTTTTTGTTATTATTAATTTTATTGTTTTATTTATACCTTTATTTTGGTTTCGAGCATATATTTCATATACTTAACCTACATACATATATACATAATTTTCTCTTGGCGGTCATTTTTTTTTTTGTTTTGAAATATGAGTTTTTACCAGCAAATTATGATGATCTACTATTAGAGCAGATCAATCGTAGGACCCAGGGGAAAGATGAGTCGTGCTCCTAGGAAATGTTTTGGTTGTGGTGCTGAAGGTGTCAGCAAGAGCAATTGCCGACGGTGTTCGGGAAATGCTCAACGGGCTCGCGCGCCAGCAGGGCGGGAGTTCCAAAGGAATTAGGGAGGTTGCCTGCTGGTAACCAGTCGGCGGAAATACACTTAGGCTTTACTCTGGAGGCAAACGGAGATGATAGGAGACCATACTTAGGAGTTAGCATTTATGGTACTAGATTTTTAGGTTTACTAGATTCAGGAGCTTCTAGAACCATAATAGGTAGGGACGCTTGGAGAGTTTTACAGGTTTTAGGGCTTAGTTTGGAAAAGGATTCTGTCCATTCCGTAACCTTGGCGGATGGTGCAGGAGTTGAAGTTTTAGGAATAGTTTCTTTACCAATAGTAGTAGAGGATAACGTTATCTTGATAGATTGCCTTGTCATTCCAGCTTTGCCACACACCGTGATTTTAGGTGCAGATTTTTGGGCACTGTCGGGTATCGTCCCGGATTTAAGATCACGGATGTGGAGTTTTTCAGACCAAGATAGGATGGTCGATATTTGTTCTATAACAGAACGTTCAGAGCTGAGCAGTAGGGAAATTTCAATGTTAGGAAATTTAGTTCAGGAATCATTTAGGAAAATGCCAGAAGGCTTAGGGTGTACCACAATGGTGGAACACAAAATTAGGACGTCGGCGGAACCGATAAAACAACGATATTATCCGGTTTCCCCGGCAATGCAGATACACATAGATAAGGAACTTAATGAGATGTTAGAGGCAGGAGTAATTGAGAGATCCAATAGTTCTTGGTCTTCTCCAATACTTCTAGTCAAGAAAAAGGATGGTTCCTATAGATTTTGCGTAGACTATAGGAAGCTTAATAAGAACACTGATAGGGATGCTTACCCACTACCCTACATCAATTCAATTTTGGACAGACTTCGAGGTGCGAGGTTCTTGTCTTCTTAAGATATAAAGTCAGCGTATTGGCAGATCCCTATGGAGGAGGAATCTAAGCCTTTTACTGCCTTTACAGTTCCTGGAAGAGGGCTTTTTCAGTTTAGGAGAATGCCTTTTGGTCTTCACAATTCACCTGCGACATGGCAGCGATTCATCGATACAGTTTTGGGTGCCGATCTAGAGCCATTCGTGTTCGTCTATTTAGACGACATAATTATTATTTCAGAGACTTTCGAGAAGCACCTCGAAATTCTGGAGGAGGTTGTGAAAAGGTTGAGTGAGGCAGGATTAAAGTTCAGTAGAGAGAAGTGCAATTTCTGTATGCCATCGCTGAAATTTTTAGGATACGTCGTGGATCGAAACGGGTTACATGTAGACCCAGAAAAGGTAGATAGCATGGTTAGGATTCCAGCACCGAAAAATGTTAAGGAAGTTAGAAGCTTTATAGGGACAGTTTCATGGTACCGTCGTTTCGTACCCAACTTTGCAGAGTTACTTAGGCCTCTATCAGATTTGTTGAGGAAAGGTAGGAAATTTAATTGGACTGAAGAATGTGAGGTTAGCTTTAGGAGGGCAAAGGAGTGTTTGGTGACAGCACCAATACTTACTTGTCCAGACTTCAAACGACCATTTGTCGTACAAACAGACGCTTCGGATTACGGAATCGGTACTGTTTTATCACAAAATTTTGAGGAAGGGGAAAAGGTTGTCTGTTACCTTAGTAGGTCATTAAATAGGAGTGAACGCAATTATAGTACTACAGAAAAAGAATGCTTGGCTGTGCTTTGGGCTATTGAGAAGTTGCGACCGTATCTCGAAGGTGTTCGATTTACAGTCGTAACGGATCATTATTCCTTAGTATGGTTGAGCAATCTTAAAGATCCACAGGGTAGGTTAGCACGTTGGGCAGTTAGGCTCCAACAGTTCGACTACGAAATTATCCATCGTAAGGGGAAGGAACATGTAGTTCCGGACAAGCTTTCTCGAGGAGTCCCGGAGTTAGCCGAGATATCAGAAGAGGATTTTGACCCTTGGATAGTTAAGATGAAGTCAGCAATTAGTTCAAATCCATTAGCTTTTCCCGCCTGGAGAGTTGAACAAGGTCAGTTGTTCAAACTTATAAAGGCAAATCATATTGTCGTTCACGAAAATAATCAGGAATGGAAAAGGGTATTAGGAAAACCTGAGAGGTTAAAAGTTTTACAGGAGTTCCATGATGGTCCATTAGCAGGACACATGGGTGTTAGGAAAACTTTTGCCAGGATCGGGGCAAAGTTTTATTGGCCTAAAATGAGAGGCGATATAACAAGGTATGTTAGGAATTGTAAAGTTTGCCAACAGGTAAAGCCGGTGAATGAGAAACCGGCTGGTTTAATGTCTGAGAGAGTAGGGATAACTTCACCGTGGGAAATGATCTGTATAGATCTGGTTGGTCCGCTTCCAAAGTCAAGTAGGGGTTTTATTTACATTCTCACCGTCGTTGATTACTTCACTAAATTTCCACTTCTTTTTCGTTGAGGTCGGCTACTGCGAGAGCCATTTGTAGGGAACTCGAGGACAGTGTATTTTTACTTTTTGGCATCCCTAAGGTGATCGTGAGTGACAACGGTCCCCAATTCCGATCAAAGGAATTGAAAGCGCTTTGCCAGGCGTACGCGTCACGCTTAAGTTTTACAGCCCATTATCATCCGCAGGCAAATCCTGCGGAAAGGATAAACCAAATTATTAAGACGACGTTGAGGGCTTACGTCAGTGAAAATCACAGGGTTTGGGATGGACAACTTGCTAAAGTGGCGTGCGCGATACGCACGTCACAGCATGAAGTGATGGGAGTTTCGCCATATTATGCGAACTTCGGGAGAGACATGGTAACTTCAGGTCAGGAAGTACCAATAGTCGGGGATGTTAGAGGAAATGTTCAGGATCCGGCTGAGATCCAAGAACGTTTTAGAGAACTGAGGGAGGATATTAGGAAGAAGCTTCAGGCTGCTTCCAAGAAATCTGCACAAACCTACAATCTTCGTCGACGAGATATTCAGTATCGTCCTGGCGAGTTTGTATGGCGCAGAAACTTCAAACAATCGGATGCCGCGAATTATTATGCTGCCAAATTAGCGCCGAAGTTTGTCGGCCCGCTTAAAGTAAAGAAGCGTGTGTCACCTTGGACATACGTCTTAAAAGATGATAAAGGTAAAGAACGTGGGACTTGGCATGCAAAAGACCTTAAATCTGCATCCGCAGATTAACTTTAATTTTAGCTTCATTGTTTTTTTTTTTTTTTTAAATTGTTTTTGCTCACCTTTTTTGGTTTTTTTTTTTTGCTTTTCTGATGGAATACCTTTTCTCATTTCCTGGATAAGCCTTAGGAAATGATTCACTTTTCTTACGAAATGTGACTCATTTCTTGGGTGGTAAGGGTGGGATTTATCGCGGTAAATTTTACCACAACAAGTGTCACCTATCCATTCCCTCTTTCCACCCTTAACCTTTCTCTTTCTTGTTGCGGCTCCAAAATGCTAGCGGAGTTCAGTGCAAAACTGCTCTTAAAGCATCTTGGAAAAACAACTATAACAGGTACTCAAACAATAATCGTGTGACAGGCGGTCCGCGAAAACACAAAAATTCAAAGTGAGACAGAAGGGCCACTTCTCACTAAGGCAGGTGACAGATGGTCGTTGCCCAACGAGATGTGTGTGACAGGCGGTCAACACCAACAATGACATGCGACAGATGGTCCATTGTCCAACAAAATGTGTGACAGACGGTCCACACAACGTTCTAAATTGACGGACATGTCAATACTGGCAATGCCAGTCATCGACATAGGAATGGCCGAGGGTCCAACGTAGCGTGTCTTCGTAAGTGAGGAAAGATGATTTTGGTTGGTGATTCCCCAATTCCCCAAATCTGCACGAAGGTCTACGGTGTTAGGGAAATTTTAACTTCGCGTGAAGCGAATTCTTCCTCACCATTTAAGATTGGTAAATGGTGGAAGTGCATTCGTCAAAGATATTTTTCTCGATCTTAATCTGGGTCGGTTTGGGAGAGGGGCTTTGATCGTGTGAATTTGGTTTTTCTTTTAACTTTTGCACGACATAATAAGACGGAGGTGCGCTGAATGCATTCATTAGGCGAACTCCATTGTGAATTATCCCTCTCAGTAGGGATATTTTGATATGAAAGAGTGGATTGGGTTCAACTACGGGGCGAGCTTCTAGCCGAAAAAGGTGAAGAGCTTCGCATTATAACCGTGACTGAATACCGCCATTACATGCTTTATTCTGGAAATACATGTGAGATTCTGGAAAAGACAGTTCGTTTGCAAAAAGTTTAAAAAGATTAATCAAAGCCGTAGATTTTGCATTTTTTTTAAAGTAATTTCAAAAATTAGTGTGAACTTTTCTTGAAAAAGGTTGAAGGAATTTCCAGTGAGGGAAATTCAGTTTTAGTGACGAGAAAAATCTCTTTGAAGAAGCGACTTCAATAGTCAGGGCCAGACGTGAGCCAGAGGACCAATTCGTTTTCATTTGAAAAGCTAAGTATTTTGTGTTATTTCAATATTCTTTGTCTTTTAAACCGTTGTTTTTCACTTGCCAGATTGGGCAAATTATTATTGCGCTAGGCCTTCGTTTTTTTTGTTTCTCTTTCTTAATCGTACCCCGAAAATACGGGACTTCTAAATTTTCTTTTATTGCTTTGTTCGGGAATCTTTCCCGAAAATCATCTTTCTCCATCTTGAGTTTTGTGACACAATTTCTATTTTAATTCACTAATCAAATTGTTTTAGTAATCTTCTTTCAACATTGGCCTTTTGCCAATATTAACCTTTTGTTAAAAAAAAATTGTTATTGAAAAAATTTAGGGTTATTCACCTATAGCAGATAAAGGTTTCCCTAATAAAGTATTTAAAATTCCTTTTTGGAAATTAAATCTAGTGTCGTTATTTAATTTAGAAGAAGAATAACATTTGTTTCAGGTTTTGGTAAGTTTTCGCCATTTAAAGAAAAAAAACTTCCTGGCGCTCTTTAAAGTACGCCCCTGTACTTTATATTGTTGAATTACAATTTATTTTTTTAATTGATAGTTACTCTCATTTTATTAATCGAACGCAGATTGGGCGTTCGATAAATAAAATTCCCCACGAGCGCACCCACCCCCTTGCTGAACGAAGCCGGTGGTAGCAATTGAATTGCTGCCGAGTTGCAAAAAGCTTTGAACGCGAACTTTCGATCTGACAGATCGCCATTTTCCGAATTTTCTCTTAATCGAAATTTATACCCTTCGCGTGCACATCGGTCTTGTGCATTTTATTAATTTCGTTTTCTTAAAATTATGAATTGGTGGATACGAATATCCAAAGTCGCGGTTTTCTAGTTCCGATCAATAATAAGTAGTGTAAAATAATTAATTTCGCGTTTTCAAAGTGCAACAACCCCACTTGCATCTATGTACGGAGCTAGCCGCTGCAGTTTACTGTTACTTGAACGTAATTATTATTCATTAGGTTTTTGACGTCATCAAATAATGATTCTTCTTGGGAGAATTTGTATAGAACGTTTTTTGCATGTTGTAACTCAGTTACCTTTAAAGGAGATTTATCAATATTTTTATTTTTCAAATTAAAATAAAATCTAAAACAGAATGCGATGACTCGATATAGCCTAGTCCATTTAGATATTTTTCCATTTAAGTCAGACAGTGTTCCTTCAACCCTTGTTGTGACTTGAAGTGTCATCTGTTCCTTTGACCGTTCTTCTTGTTGGGTTGGATATATTGCAGCTTCCGTATCTGGCCAATGATTTTGACTCAATGAGAGCCAAAAAGGACCCCTCTACCAGAGTTCGTGTTGTATTAGAGCAGATGGCGTCATACCTCTACTAGCGCAATCAGCAGGATTGTCTCCCGATGGAACGTGTAGCCACCTAGCTTGTGGGATGGAATCTAATATGAAAGATGTTCTATTGCTCACGTATGTTTTCCATTTTTGAGGAGGAGATGACAGCCAGGCCAATACTATTTTCGAGTCCGTCCAGCAGTAGATGGAATCATTCCTGATTCTGATAGATGGTTTCAGGAATTCAAAAAGTCCAGCAAGCAAGTGTGCTCCACATAACTCCAGCCTGGGAATGGATACCTCCTTCAGCATATTGACATCAGTAAAGCCATCTGATAGTATTCTGCGATCCAATCTTTAAGATTTTTGTAATATTATTTTCGTCATTATTATAGATGGAGAGACCCAGCCCAAGGGGTCAAAGATCTTTGATATTTCCGACAGCAGTTTTCTTTTTGTGGTTAAATCTGTTTTCTTGAGAAACATCAAATAAGGAGCAGTCAGTCACAGGATTCCAGGATATTCCCAATAAGCAGATGTGAAATTCATTTGGAACTTCAACCACAGAGCTAACCCTATTTTCTAGAGGTATATTCTCAAACTGAAGCCGCCAGCCGTGAGCATATTGTCTAACTGTGACGCAAGTTCTCTCGTTTCATTAATAGTATTTGCACCTGCCATACAGTCGTCGACATAGAAATTTTCTATAAGTGCCCTAGAAGCCAAAGGAAATCGCTGACCTTCATCTAAACCTAGCTGGTGGAGTGTTCTTATAGACAAGAAGGGGGCAGATGAAGTTCCATAGGTGACTGTTGTTAGTCGATAGTGCTGTATAGGTTGATCTGGGGAATTGCGGAACAAGATACGTTGGAAGTCACGATCACATTGTTGGACTTCAATCATTCGAAACATTCGCCTTATATCAGCTGAAAAGCAGTATTCAAAGCACCTATAACGCAATATAACTGCAGTCAAGTCTTGTTGTAGAGGTGGACCTGGTAACAAGATTTCATTTAAAGACTTGCCGCTACTGGATTTACAGGATCCATCAAAGACAACGCGAAGTTTAGTAGTAAGACTATTGTCTTTAAACACAGCGTGGTGTGGCAAATAATACAGCTTGGTATTTTCCCTATTTATTTCTTCATTTGGAACTAGTTCCATATGTCCTAGAGCTAAATATTCGGACATAAAGTTTCTATAGTCGTCTCTAAGTTTATTATTTCTTGCAAATTTTCTCTCCATAGCGAAGAGTCTATTTTCGGCAGATGTATATGAATGTCCTAACGCTTGACCTTGAGAGTTGAAGGGAAGTCTAACTGGATATCTACCAACTTCATTACGTTGTACGGTATTTTGATATATCTCTTCTGCTTGTTGCTCATCTCTTGTAGGTGGAATCATTCTAGTTGGTAATTATTGGATTGGCACAGAAGGTTGATCCGAAGTTATATTACTGAATACTAAGGCGGAGATATCCAGACAGAGTTTTTTATGTAAATGAGAATATATTTTGATGTTTGTTCTACCTTTAGAAACACCCACCTTGCTAGCTGAGAGCCCTAGGATTTTAACATTAGCTGGATGTCTGGGAAGACCTAAACGCTCGGCGCACGCGGATGTTATCAGAGTGTTTTGACATCCAGAATCGAGTAAAATATTACAAAGTTGTAAATTTCCCAGGTAATCTGCCACGAATACCATTGCAGTTGGAAGCAAAGCATTGAATTTTATTGGCTGGTTCGAAGCCTCAGAACCTTGAGATGAAAGATCATAATTTTGATTGCTAATAAGAGCATTGGATTCAGCTGTAGTGAGAATCGCTTTATATTCAGGTGGTTTTAGCTCCTCTAAGTTCTTTGAGGTTAGAGGGGTAGATGTGCCAGCTGTGTGTCTAGCTTTGAGACAGTTAAAGCATAACCTTTTAGCATTTACGAATTCCCTTCGCTTTGCTGTTTCTAATAGTATGAACTTTGGACAGTATGACAGATGGTGATGATATAAACATTTTGGACAGGTTAATCGATGGAGCTACCGCAGCTGTTGTCGCTAGTTGTCGATGGTCCTATCTCTAATGCATCACAACGCAAATTTAAAAACTTAAATCTTCTATTGCTGGATAAGTCTTTTCTACTATATGCTCAGCCCATGCTTTATGGGTATCACTATCTACCCTTTTTAATATACATGCAATCAGCCATAGATTGCGTCGCTCTGCTTTTGGCCTTAGTGCCCTTAAAGCTCGTATGACCAATTCAAAGATGTTGACAACTGAGCGAAGCAGTGTCGCGTTCGGAGAGTCTATCTTTTAATGTCAAAAAATGTTTTAACTAGTAATTCAATAACTTGCGATGGTCTATCATAACGCTCCTTTAGTTTTCTTAAAGCTTCCTCATAATTGGTTTCCGTCACAGCTAGATGCTTGATCATCTCCTCTGGTTCCCCTTTTAGTAAACCCTTTAAATATTGAAATTTTTGAACTTTGCTAAGATGCTCATTTTTGTGGACAGTGGTGTCAAAAATATCCCAAAATGGTTTAAATTTGTCATATTGACCATCGAAACTTGTCATTTGAAGATGAGGCAAACGAACCTCTTTGCGATTGGAAGTACTTTGGCTAAGCGTTTTCGCTAGCCGTTGAATGGCATTAGTATCACTCGAACCAACTGAAGTGCTGCTCAGGCGCTCTAAAAATGTTGTTTGTTGATCGACTAGCTTTTGGAATGCATCTCGAGTAACAACGGTGAAGTTGTAAAGTGGTTCATCGCTGAAGGCAGCAGCTCAGACGCTCAGAAACGTGCCTGGTATAATCGGCCTTTAGTTTGAAAAACCTATTTTCAAAATCCGCCATTTAAGTTTCCGTGTCAGGCAGAGTCTCACCTAACTCTATTATGTCATCGTCAATTTTTACAAAGTCTTGAAGGAGATTCTCAATTTTGTCTAACCTAGCTTGTATTTCTTGAGTGGAAGTCTAGTTGGTTATTGTGTTGAGAAAGTTCTCAAGCCTAGTTGCAGTGCCTTTGCAACGAGAACGTTTAAGCTTTAGCACTTCCATATTATATTTTTAAATTGTTCAATTCGCAAATAATATAATTAATTTGTAAATGTTACCTTATGGCTCGATAGGTATACTTCTCTTATAATTTAGATGATGTAACAGCGAAGGTTCCTTTATTTCAGCAACGGTATTTCTTTTGTAGAAACAGCAACGGTATCTTCAGAAACAGCACGGGAATCTTAATTTCAGCAACAGCAACTATACCAACACCGGCAACAGCAACAGGTCACGCAATTTACACTTTATAATTTTTTTTTTTTTTGCAGCTAGGGACTTTATATTATTGCAGCATAGGCACTCGATTCAAAATAATCACTTTTATTTAGTTTTTAAAAATAATTAATTTCGTATGGTGTGAAGGGGCCACACTAGCGACCACTTAAATAATTGTTTCATTAATCGTTTTGAATCAAACCATACTTCGATACTTGACACTTACTTCCCATAAAATGCATTGCCTTATGCACAAGATACATTTAATCAAAATACAATGCAAAGCATTGTCTTGTCAGAGTAATTAAAAGAATGGAAAGAATATATCATGAGCATAATAAGAATGTAACATGAGCATAATAAAATATTAATGGGTTGATGGTGTACGATCAGTGGTCATTGCCTTTGACTGACAAAATAAGTCAACTAAGCATTGTAGCAGAACTGATCGTTCACCCTTAGCCCGCGTCGTACAAATTATGCTGACTGTGGATATCGACTGTTAGTGAAGTCAAGAATCGAAGTATGAACAAATCATTATGTATAAATAGCTATCGAATTTTAAAATAAAATGCACTTCGTGTTGAGACACCACACAACCCAAATCTGATCCTTCATTTCACTTGAGAAGCTTGCGAGCTATCAAGTTTAATAAAGTAGATTACTTGTTTGGAATCTTAACCAAAACCTCGAGCGCGTAAGCCAGAGGTTTGAGCTGAGGCATCTATTGAATGCTAAGCGATCTGGTTGAAGATCCAATCAAAGTTAACAACACAATCAAACTACTTTACATGGCGATCTTGCCAGTTCAGTAGATTACATAATTGAAACATATACGAACCAAGCAACTCTAAATAACTACTTTGATGTCATCCGACCAACTGGAATTGGCAGCCGCTTATATTAAAAAAGGGAACGAGATCCTGCGGCAAACATCTGTGGTGGTAGAGGATAAGAACGTTGGTCCTAAAACACTAACTATCGAAGAATACAAACGTCGGACAGCCAGAAGAACAGAAATAGAAACTTTGCCAAGTCAACAAGAAGTAAAGAAGACAAAAGCTAGAGGGGGTTGCCAGGTCAAGCGAAGAAAAGAATTACTGGAGCTCAAAATATTGGCCAACATACCAGGTCAATCGACGGAAGTTAGAAATAGGTTCTTACTTCAATTCCGTTTGAAAAAAAAAGAGCAAAGAAAGATCGAACAAGATAAAAAGAAAAAGAAAAAAAAGGTTCGACAAATTATTCGAGGAAACATTACTAACAGCCAAAGAGGCACTGAAAAGTTTACAATAATGGGTAAAACCCAATCAAAGCAAGAAGAAGTCATCATTAACAACAACGGCCAGCAGAGCAACAATCAAGGGGGCGAATTACACTATGGCATCGATTTCACTATGGTAGTAATTTTAATATCAATTCTAATTATAGGCAATTATTTTTTAAAAATTTTAAAGAAGAAATTTGAAAAAAAAACATTAAAAAACAAATAATAAAAAATAATATAAGGAGAAGAATTTCTGCTAAAAAAAAAAAAATGTATAAATATGTATGTATGTATATAATACACTGTTAACATCAGAAAATATATTTTCATTATTATTAGTTTTTAATCTCTTTTCTCTATTAAATTTGTTTATTTACATGGATTTCAAAAAAATAGAAAAATCATTAGCAAGTTTAGAAAATTGTTATAAAAGTTTAAAAAAATCTCCCACCCGTAAACGAAAAACGAAGGGAGCAAATTTAAAGCTAACAGAGATATTAGAACTTTGGAATAATTTTATTGAAAATTTTACAAGTATCAACCAACAGGATTTAAATAGCGAAGAACATCAATATTTATCTGATTTGACGTTTAAAGCAAAGGAATATAAAAAATTGGCAGAGGGAATAGTTAAAGATAATATAAAAGAAATTAATTCGGAAGAATCAGAATCAGAAGAAGAGAAACAAAAACAGGGAAATGAAACAAGTACAGTAGAAAATATAATAACAATGGCAGAATTCGATTTTAGCAAGGCGCAAAAGTTGCCTATACTTAGTTGCGAAGAAAATGATAAGCGAGCAGAAAACATTAGAGATTTTTTGAATAACATTGAGTTTTATCACGATACGCTAAATGAAACTTTGAAGACTACACTCATCAAGTTTGCATTAAAATGTAAAATTCAAGGTAGGGCTCTAACAGAATTAGGAACCGCAAAGATAATATTTCAACAACTAAAATCAAGTTTAATTTCAAAATGCGGAGACAAGGACACTAAAGAAAGTATTCAGGCTAAGCTAGAGAAATCGCGTCAAGAAAATCGCCCAATGCGAGAATTCGTTTGAGAGATAGAACACCTAATATCAAAAATGACAGAATTAGAAATAGGCATACAAGGGGAAACAACTAGAGAAACATTAACAGCAGCAAATGAGCGTAGAGGGTTAGCATTTTTAAAACAAGGGGTTAATGATATGTACAAGATAATACTGGATAGTGCAAGGCATACAAAAATGCAAGATACTATAACGCATTTGTTAGAGTTAGCTCCAGCCCAAGTAACAGAAAATATAAGATATGCCAACAATTTTAATTATTCTAATACGCAAAACCAAACAAGAAGTCATGGTTTTATACCTCGGAGTTTTCAGAACAGTTACCGAAACGTTTATAATAATAACATGAATCGAAATTTTCCAAAACAAAATTATTTTCGTAGCAATTACTCGCAAAATTTTCCCAGGCAAAATAATTTTAACAACAATAATTATCAGCGATCATTGAACCAATCACGTTTTAACTCGCCACAGAATAACAATTGTAATCAATATAATAGTTTTAATAGAACCAATCCAAATAACAACCAATCTAATTTATATCCAAGGAACAATATACAGAATACTTATCAAAGTACTTCCAACTCAAGAGATAATGGAACAAACTCTTTGAGGAATAACAAAAACAATAATAGAGAAACAACATATTTTGCGAATGAGGGAAACGTACAACCCACCGAGGGGGAAGGGGGGAACCCCCCGACCTATCGGGGGGAAATCTCTAAGCCCAATACAACACATAGCTATATGTGCAGGGGGCATAGCCAACGGCCTTTATGCACAAATTAAAATTAACAATAGATCAGATATAAAATTTTTATTTGTAACAAACCGCGGGTGTTGTCGGCAAGGGTTCCCAAACTGAAACCACGAAGGCACGAAGAGATGAAAATAGTCTAACGATCATCTATTCAGTCTGAGAACCCTTAACCTCTCCTTCCTATACCACCTTTACAACCTCATGCCTACAGGTGCATGAGGCTGGTCCAGGCAGCAGAAAGAGAGGGCGTCCAGGCCACTGTAGCTTGGCATGCTTGCATAAAGCACAACCTACCTCGTCGGGGGGGGGGGGGATTCTTGCCACCGTAGCACTGAACAGTTGTTACGTATTCTTCATGCCGGGGGGAAAATTTCAAAAAAAAAATGTCTAGGGTTCAACTAATAAAAAATAAATGTTGAGCCCGAAATCGTCCAGATGGGATAGGGGTGTGTTTCCTTTACAGGGGAAGGGTCGAAGGTGTTGTTGACCCTTAGAGGATTTTCCCACCCTTGTATCATTGGATACCACCATGGCTACTACAACCTCTAGGTTTGTGTAGTAGCCCCAATCCTTAAGCTTACCCTTGTCCACTTAGTTCATCCTCCCTTGTATCACGTCCACCTCTGACCTTAGGGCTTAGTCCGACATTACAAAATAATTGTGATCAATACTGAAATCCAGACAAAAACAGCTTCCCTTCTAAACAAAAAAAAAGGCATCAATCGTTCACAAGAAAAGAAAACCCATAGAACAAACCGAAGATGAGAAAAAAAAATAACCAACAAAAAAAAAATTTCATAAAAAATTATACAAGAATAAGTTTTTTTTTTTATTGCTGGCCAAGAAAAAAATTGAAATTGAAAAATGTAATTAATATAAGATTAGAAATTTGAAAATAAATTTAAAAAATTACTTAACATTTCTGTTGGGTTGGTAACCATACTATGCTAAACGATATTTCATTTATATAAAAAAGCAGTTTCATAATTAAATTATATAAAATTCTAAAAAAAAAAATTGTTATAAATTGTTTTTTTTTTTTTTTTTAATTTTGTTTTCACTTTTTAGTTTTTTAGGTAGTTATTACTTTTCTTATAAGAACAAAAAAAAAAATCTAAATGGTAAGTATAAATAAAATTTTACTTCATTACATTTTATTAATACATTTTTTTTTCAGGTAGGTATTGCTAAAATTTTCTTTTTTTTTTTATTTAGGTGTTTTACTAATTGTGCTTTTTTTTATTTCTTTTTTTTTTCCTTTTTTGTTTAGTTGCTAGTAAAAAAAACAATTCCCTTCACTCCCTAAACCAAAAAAAAATAAATGGTTCAAAAAAAATAATAATGAACGATCACAAACATTCAAATAACAAACTTACTCTGCCAATTCCACTGCCAAGGAGGTGCACCGCTTTGGGAGTACTTGCACTGAAATTATATTATATGTTTTGTTTTGGTTTTAAAGGGGGGAGGGGGAGAAATTTACAATTTTTTTTAATTAAAAGAAAATTTTATATATATTAATTTAATAATTTTACTTCAAGCAGTTTTTTTGATTTATGACTTTAATTTAAAGCTTCAACTTGGCCATAGCAATTAATTATGTATTTTATAGAAAATTTACAATTTTTTTATTTTTTTTCACTTAAGATTAAACACTTAACGTAACTCAAAAAAAAAAACTGGGAAGAAAAAAAAGGAAACACAGTTAAGCATATGGAAGGGGGTAAGGAAAAATAGACCACACTGGACACTTTAAGTTAGCACTGGGAAATCCTTAAGAATTGTATGAATGTTGTATGTTGTAGGTCCGCAGGTAAGTAGGTGCATATGTTGAGGAGTATTCTTGGAGAAATTTGCCGGTAAGTATAGGGTAGTTTTTTTTTATAGTTTTTTTATTTTCCTTCCTTTTTATTTATTTGTTTTTTTTTTTTCTTTTATTTTGTTTTTTTTTTTCAGGGTATGTACATTGCAGGTGAGTATAATTATTGTTTGGTAATTATTTGTTATTCCTTTATTTTTTTTTTTGTAAGAAATACGGGGAATTAGGGAAACGTTGCACGGAAAGACTTTGGCTTTTAGAGTGCCGAGCGGGGGATATCGATTTTAAAATTTTTTCACTATAGGGTGCTTTTGTGTTTTTTTTTTAAATGCCACTATTTTAGTGTGTACTTTTATTTTTATTATTTTTTTATATAGTTATAATATATATATACATATATATGCATATGTATGTACTAAATTGGCGTGGTTTTTAATTTAGTATTCCTTTTTTTTCAAGCACTTATTTTTTTTTTTAATAATTATTTAGCGCTCAACGGGTAAGTAAAGTTATAGTTTCCTTTCATTTCTTATACTTATTATTTGCAGGAAAGTATGCACTCCTAGGGTAAGTATCACTTTAATTTTTATTATATAGTTTATTATTTTCCTTTTTTTTATTTAACTTCTTTGTTCGATATAGTTTTCTTTCGTTTTATTGAATTTACGAATTTCGATTATTTTTTTTTCTTTGTTAATTTAAAAAAAAAACCATCGGACACTTTTTCTGTGTGCCGAGACACTATCGTATACAAAAAAAATAATTTACAACTTGTAACCCGCTCCGCTTAAAGTTCTTCCGCCAACTGCCTTAAGCTTGAGCCTGTACCTTACGCTTTCTCTAGCTTAGGTATTGGCTCCTCCTCTTTTCCAGCAGTTTTTTTTTCTTTTTATGTTGTTGATCAACGGTCCTTGCTGTTACAGAAGTTGTTGACCAGATGGTATGATTTATGAGGTTCTTGCGGTTACCTAAATAGAGTTACTTTTTTTTTTATTTAGCTAATATATACTCCATGTGGAGTGGACGATTAGAAATTCTACTGTAATCCCGTTGTCATTTGCACAGGAATATAGAATATTAGCTTTATATTTAAATTAACATAGTCCGGGTGCTTTGGTTCTAATTTATTATATTATAAATATTGTATTATATTATTATCTATCGTTTTTTTTTTCTATTATACTTTTTTTCTTTTTATTACAAGTACATAGGTATTATTATTATTTGAATATTATTATTTTAAATATATATTATTTTTATTATCTTTAAGTATTATTGGTATAAGGTATATTATAGTTATATAACTATTATTTTAAGTATATTATTATAAGTATAGACATATTATTGTTGTGTTTTATGAAATATGTTAAGTATTTTTCCTGCCGTTATTGTAATTGTAGGTATATTATTATTAATTCAGGTATATTATTTATTATTATTATTATTATTATTATTATTATTATTATTATTATTATTATTACTATTATTAATATTAATATTATTATTATTATGGTCGTTTCCCACATATTAGATACAGGAGCATCAGTTTGCACAATTAAACGAGGGGTTTTAGATGAAAATATAAAAATAAATGCAAATAATAAAACAACCATACAGGGTATTGCCGGTAACCTTTTAACATTAGGAACTAGTTTAAATACTCTTACAATAGGGCAACAAAACACATCATATATTTTTCATGTAGTACAAGATTCATTTCCGGTACATGTAGATGGAATTATTGGTGCTAATTTTCTTAAAGATTTTGGTGCAGTAATAGATCTAGAACACTCTGTATTTAAATTATCTTCAGAGGTTTTCCAGATTTCTTTGCCTATATTAAGCTCAGAACAATTATTTTCAATTACCATTGCACCCAGATCTGAAGCCACCTATTGGCTTAATAGCAAACATTTAGACACAAGAATATTCGATTCACAAGAACTATGTGAAGGATTTTTTATGGCAGGCTCTATCTCTCATGTGAAAAACGGGAAAATTCCAATAAAAATTTTGAATACCCGAGAATCCGAAGTGAGAATTAAATGGATAGAACCCAAGTCTATGCCGGTATCAAATTAACACATTTTAACATACGAACAACCAATTAAACCTTCAAGTTCACGAACACAACAGTTACTTAAAGAAATAAGTTTCGAAACGTAACGAGGAGGAAAAATATGAACTCGAAACTATATGTTCTAAATTTCAAGATATTTTTCACCTAGAGAACGACAAACTAACATACACAAATTATAACACAGACTGCTAGGCGCCCCCACAAGACTTCAAATTCAATCGCACATAATGCGATCAAATTGTAAACAATGATAAAGAGATATTAAATTTGAATTCAATCATACGATTGAATTACAAACTGTGAACAAAGACAAAGTACTGTAAAATGTCGAATATACATTAATTAATTATAAAAGGGTTTGTCTGATGAGAAAATAAAGTGCAACCGAAGCAAATAAAACACAAGTGCTTTAAGTGAACTAAAATCAATTAAAGTGCGAAAATATTCAACAGTTCAAGTCAACGCAAATGACCCATACTGTAAAATTCCACAGAGGAGAATATTTTCCAAAAAATTAAGAATATGCAATTAATTAAAAGTGCATAACCCAAGTCTTTTAAGTGAATTAAAAAAAAAATATATATTTAAACTAAGTACAAAATTAAAACAAAGAAAAACAAAAGTGTATGAAAATTTTTTTTTTATTATTATTAAATAATTGAATAAAAAGTGCAAAGAAAAATTATAAAATTAATAAACAAACTCATAAACAATAAACAATTTAAGTGACATAAGTCCCAACGTGAAGAATAAAGTGACATAAGAAATTGTCCCAACAACGTGTGCGATTAATGAAGGGCATCAGCAATACCATAAAGGCAATAAAGGGAAAACAAAGGAAAACCGAAGGAAGACTTCAAAGACGTCAACCCTACAATACATCTGAATTGACAGCAGAATCAGACTCAGAAGACATGGCGCAAAATCAACAAGCAGCAGCAGCAGCAGCAGCAGCAGCGGCAGCAGGTAATATTAGTAAAAGTAATGATTTACAACTAGGCTTAAATAATAATAATATGTTACCAAACATTAACCTTAATGTACCAAGAGTTTTAGAACTCAATCCTCTTAAATATATCGAACGTTTAACAACATTTGATGGTAGAACAGAAGATCTGCCAATATTCATTAGTAACGTCGATGATATAATCCCGACTTTACTTACTTACAATGAGCAAGGTCAGAAGATGTGTGTCAATATACTCAAGTCCAAATTTATAAGTCGTGCCAGACAGGCAATCGAAATTCACACCTATTTAACCAAATGGAGTGACATAAAATCTATGTTACTAGAAAATTTTGGCGGGTTCAAAAACAGTTAACAATTATACGACGACCTTAGAAACTCAAATATTATAATTATATACAAAAAACACTAACTTTACTTAACCAAAAGTGCCTACAGGAGGGAAATCAATTAGATATTCCCAGAAATAACGATACGGCTTTAAAAATATTCAAAGAAAAGTTACCAGTTAACATGAGAACTATTCTATACTCATTAAAACCCTCTACCATGGAGTCAGCACTCCACAAAATATCACAAGCAGGTTTTGTAAGTCGCAGTTCTGAATTAAATATTTCAAAATCAAATGATAAGAACGAAATCAAATATAAAAATAATAATTTTAAACAAAATCAAAATAGTAGAGACAATTTTAACATTAACCACAACCAACTTAGAAATAACTGGCAACCAAAGCCATACCATTCCCAAAATAACAGAAATAACTGGCAACCAAAGCCATACCATTCCCAAAATAACACTAATTCTAATTTCTCAAATCAAAGGCAATACAACCCAAACTATCAAAAACCTAATGAAAATAGACAACAATATAAACAATACCCTCAACAATTTAAACCAATGGATATTGTATATAAATTTGCATAGTACTCTCATGAACACGTTCCACACGTCGGCCATCTAGCGATCACATCACTTACTAATTTTTTGGTTGCTGTTTCTGTGTATATACAAGTGCGCCCTCAAACGACCACATCACAAAACGTTTGGAACGTGTTCATGAGAGTACTATGCAAATCTATATACAATGCCAATGGATATAGATCCTAGCTCATCTGAAATGAGACGAAGTAATCCTCTTAAAAACAATTATATCAAACAAGAACCAAAAACAAATGACGTAAATTTTCAATCTGCAGCCTCGGAGATACAAAACAAGGTTTATCCTATATTAAACTAACAAAACAAAATACATCTATTAGATTGTTAATCGATACTGGTGCAACAAACAGTATTACTAGATTTACTCCTCTAACAATTAAACGATCAATTATTTCCACTCTTCTTTAATAAAAATGAAGAAACTGAATACGAAAATACTATTAGTTATATGAATAACATCGAAGAAGACTTCAACATACCAGATTTTACTAACGAACTACGCACAGATCATTTAAATAACGAAGAAAGATCTGAATTATTCAAAATTGTCAACCAACTGAATCAAGCTTTTTATAATAAAGGCGATGATTTGACATTTACCAATTATGTCAAACATAAAATACCAACTGACGATAATTCACCCATCTATACCAGAATTTATAGATACCCTGAGTTTTACAAACAAGAAGTTAATCGGCAAATTGAATAAATGCTGGAACACAAAATTATTGAACCTTCAACATCCAACTATCCTATCTGGGTAGTTCCTAAAAAAGAAGATCACACCGGAAACAAAGAATGGAGAATTGTCATCGACTACCGCAAGTTAAATCTCAAAACCAAAGAGGATAAATTTCCAATCCCAAACATTGAAGCAATACTCGACAAACTTGGGCATTGTAATTACTTCACTACTTTAGACTTGACAAAGGGCTTCTATCAAATCGAAATAGAAGAAAACGACCGTGAAAAGACAGCATTTGGTATACGCTTTCTGGACACTACCAATTTTTACGAATGCCGTTCGGGCTTAAAAATGCCCCTGCCACCTTTCAACGACTAATGAACGAAGTCTTGAAAGATTACATTAGCAAATTCTGTTACGTATACTTAGATAATATCATTATTTTCTCTACAAATTTGCAAGAACATAGTCAACATATTAAATTAATATTAAACGTTTTAAGAAAAGCTAATCTGAAAGTATCTCTCGATAAATCAGAATTTATGAGACATGAAACCGAATTCCTTGGTCATATTATTACTCCTAATGGTATTAAACCAAATCCCAAAAAGATAGAAACAATTCAAAATTTTCCAATACCCACTACAGTGAAGGAAATTCAATCATTTCTGGGCCTTACGGGGTATTACCGAAAATTTATTCAGGACTATGCTAGAATCATAAAACCCTTTACTGCTAAAATAAATATAAACGAGGAAAGTTACAAGAACGCATTTTTAAAATTAAAAACTATGATGACCGACAACATTATAAATAGACACCCTGACTTTTCAAAAGATTTAATCTTCACTACTGATGCATCAAATTTTGCCATAGGCGCGGTTCTTAGCCAAACACATGGACCGTTATGTTTTGCATCAAGAACATTAAATATACATGAGCAACGCTACTCCACAATTGAGAAGGAGCTGTTAGCCATTGTCTGGGCAACAACCCAGTTCCGACATGATTTGTACGGAAGGAAGTTCGTAATTAGAACCGACCACAGGCCATTAGTATGGCTTAGTACTTTAAAAGAACCAAATTCCAAACTACAACGTTGGAAAATTAAACTTGAAGAATATGACTTCAAAATAGAATACATTCAGGGCAAAGAAAATAAAGTGGCAGATGCCCTTTCTAGAATCAAAATTAGTGAACCAAAAGTAAATATATTAGAAGAAGAAGATTTAAGAACCAATCACAGTGCAGAAGAAGATAATTCTCTTTTTATACCTATTAGCGAAAAGCCTCTCAATTATTTCAAGAGACAAATTTTTCTTGATTCCAACGTAAATGGAGATCAAACAATTTTATTCCCGCATGTTGGTAAAAGACGAATAACATTCAAATGCTCAAACCCAAAAGAAGAATTATATTTACAAATAATAAGTGAATTTGACACAAATATCACAAATGCTATATACATTGAAAACGATGAACAATTTAATGAATTTCAGAAAGTATGGATCCAAGAAAATAAAATGAAAAAGAATATATTATTTAGAAGTACAAAGTTATTAAAAGACTTAAATATAAAAGACGCGTATGAAACTATACTTAAAACACATAAAAACTTTAATCATATAGGAATTGATAAACTCTATCTAGAACTTATCAGAGAATATTATATCCCAAATTTTAAAGGATTAATTAATAAAATAATAAACCAATGTAACTTTTGTATGACGAAAATAGAAAGACATCCAATAAAATTACCTTATGAAAAGACGGAAACACCCAAAAGTCCACATGAACACTACCACCTAGATATATGGTATCGAGATAAGAATAGAAAATACTTTACGTGTATTGACAAATTCTCAAAATATGTAGCAGTTGAACGAATCAAAAATAAAACCTACATTGATATTATTAATGCCATGACTAAAATATTCTCGTATATGACTAAACCAAGGATAGTAACTTTAGATAATGAAAACGCCTTTGTAGCAGAGACATTAAAAAACTTTTTGTCTAATAACAACATAGAAGTACATTCCAGTACAGCCAACAGACATACCGGTAATTCGGATATAGAGAGATTTCATAGCACCTTAAACGAAAACCTAAGAATTTTAACTCAAGTAGAAAAAACAGATGATCCTTTCCCATTAGTAGATCAAGTTATAAAAACTCTTTCAATCTATAATACGACAATTCACTTAACCACGAAGGAAAAACCCATCGACATTCATTTAAATAAATTAAATAACGAAATCATCTACAAACAAATAGAAAAAAACGAAGGAAAAAGTATTGAATAAAATAAACGAAAATAGAAAAGATGCAGAGATAAATGAAGATATATATTAAAACAACTTCACAAGATAGGATAAAAAATAAAATTACCCCTAAATATAAAATAGCAAAAGTAATTAATAAATGTAACAAAAAATATACGATAGAAGAAGGGAACCCTTTTAAAAAACAAACTAATAGTATACTCCATAAAGATCAGTTTCATAAAGAAAAAAAATTGAAGAATGAAACTATGTATTGATTTCAGATCTAATTAAACAACCGAAACGGATTTCTCAAACGAAGCAACTATGGGAACAACAAATGAAGACACTAATTAAAATAATAATTCTCACAACTTTTACTACAACAATAAAAACACAAAAAATACAAATAACAATCTTAAAACACGGTAATGGTTTTATAATACTACAATTAGGAGAACAGAATATTATAGAAAATTATACCAAAATTATACATGTAATAAACCTGACAAATTATGAATAAAATATAAAATTATTAGAAGATAGCGTTAGAGAACTTCCAGTACTAGATAATGATATTAACAATTTTTCAGAACATAATCAAGAAATTATAAATATGATGATTCACTGTAGGAAAGAATTTGAAACTATAATTCCCCATCAAAGACAGAAAAGAGGACTAATAAATATAATAGGTTCAGGAATGAAATTCCTATACGAAACAATGGACGACGACGATAGTCTAGAAATCGAAAAACAAATTAAAGTCATTGAAACAAATACCCATCACACAATTACAAACTTAAATCAACAAATAAAAATTAACGACCATTTCAACAATCAAATTAGAACCTTTACAGAAACATTTAATTTCAAAACCAAACAGATATCTGAAACCAATAAGAATTTTAACAAAGCTCACGAAGACCTAGAAAGAAACTTTCATAAATTTAAACTCGAAATGGAAATGAAAGAAAATATTAGATACATTTTAAACGATATAGAAAAAATAAAGGAAATTATATTAACCTCAAAATTAGGAGTCCTAAGTAGAGATATATTAACGGAAAAAGAAATAATTGAAAACAACATCAAGTTAGAAACCCTTGAAAAGATAAAATTAAATCTTGCTCTATATAATAAAAATATAATTTTTGTCATAGAAATTCCAAACTTTTCAGATGAAGTTTATGAACAAATATATGTTCAACCAATACCAAACGTTGATAAAAACTTTCAACTAAAAATAAATCAAAACTTGTATTTAACAAAAGGAAAAGAAATTTATAATAATACATACCTCAAGAAATATTTGAAATCAATAAATGATAATTGTATAGAACATATTCATGAAAACAAAATGAAATGTAATCTAGTTGAAAATAATAATGAAGTTGTATTAGAAATAGGGAACAATAATTAATTCTAAGATTGAAAAAATTAATCACAACTGTAATAGTCGAGAAATAACAATCCAAGGAAATTATCTGATATCTTAAGAAAATTGTTACGTAAAAATTAAAAATAAAATCTATAAAAGAAAGGAGTATAAAAATGAAATACTGCTACCAAATACTATATTAAATATTAATTACACAAAAATAAATGACATAACTTTTGAAAAAATCCACTTCCAAAATATAGAAAACATAAAAGAAATTAAAGAATTAAAACTAGCTCATAAAGAAACAAAAACAACTTTATACCTAATAATTGCAATAATAATTTTATTGATCATTATTTACATAATTTTGAAATACAAAAAGAATAAAACTAAAATAAATGTAAATCTTCCAAGTGTCGCTTTCCGAGCCATAAAAGAATCTTTGGGGGGAGGAGAAGACTTCAAATTCAATCGCACATAATGCGATCAAATTGTAAACAATGATAAAGAGATATTAAATTTAAATTCAATCATACGATTGAATTACAAACTGTGAACAAAGACAAAGTACTGTAAAATGTCGAATAGACATTAATTAACTATAAAAGGGTTTGTCTGATGAAGAAAACTCTTAGTTTTAAGACAACCTCGTATAGCCAAAGATTTCCCCCGACCAACGGTAAGGGATCTGAAGCTTAATAAAAAACATTTTTAAAAAGTAAAAAAAAAACGGATATTTTTTATTTAAAACCCTGTTCGAAAGAACAGGAAGAGTGATTTTTTTTGGAGATTGTTTTAGACTCAAATATAAATCACACATATAGGTCAGGCCCAAATATCACTCAAAGAAGGAGCTACTGCAAAATATACCAAACCATATAGATTACCTCATTCCCAAAAAAAAAGATATTCAAATCGAATTAGAAAAGATGCTCAAAGATGATATAATAGAACCGTCAATATCTGCTTGGAACTCACCTATTCTTGTAGTACCCAAGAAAAAAGATCCCATAACGGGAATTCAAAAAGTCAGATTGGTAATTGACTATAGAAAAGTAAACGATGTTATTGAAGATGATAAGTTTCCATTACCTAATATAACTGACATATTTGATATGGTTGGAGGTGCATCATATTTTTCATGCATAGATTTGAGTCAAGGTTATTATCAAATGGAATTAGAGAAAAATAGCAGATCTGCACGGCTTTTTCAACAGAAAACGGACATTACCAAATGAAACGGCTTCCCATGGGTTTAAAAATATCACCAAGCACTTTTTCAAGAATGATGTCTGTAGTCAGGTCTTACTTACTCACGTTGTTTCGTATATCTTGACGACCTTATAGTTTTCGGTAAAAATTTAGAACACCATAATACAAATTTAATGGAAGTTTTCAAAAGATTTAGGGAAGTGAACCTAAAAATTCATCCTAGAAAATGTGCTTTTCTTAGAAAAGAAGTTCTTTATTTAGGACACATAATATCTGATAAGGGTATTATACCGGATCCGTCTAAATCGAATGTTATGAAAAACTATCCAATTCCTCAAAACGCAAATGAAGTAAGAAGGTTCGTAGCATTTGCTAATTATTACCGAAAATTTATACCAAACTTTGCCACACTTGCAATACCTTTAAATCGGTTATTAAGGAAGAACGTAGAATTTAAATTTACCGAGGATTGCAAAACATCTTTTAATCTACTAAAAGAATTTCTAATAAGCCCAAATATTATACAATTCCCAAATTTTGGAAAAGAATTCATACTCCGAACAGATGCCATTGGATTTGCTATAGGTGCTGCATTATCCAATTATGACGATAAACCAATTGCTTACGCAAGTAAATCTCTTAACAAAGGGGAAAAGAATTACAGTACTATAGAAAAAGAATTACTTGCTATAGTTTGGGCAGTAAGGCACTTCAGACCATATCTGTTCGGAAGACGTTTTAAAATATTAACCGATCATAGGCCTTTAGTATATCTATTTTCGCTTAAAGAACCTTCCAGTCGATTAACCAAATTTAGGCTATTATTAGAAGAATATAACTTTTATGTAGAGTATTCACCAGGGAAAAATAACTGTACTGCAGATGCGCTGAGTAGATTACAAATTAATTCAGAAGACTTGCAAAAATTATACGTTTGTGTGACTACAAGAGCACAAATAAAGAAATCTGATATAAAACAAGATAGTTCCAAAAATGAAAAAGAGAAAATCATTAGTAAACTCCTGAAACCTCCAGAAAAAGGGTTAAAAGTAGTTGAGTTAAAAATAATTAACAGTTTTAAAGAAGAAGATGAAGATTTTGCAAAATTGAAGGGTACTAGAGTATTAGGTCCAAATCTTATATTAGGATATATTCCAGGAAGGAGTTGTTTACTTTTAAACCGGTCCAAGATAAGCACTAATGCCCGATCGGCATCATTTGACAAAATGTTGTTGAGGACGTGCAGAAAAATTGTGAACCGCTAATGAATAATGAAAAAGGATCCAAGAATGGCACTATTGACCGATCGGCATCATTTGACAAAATGTTGTTGAGGGACGTGCGAACAATTTGCGGACTTTTATCAATTAAAAATATTTATAGGTATAACTAAAGAAGAATGAAGAAAATTATCAGACGGCCGTCATAAAGAAAAAATAAATATATTTAAAAAAAAGATAGAAGAAAGTAAAATAAAAGTGCACGTTATAGATGACAAAATTAAAATAACAGACCCTTGGAAAATAAAGTTAATACTAAATGATTATCACATGTTACCAACGAGTGGACATGCTGGTATAAATCGCATGTTGCGTAACATTAAAAAAAATATTTTTGGACAGGCATGCAAAACGATGTGACGACATACGTTAAGCACTGCCCCATATGTCAACGTAACAAATATATACAACCAAAAAAAAACAACCAATGACTATTACATCAACAGCCGAATCAGGTTTCGATAAAATTTTTCTTGATTTAGTAGGACCTCTTGACGAATCAGAAAATGGGTCAAAATATATTCTTACTCTCCAAGACGAATTGACGAAGTTTATAGAAGCCATACCACTACCTAACAAGGAAGCTAACACTGTAGCTAAAGGACTCGTAGAAAATTTTATTCTTAGATATGGAGTCCCTGGAACTATAGCATCTGATCAAGGTACAGAATTTTTAAATAGGGTATTTAAAGATATGTGTAGTTTGTTAAAAATAGAGCAACTACAGTCTACCGCTTACCATCATAAATCGCGACTAGCAACTAAGTTATATATGTAATCAAATACAAAGAATAATATAAGTAAAAAACAAAAAAAAAAAATCCCAATTGTACAAGTGGCACGTAAAGGAAGAAATCAAAAATTATCATGATTTCTCCTTTTTCCCTAGGAAAAGTGGTGTGAAGGGGCCACACTAGCGACCACTTAAATAATTGTTTCATTAATTGTTTTGAATCAAACCATGCTTCGATACTTGACACTTACTTCCCATAAAATGCATTGCCTTATACACAAGATACATTTAATCAAAATACAATGCAAAGCATTGTCTTGTCAGAGTAATTAAAAGAATGGAAAGAATATATCATGAGCATAATAAGAATGTAACAGGAGCATAATAAAATATTAATGGGTTGATGGTGTACGATCAGTGGTCATTGCCTTTGACTGACAAAATAAGTCAACTAAGCATTGTAGCAGAACTGATCGTTCACCCTTAGCCCGCGTCGTACAAATTATGCTGACTGTGGATATCGACTGTTAGTGAAGTCAAGAATCGAAGTATGAACAAATCATTATGTATAAATAGCTATCGAATTTTAAAATAAAATGCACTTCGTGTTGAGACACCACACAACCCAAATCTGATCCTTCATTTCACTTGAGAAGCTTGCGAGCTATCAAGTTTAATAAAGTAGATTACTTGTTTGGAATCTTAACCAAAACCTCGAGCGCGTAAGCCAGAGGTTTGAGCTGAGGCATCTATTGAATGCTAAGCGATCTGGTTGAAGATCCAATCAAAGTTAACAACACAATCAAACTACTTTACAATGGTTCGAAGGACCAAAAAATGTTCGAAAGTTTTTCGATAGAAAATAAATCAACACAAAGTTTATTTTAATGGGCTGTATTCCTTGAGATTTTAATAACGAATGAATATTGATAATCAGCTAGGATTGAAGAATACATAAAAGACAGTTAAGGTTTACATATTCTACTTTGATCTTGTTTCGCATAAATGCATACATACAAATTATTGCAACTGGTTAAAGAGAACATTCTTGTGTGGCGTGATGCGCTTTATGCAATTTAGAATTATAATATATATAGTTACGCACTTCACTGATAGGATGACTGGCTGATGGACTGAATGACTCGGTAGGCGGTTCAATTTCAACTTCGTTGTACGACAAAATTTTTTTTCATAACTTTTGACCAAATATTTTTTGCCAATTTTTTTTCTGACCAACTTTTTTTCCGAAATTGTTTTTCCAACCATTTTTTCCTGAAGGCGAATATTTTTTCGTCAACATTTTTTTCCACAATATATTTTTTCAACAATTTTTTTTTTCTGACCGAACTTTTTTTTCAACCATATTATTTTTGAACCGAGAGAATTAACGGGCAAAATTTAAATTGCGAAAAAAAATTATATTAAAAAAAAGTGATTGGTCAGAAAAAGTTTTGGCCATAAAAAAAAATTGTCAAAAAAAGTTATGTCTGAAAAAAAAATTGTCACAAAAAATTTTGTCGGTACAACGAAGTGGAAATTGAACCAATTTGAAAAATATGAAAAAGCATATTTGAATTGCTGTATTCCCGCTAATCATCTCCTTAAAGCCTTAATCCAACATTGAAGAAAATCCCTCCTGAAGTTAAAGCTGTAGGTTGACAGACAGGCAGACAGACCGAATTGCGGGGACCACTTTTTTCTCAAAAACAAAAATGTTTAAAATAAAAAAGAATTCGAAAGATATTACAAAATAAAAATTTAAAGAAAAAAAAATTACAAAAATAAAATTGTCAAAAATAAATTATAAAGAAAAATTTCTTCCATTTCTTCCATAAAGAAGAAAATGAAAAAAATTGTCAAAAAAAAGTTTGTGTCAAAAAGATTGCTAAAAAAAAAATATTGCCTAGACTGAATCATTCAATCATTTTATGAATCAATCATTCCATCATGTAATCAGTGATTTATACATTATATGAATTATTATAGTTGTTGACGTCAGTTCTTACAATAAATAATAAGTTCAAATTCATTGTTAAAAAGTATAGCCTACTTTTAGGCTTTTCACAAACCCTACGTTAATTAACTTCATACTTATTATGTTAAAAAAAAATATACTCATTATTAGTTACTTATTGCTTTGTATATGAAAACTATAGTACTATCATGGTGGAAGTCGAATGGGGCGACATCTAATTTACCTATGCAACCCTTACTCTTTTTTTTTGCGGAGAGCTTATGGAGGTTTTAAATGATATTTATTGATATTTTTTGGATGCAATAATCCAAAAAATAGTCTACTCTTGCCCCTACCACCAATTTTCGACGCTTAAAGACTCCCCAAATCGAATTTTACACCTCAAATTTTGCAGCGCCACCACCAGGACCTCTGCAACCCTAAAAAAAACTCGCCATGATAGTACTATAGTTTTCATATACAAAGCTGATTGTACTTGTACTAAGCTTTCACCATGGAGCTAGTCGCTTTGACTAGGATCGCTCCTAAGTATAACTATTAAAATTTTTTTTAGTTAGTTCTTCTTTACATTTTATAGAGGAAAGTTGTATATTGTATTGAATAAAATTATTTTAAAACGTAAAAAACTGGTTATTCTCATTTTTTATATTCGTGGTACTGTTTTGCTGTTAAGCCGTTTTGTTAACTCCAATTGAGTGTACCAGCTTATTGGAAGGTGGATATATTCATCTGATCTGCTGCCAACCCATAGTAGCAGATTAAATAATTTATTTGGAAAGGGATTCACAGAGGAATACCGCCAACATTATTTTTTGATCCGATCGAGCCGGATTGGAGTATTTGTGGACAACTCAAAACGCTTAATAATTTTTTGGAAGCCCCATCCTATAACCCTAACCCAAAATAGGTGCTGTGCAAAAGACATTTTTTTTATCTCGATACTTAGATACTTAGATGATTTTTTAATTATTGAATATTTTTTTAATGAAGAAATTTTGATTGAGTGCCTATGATATTTTGATGGTAATTAAGATCATTTTGTTAAAGGCAAAAGCTTGCATTTGATTTGTGATTATAAAGATATTTTTTTTTATTTAAAACTTAATTAAAGTGCAATAAAAAATCTTTGTGAAGTGGGAATGTGGGAATATCTGGAACGGTTTTTGATCCTAAGGTTAAGGTACAGTTTCACTACGGTTTTTTTTTTTTTTGATCTCGTGATTTTAATACGGTTCTAATGTTTTTCTTGGTGAATAAACCATACGGTTTTTCAGATCCTGTTGAGGATTATCGGTTCTTTTATTTAAAAAAATATTCCTGATTTGATGAAAAAAAAAATATCGATAATGGGAAAATTGAAATAAATTAATTTATTCTTTTGAAATTGTATTTCTTTTTTGTGAACCTTTTTCTTCGTTTGAAATCGATCTATATTCTTTCTTTCTTGAATCTTCAAAATGGCTACGTCTGAAGATTTTTATTTGTACGTTAAGCATTGCATATAAAAACTTATAGTACTATCATCACGATGGTTTTTGTGTTGTGGGGTGTGGTCGTCTGAGGGCGCACTTGTATATACACAGAAACAGCAACCAGAAAATTAGTTAGGGGTGTGATCGCTAGGTGGCCGACGTGTGGAACGTGTTCATGAGAGTACTATGCAAATTTATATACAATGACGTTAAGCAAATAAACGAAACTATCAATAGTTTTCGCGATTTACCAGATAGGGAATGTTCAAAGTATGGAAAAAGGAATTCGAGGTATTGTGGGATAGTTTTCGTTTAATTTATACAAAATGTTTAAAGAACGAAGATAAAAGTTTAGACGATACAAAAATAGTGACGATCAAATCCAAATATGTAGAAGTGGGTACAAGCTTTGCTTTGTATATGAAAACTATAGTACTCTCATGGCGAGTTTTTTTAGGGTTGCCCGGATCCTGGTGGTGGCGCTGCAAAATGTGAGGTGTAAAATTCGATTTGGTGAGTCTTTAAGCGTCGAAAATTGGTGGTAGGAGCAAGAGGAGACTATTTTTTGGATAATTGCATCCAAAAAATATCAATAAATATCATTTAAAACCTCCATAAGCTCTCCGCAAAAAAAAAAGAGTAAGGGTTGCCGGCATACATTAGATGTCGCCCCATTCGACTTCCACCATGAGTATGGAATATAGTACTCCTTTGTATATGAAAACTATAGTACTATCATGGTGGAAGTCGAATGGGGCGACATCTAATTTACCTATGCAACCCTTACTCTTTTTTTTTTTGCGGAGAGCTTATGGAGGTTTCAAATGATTGTTTGCACTACTGTGTTTAAAGCCTCAAGCTCAACGAAACTATCACTCTATGCTATATTTCTAAACCATATAATTTATTTTCTTTTCGTTTAATAAAAAGTTCAGTTGTAATCCTTTTTTCAAGGAAAGAGCACGGGTTTTTTCTTTCGCACGATCAATTTCTCTTTCAGCTAAGATTTTTTATATACTTGAAAACAAAAAATTACAGTCCATTCTTAACGCGAACAAAATTGGTCCTTCGAGCCGGATATTTAAAATTTAAAATAAAAAAAAACTCGCATTTATTTCATTCAATTTGATCGGAAAAAAATGTGCATGAAGCAATAAGGTGCTCCGTTATTCTTTGTTCAATGAAAATTCGCATACACGAATACACGCTCAATACAATCCACATTCACGTCGGTGGTGAGCAAACGAGCTCTCTTTCTGTGTCAAACGGAATGGTTCTTTCAAATACACAAGTAACTAACTCGGTTTACATAAGGAACTTACGGTAGTTTTTTCCGCAATAAGAAACAAAAAAAAAGCAAAGCAACAAAAAATAGAAACTTCTCGTGTTCTGTGTGTGTAGCAGCTGCTTGTGTTTTGTGGGTTTCGTTTTTTGTTTTGAGTTTCCATCAAAGAACAAATTATATAACTTCTGAAGTTCGGCGCGTTCGTGTTTAAAAGAAAAAAAAAAAAAAAAACTATTTAATAAATAAAACACATTTCTTTTTCTTGCATTATGGAGTTTCTCAAGAGAAAACGGGCAATTATTAAAGGGCAAGTAACGCGGATCGTTACATTTGCGGAAACAACGGGTGCCCCTTTATCTGAGTGTAAATTGCGACAGACAAAACTAGAGCAGCATATGCAAGAATTTGAGTGCTTGCAAAGAGAAATCGAAGAATCGATTGAAGACGCTACTTTACTAGCAGATGAGACCCAATATCGTTCAGATTTCGAATCGGTTTTTTATTCCACCCATGCTAAATTATCTGATATCATGAACGAAATTGCTAAGGCGTCGCGTTCCGATGATTCTGAAACAAAATTCAGTTCGGCTATTCAATCACTAATCGAAAATCAAACCGTGCTTAATGACGTTGTTAAAAATCTAGCAGAAACTTCGCGAAGGCCAATAAGCATAACTCATTCGGAGCAATCATCTGGCCTACCAAAAGTGATTTTAAACGAATTTTCGGGAAAATTCGATGAGTGGATTCGTTTTCGGGATTTATTTACAGCGTTAGTGATTTCTAAAAAATCTGTAACCGGTATCGAAAAAATGGAATATCTCCTATCGCGATTAAAAGGAGACGCGTTGTCACTCGTAAGCCATCTCCCTCGCAGCAATGAAAATTTTTCCATTGCATGGAAATTGTTGGATGAGCATTATGAAAAACCAAATTTTATTATGGTGGCTCATTTGGACAATATATTCGATCAACCGGTGATTAAAAGTGGTTCATTGTTGGAATTAAAACGATTATTCAGTACTACCATTGAGAACATGAATGCGCTGCGTACTTTGAAACTCCCAGTCGATTCTTGGGACACATTACTCGTCTACATTTTGATACGAAAATTAGATTCGGAAAATAAATTGTTATGGATTCGGGCCGCGAAGCAGGGCAAATCTGAATCGTTTGCGGTTTTCTCAAACTTTTTGAAAGAGCGAATAAACGAACTCGAAAGTTTAAACCTGTCAAAAGTGCAATCCAGTTCCGGTCGTAATATAATAGCTCCGATTAAAAATAAAGATTCGGGTAAACGTGTTTTCAATATCACAATTCCATCGTGTCCTAAGTGCCAACAAAAACATATGCTTTATCAGTGCGTGAAGTTTCGAGAACTTACGGTGCCTGCTCGGTGTGAATTTGTGAAGGCAAACGGAATTTGCTGCAATTGTCTACGGGTTAAGCATTCGTTAGCGGAATGTAAATTTTCAAACTGCAAAACTTGTAATTTGAAGCATAACACTCTGCTTCACGTAGACCGAATTGCCCCACCTTTCGTTCAAGCAGTCCCTACTGCAAGTCAGCCCGGTTTTTCGAATGACATCGTGTCAGCTGTGTCGGTTCGCGCACCCCCATCGCGTCATGAGTGTTTAACTATGCTTCCAACGGCAATAATTGTGATTAAAGACGTAAATGGTGAACCTCAATCATGTAGAGCCCTCCTTGATTCTGGGTCCCAAGCTACCTTGATCTCGGAAGCTTGTGTTCAACGTCTCGGTTTAAAGCGATCACATGCCAAGTTTCCGGTAATCGGTCTCGGACAAAACGAAAGCACTCAAGGTACACGGGGACAAGTAAGCTTTATTATGTCTTCGACTGTTGACTCAGATTCGTGTATTTCGGCTAATGCGTTCATTCTTGCTTCGTTAATAAACTGTTTTCCAAGTTTTGAAATATCAAGTGCTTGTCTGTCTTATTTCAAAAATCTATCGTTGGCAGACCCCTATTGTTATCGCCCAAGCAAGGTTGACTTGTTGTTGGGATCGGACTTATTCTTTGACATTCTCGCGGACGGTAAAATCGTACATCCATCGGGTTCACCTATCGCTCAGAACACCATCTTCGGCTGGGTTATAGCGGGAAGTATTTCGTTAAAACGAGAAGCTACTATTAGCGTCAACCATTCAACTGTTGACTTAGACGTGCTCTTAAAAAATTTCTTTGAGCCTGGAGATCTTGTCGACGAAATTCGCTCCAACGACAGTGAGGTAAGTGCAGATATTGAAAATCATTTTATCGCAACACATAAGGTTAATCAAGATGGCAGATACGTAGTCAGCTTACCGTTTAATAAAACACCCGTTGTGTTCGGCGACTCTCGCGGAGGAGCTCTCAACATGCTGCATTCTATGGAGAGACGATTTTCAAAAAACCCCATATTAAAACAACAATACATCGATTTTATGCGTGAATATGAACGCCTGGGTCATATGAAAATCGTCCCAATCAACGACCTAAGCTGTCCATCATTTTACTTACCTCACCACGCGGTCCTGAAACCCGACAGCGCAACGACGAAGCTGCGCGTGGTTTTCAATGCTTCGTGTAAGTCATCAAATGGCCATTCATTAAATGATTATTTACATGTTGGTCCCACGATTCAAAACGATCTTCTCACGTGCCTTATTCGCTTTCGTAAAAATAAAATCGCTATTAAGGCCGATATAGCGAAAATGTACCGTCAGGTACTTGTTGATGCAAACGATACTCACTTCCAAAGCATTGTTTGGAGGGAGGAAGTAACCGAAGAACCACGCGATTACATGCTTCTGACGGTTACATATGGAACGGCTTCGGCCTCCTTCTTAGCAACTCGTGTTCTTAAACAAATCGGTTTAGACAATATGCATCTTCTTCCTTCGGCTTCGCAAAGCATTATTGAAGATTTTTACGTCGACGACTACATGTCTACGTTCGAAAACATAGATGAAGCGATACAACTAAAAACCGAAGTTGTAAATGTCCTCAACAAGTCTGGAATGGACCTTCGTAAGTGGTCATCCAATTCTATTGATTTCTTAAACACCATTTCCCCCGAGTATCGGGAATCGGATACCAACTTAATCATCGGTGAGACGGGAGTCAAAACGTTAGGCTTATTTTGGGATACCAAACACGATTGTTTCAAATTCGCACCCGCGATTCCGGCCGTCAGGCCAAACGCCACCAAAAGAGAAGTGCTATCGGTTATAGCTCGAATCTTCGATCCGTTAGGGTGGCTATCACCGATTATCGTAAAAATGAAGATCTTTATAAAACGTTTATGGATCAAACGTGTTGGTTGGGACGAATTCATTCCCACTGATTTCATGCGAGAATGGAGTGATTTTAATCGAGATCTCTATTCTGTTCAAAACGTCAACATTCCAAGGTGGCTTCACTTTAGTCGAGGGCAGATATTGGAGCTTCACGGCTTTGCCGACGCGTCCGAGTCAGCTTATGCTGCAGCCGTGTATGCCAGGGTGGTAGGAGTCAGTGCAGTGGAGACTGCGCTTATCTGTTCTAAGACCAGAATTGCTCCAGTCAAACCTTCTCTGTCGATTCCACGTCTGGAATTGTGTGGCTCTTTACTGCTAAGCCAGCTCCTTAGTAAGGTTAAAGAAGCTTTCGCTATTCACGATGTCAAGTGTTTTGCTTACACAGACTCTACTACCGTGCTTCATTGGATTAAGGGTCATCCGCGTGCGAGAAACGTCTTCGTGGACAATAGAATTTCGAAAATTGTCGCCCAGTTCCCAGTTTCAATATGGCATCATGTGCGCACGGCCGAGAACCCAGTGGATTGCGCTACTCGCGGCATAATGCCGAAATGTTTGCCAGATTTAGAGTTGTGGTGGAAAGGCCCTGAGTTTCTTCGCGATAATGAAATAGTGTTTTCCGAAATACCTAGCCTCAATGACAGTTTAATTGATGAAGTTACATGTCTCGTTTCAGCAGCAGAACCAGATGATTGGGATCATCGCCTTTTCGAAATGTTTTCGAATCTCAATCGTCTTCTTCGGGTCATCGCTCGTTGCATCCGATTATTTCGCACCCGGGTCAGACCTCGAGACTTTATTAGAAATTATTTTTTGTCACCAAACGACTTACATCTGGCAAAGATAGCTTTGATCAAACTTGCTCAGAAACACATCTTTAAAAATGATATCGCTCTATTGGAAAATGGCCAAGCTATTTCTAAGAAAAACAAACATTACTTTCTTCATCCCTTCATCGATGAGCAGGGTGTTTTTCGTGTTGGAGGCAGGCTCGAAAATGCCCGCATACCGTTTGACCAGAAGCATCCAGTTATTCTTCATAAGGATCACCTGCTGACACACCTCATCGTCAACGAATGCCATCTAAACAACCTGCATGCTGGAATGCGACAAATGACTTATCTGCTCTCGCTCCATTACTGTGTCATCGGTATTCATCACGTTATTAAACGAGTCATCTATCGCTGCACAACGTGCATTAGACAGCGCGCGATTCCGTTCAAACAACAAATGGCCAGCCTACCGAAACAGAGATTGGAACCAGGAGTTACCTTTGGCAACACGGGCGTGGACTACGCTGGTCCATTTTTGGTTCGCTCGTGGAAAGGTCGAGGTGCTAAGTTACATAAGGTTTATATTTCGCTTTTTGTCTGCATGGCCACAAAGGCTTTGCATCTAGAATTAGTGTCGGACCTTTCGTCATCTGCTTTCATCGCAGCCTTGCGGCGCTTCGTTTCTAGGCGTGGAAGATGCCACTCTATTTTTAGTGATAATGGCACTAATTTTGTCGGCGCCAACCAACAGCTGAGAGATTGGGCCAACCTACTCAATTCAACAAAATTTCAAGAAGATGTCACCAACGAACTTACCACCAACGGAATCACCTGGCACTTTTCACCTCCCCACGCTCCGCACTTCGGCGGGTTATGGGAGGCTGGGGTCAAAACAACTAAGTTTCATCTGCGAAGAGTTCTAGGCCAATCATCTCTGACATACGAAGAGTTATCCACCATTTTGTGCCAAGTTGAAGCGTGTGCTAATTCACGTCCATTGTGCGCTCGCTTTGAAGGGGACATGGATCCATTAACCCCAGCGCATTTCTTAATTGCACGACCACTAACAACTGTACCGGATCCGAGTATCTTAACAGCTGAAGATTCGCTGCGAGATCGATGGCAGTATCTTCAACGTTTAGTCCTAAACTTTTGGGAAAAATGGTCTAAAGACTACCTTACTCAACTTCGAAAACGCCCAAAATGGTTGGAAAAATCGAAAAATATTCAACCTAATGATGTGGTTATTGTCATCGATGAAAATCAACCACCATGTCGATGGATTATGGGCCGAATCGTTAAAACTTATCCTGGCCGAGATGGACTTGTACGAGTCGCATCCGTCGCTACTGCTAAGGGGGAATTCAAGCGTCCAGTCTGCAAGCTATGTCCTTTATTACTTGGTTGAAGGCGTCCTTCAACGGCGGGAGGATGTTTGCACTACTGTGTTTAAAGCCTCAAGCTCAACGAAACTATCACTCTATGCTATATTTCTAAACCATATAATTTATTTTCTTTTCGTTTAATAAAAAGTTCAGTTGTAATCCTTTTTTCAAGGAAAGAGCACGGGTTTTTTCTTTCGCACGATCAATTTCTCTTTCAGCTAAGATTTTTTATATACTTGAAAACAAAAAATTACAGTCCATTCTTAACGCGAACATGATATTTATTGATATTTTTTGGATGCAATTATCCAAAAAATAGTCTCCTCTTGCTCCTACCACCAATTTTCGACGCTTAAAGACTCACCAAATCGAATTTTACACCTCACATTTTGCAGCGCCACCACCAGGACCTCTGCAACCCTGAAAAAAACTCGCCATGATAGTACTATAGTTTTCATATACAAAGAGTACTCTTATGGTGAAAAACGAACATAACGACATCTAGTTATTTTGAATGTAATGTTCCCGTGGAGAGACTCTTTGAGGTTGAAGTATGAGAAATGAAGACATTTCTAGATATTGGAGACTAAAAATGGAAGAATTCCTTCAGATTGGAAACTACGAAATGAACTATGAATAAGAACGAGAAAGGGCTATACTGTGTTGCCTTTATGCCTTTTTTTGTGCTTTATTATGGTGTGCGAGCAAAAAATATACATCTATAGCTGAAGGTATATGCTTTTTGTGCTCGCATTGCATTGATTTAGTTTTGTATTTTGTGTTTATTTGTTTTGATGTTGAGGATTAATTTTGTTTTGCAAGATTTGATTGATTTGGCGGGCAATTTAAATGCTTCATTTTTTTATTGCGTCATTAATTTTTTTTTTGAACAACAAAATTATTAACTTCCTACCGAGGTAGGTAGATACAAAAAAGAAATGAAAGCTTCAATTCAATCACCTATCCAACACATAAAATCCTGTAAGAAATTTAACTCAAATACCTACGCATGGCATGACCTTGGCAAATACCTACCTACTCAATAAAATAGTTTCCCCACGTCAAATTTACTTTCCAAATTACTTTGGCATGTAGGTGCCTATATAATTGCTTTTTTTATAGTTAAAATTCGAAATCTTTGAAAAAAAATGTTATTGGGTACCTAACCTACATAACTTGCTTGCAAGATTTTGAGAGTCGGTATTTACATATGTTCAATTTTTCTTGTAATATTTAAACATTGACAAGGAGAATGATATATCCATTCATTTTATTATTGTTTAACTTTATAGGTAGGATTTAGCTTTTAACTGTCTGTGAATCGTATTATTATTATTTGTTAAATTTTAAAAAAATTGAATAAATTTTAAGTTTTGAACAACAAACATAATAAAATGCGACTTGATTTCAAATAGGTATCCAATCTATGTAAGATCTTGCAATAAAATAAATAAAGGTACTCCAATGCATTCAGAAATATCCACCTCGAGATCTTGGAAGAAAAATGTGAACAGAAACATTAAAATGGTATAGGAGTCGACCCAAGTTTAGAGTTATCCTGGTATTACATGACTACTGATTAACGTTTGAATGATAACAAACAATAGTTTATCGATAACTTATTTTGTTTACATATCAAGGAATGGTTCAATACCTGCTTACAATTACATGTAGTTCAGATTCCGTTGCAAAGCATAGATTTAGAATCTTGGAATTGTTAAGTATGGCTACTGAAGGCACAAAGCATGGACAATTTTTGGAAATTTTGTTAGAATTATTATCTACTCCAGGAAAATTAGACTTTGACTTCGAAAAAATTCCGTTAAAGGGCAATTTTAGTTTGGTGATTAACTTTGACGTCCAGCACGTCCTAAAAAGTACCCCAATTTTGGATTGTAGCTTAACTTTAAGGGGAGAACTTTAAGGGGCAAATTCACTTTATTGCAATTTACTTCAAAAATATAATTTCTTTTGAAAAAAATTGAAGCCATCAATTGTCCCTCATTTTATACTATACAAAAAAAATTCAGAGACGATCAATAGGTTGTGAGAAAAATGGTCCCAAAGATGGGTTGTAGCAAAAATAACGTTTTTCGATATGGCCAACGTTTTTTTTACTGTTTATGTTAAGAAACTTATTTCCTATACTATCATATAATCGAAGGTCCTATAACTTTAAAACCTAGTTGCACCTATTCCACCCATTAAGTAGTTGGTTTCTTATTCAGCACACACACTGTTTGTAGATAAACCATTAAGTCTGTTATACATTTTTATATACATTTTTTTTAAACTTAATCTTTGGTAGTTTAAGATAATGCTGCTATTGCTAATTAAGCTTTATCGTAAATCTAAATAATAAGTCGAGTCTTGTAAGCTGCTAGTTTGCAAGACTTTATAGCCATTCGACTATTCTTGTGCCCCTTTCAACAAGTGCAACGGTCACAGATTTTTTTTGATATATTGCGAGACCCTATGGTATGCAGTTCTGTGTCTATATTCAAAAATGAAGCTCTTGAACTAAGCTTTCAAACGTAACATACGTAGTTTGTGGACTCTTGACGCACAACTATTCAAATTCATTTAATCTGTTAAATCATTTCAATATTCTGAATAAACCCAATGGCTTACAGCCTTATGTCCATACAAAAAAAGTGATGTACCAGGGCCAAGCTTTTCAACGATATAATTATCTCATTCGTGGCCACTAGATAGACCAAAAAATGTCCATTCTCCTTTAATCTATACATTTTATTGTGTTTTTTTCCATTTTCCAGAAAAATTATGCTCACAATCTTCATTTTTTATTTATTTTCAGTAGCATTGAATTTATATAAATAAATAATTAGGTACCTTAATAATTACGCAAAATTTTGAAAGAAATGCAAATAATTTTTTTGTGTACAAATTGCTGAAAATAAATACAGCAAATAATATCAATATTCTTCTTCTCTGTTTCGAATTTTATTCAGATTTTAATTTATTTTTTTTTTAACAATTTTTTCAGTGTATTCGTGTATAAACGCATAATTTTTTTGCAAAGTGTATGTTTATCTTAATTAAATGAATTTAAATTTAAATTCAAAACCTTAATCTTGATTATCCGTTAAGGATTTTGGAAATTATAAATTCATTTCTTAACCTCTAATCAATTTCTTTTTATTAAAATCTATTTTTTTCGTTCCAAATCAATATTACCAATTTTGGCGTCTCACCTGTTAGGTTGATCAAAAAGCATTGTTGGGCAACATTTCAAAAGAGGGTTGGGGTAGTAAGTTGGTGACAAAAATCGGCTGACTTTTTGGTCGGCGATACACAAATCTGTTTTTTTTTTCTATTAGTAGGTACATATATTGTATTGTTTTTGGTTGCTATTTTTTTAATTCTATTTGTGAAGCTTGTTTAGCATGTACAGTTATGTATGATATGTATATGAAAATAATTATTGAATAATAATCTTGCGAACTAAAAAAAAAAACAAAGTTATACAGTTAAAGGCATCAGACCATTCATGTGTTTTCTAAACTAGATGTAATATGCAAATATCTCGGGTTAGCGTACTTTGAAAAGTCAAAAACCCACCCAAAAATCAAACTTAACATTTTCTTTATGCCATAAAAATTTTGCGATTTTTAAACCAACCCGATATTTTTATCGAATATGAAAAAGTGTCGAAAATTGACTTGTATCAATAAAAAATTGCATTAAAATTTTCTGATGGCTAATTTTTGTTTGTTACTTTTCAAAAGACATAGTTTTTCCTTTTTAAAACGGTTAATATTCTGATGTTTGGTGAATTACATAAAAAACATTTGTTTTCCAATTTTTGACTCTTAAACATAGCATTTTAAATATTTTTTTAAGAATTTTTACATACATACATATACTATACATAGTATGTACTTACATTAAAAACCTATCGAATAAAAAAATAAACCTCCTAGCCATTTACGTTTAGAATATAGTTTTTCAACCCTTACTTACCTACTATTCGAATTTCAAAAAAAATTCGGTCTTAGAGCTCAACTTCAAAAAAATTCCAAACAAATTAAAAAAATATAAATGAATTAATAAGAAAATTAATTCTTAAAAAACAATTGGTGGTAGTGCCTTTAAGTTGTTGTTGTTGTTCACAAAAATTCAAGAAATTTAGGGAATAAAGAATGGTCAAGTCTAATAAACTGACATTCTATGTATGTACAAGTAGTACACTTAAAAAAATAAACAAATCGATGATGTTTTTTACAACTTCCTAAAGCTACACACATACCTACCTACATAACTACTCTTAAAAAACATACATATTTCAATCCAACCTACATACTCGTTCGGACATACATATGTACATGCATACATAATATGTACATAAGTACATACATTCAAAAATCGAATCAAAATCTTACCGGAAAATTTCAACTCAAATAAATAAAGAATACCTACCTACCCGCCCTAATAATAAACTTAAATATACCTATCTACATTTTATAAACACATACACATACATACTTTTCTTTCTCGCACAAACCGAAGAAAAAAATGTATTCATACCTATGTAGGCAAGAAAAAAAAACAGAGCAAGCAAAAAATTCTATCAATGAAGAAACTAGCAAAAAATGGATTTTCTCCCTTACTCTTTTGGAGCCTTATGGAAAATATAAAATCTCTTTTCTTCTGCTGAAAACATGCAATTCTCCACTCCAGCCAACAGCGCCACCGTACAACAACGTGTCCTCCTAAAAAATTTTCGCCTACTACTATAGTTTTCATATACAAATCTTTGTATATAAAAACTGTACTATCATGGTGGAAGTCGAATGGGGCGACATCTAAAGTACCTATGCAACCCTAACTCAAATTCAAAGAGGGGATATTTTGTAGACATTTTTTTTGCCAATGTGGAGTGTAGAATAGAATATTTTAAGAAAAAGAAGGCATATTGAGTATTTAGGAGAGTAGGAGTGAATAAGGGAAAATATAAGGAAATGGCTATAATAAAAGAAAAGATAAATGGGAATAAAGGAAAATCTGTTTTGGTTTCGTTTGTTTACATTTTTTTTTTGGTGGGTTTTGATAGTTGTTGTTGGTTTTGTTTACATTTTTCTGTCGTTATTTTGCAGGTACTTGGCACACAAAGCATTGAATAAGAAGTACAGAGGCATATCGAGAAAAAAGTGAAGTAGTTTTCATAATTGTGTGAGTTACACAAACACAAATGCATTGGCACAGGGTTGGAGTGAAGGTAGACGGCTATTTGCTGGGGCGCCGAAAGGAATATTTTGCTAAATTTTTTTTTGGGTGGTTTTTCTGTCGTTATTTTGCAGGTACTTGGCACACAAAGCATTGAATAAGAAGTACAGAGGCATATCGAGAAAAAAGTGAAGTAGTTTTCATAATTGTGTGAGTTACACAAACACAAATGCATTGGCACAGGGTTGGAGTGAAGGTAGACGGCTATTTGCTGGGGCGCCGAAAGGAATATTTTGCTAAATTTTTTTTTGGGTGGTTTAGTAAAAATATGTGTAGCTAGAAGTACTGGAATATGATTTCTATTTTCTCAGAAGTACTTATTCACATACAAAGGAGCATAGCTATTACTGTAAGCCTTAAAAGAAAAAAAAATGAAAAATGCAAGAAAATGAAAATATAGTTTTTAGTTTTATGTATAATTTTAATGAAAAAAAAACTATCACAGATACAAAACCGACACGATAGACATGGACAATCGCAGAAATATTGAAAATACGTAGTATATTTCCAAAACTAAACCGCGGAAAAAAAAACTGCACTACGGGCGCTTAACGTTTCTTAGCGCCTTGCAATCACCAACAAAAACCTATCCGTCCCTGTACTAAAATTTCTAATTTGACATTACAAGTTCATTTGTGCAACATGATTAAAGTATATTTTTATTTTGAACAATATTACTCTTTTTATCTTAAAATACCATGAAATAACAATATAAAAGTATTCTAAGATAACGTATTTACCAAAATAACATCACTTTCAGTTACTATTTGTGGAATATGAGCCAAGACTTACTTGTGAAATGAAAACTTTTTGTTTTTCCGGTTATACAAGTTTTTACAACTTTTCACGCAGCACCTCATTTTGATTTATATTTTAATAATAATATACCTTAATTTTCAACACAAATTGGTTTTTATTTCACTTTTTTATTAGTTTTGTAGTACGTTTTTCACTTTTTTAAAATCTTTCTACTTCACAACACTAACTCTCAGCAAGGCAAAATGACAGATAGGGTTCACTTTTTTTTTTTTTTTAATTTTAATACTTCACTCACGTACACTGTATATGTGCCAAAAGCCTCTTCCTCTATTTCTTATTCAATGAAACAAAGAGATGGAGAAAATTGACAACGTTGCTTTGGTTTTTGTTATTTTGGTTGGTATTTTTGAAGTTATAAAATAAAAAAATGGTGAGGTGTTGTTATGTACAGTGCTAGGCAATAAAACATTTTATTTTTTCAGTTTCAATGGTAGATGACAGGGAGGTAAGTTAAGAGCGATTATTAAAAACGCCTGACTTAAAGTCAGGTTTTTAATAACATAGTAAGTATTTTATTTTTGAAGTTATATGCTTCTAAAAATTTTATAAATGTACAGGTATGTGTCATAAAATTATAAAAAATCAAAAACTATCGAAAATTCACGAAAAAGGTACCTACATATGTTCTTGAAAAATAAAACAAGAACAAATTATTTTTCCATTAACTTTCTAAAAATATAAAATTTTATCAACATCATTTAAGAACCTGATTTTTACTGAATTATTTAAAAAAAAACATCAATTATACAATTTTCGACTTTTTAACACTCGTAGCATCTTAAATAGATTTTTTGAATTTTGAAATGCAATACAGCTATCATTTCAAAGCACTTGCCTATTAATTCTAATTGAAACGGATTTTAATTGCAATTTTACACTACAACATTTTGAATTCTGAAAATAAAACTTTCACTAGTCTTAAATAATGTTTTCTGTGTGTTTTTGAAAACCATTTTAGATTTTAGTAAAAATTCAAAAAATAGCCATATAAATTTAATTTATTTTCTTTTTTCATTTTCCGGTCATTCAACTGACGAAATAAGTAAAATTTCAGAATTTTACTTATTTAATTTTTTACTAATTTTTTTTTCTATAAACAGAAAGAGAACATAATTTATGACTAAAAAACGTTTGAATCATCGAATTCAATCCAGTAGATTTGAAATAACATCGGTTTATATGACCCATCTATGACAATTTCAAGAAAAATCTTACGAAATTTGTTTAAGTGCTGCTTACGACAAGCTTTCATTTCAAAAGTTCTTGCTCGATTTGAATTAATTTAACACACACTAGTCTTTAATTGTGTCCTGTGTGTGTTTTTGAAAACCATTTTAAATTTTGACAATAAAATAAAAAAATAGCCATATAGAACTATTTTGTGCATTTTCAGGTACTGCACAGAAATCAAGAAATTGTTGAATTTATTAATTTTTTCGATTTTTTTTTTTTAAATTGAATGTGAGATTGAAAAAGCAATGGAATGTTATAGTCTCTTGTTAATAATGTTTAGCCATGTATTTCAGAAAATACAATACAGAAAATTTGAAAATTTAATTTTTTTTAATTACCCCACATCTTTTAAAATATACTTACCTACCTACTGCTCGTAGTTATTATTTTTGTTTTTTAAGAACTCAACATTTTTTTTTGAAGAACAAAATCCTTTAAAAATGTATAGGTACTATACTGTAAGTAAGCAAATCTTTGAATAATCCTTCGCTTTAAAAATTTCAAAAAATTGATTTGTAGGTACCTACCCACATATGTACCTTAATACATTGTACATATACTTACCTACAATAAAAATCTTATAATTTTATTGGGGTTCCCACTTACAGATTAAAAAAATGTTAAATAATACCTATTCCTATAGCTTTTTATATGTATATGGACTTTGTGCTATGTGCATATAAAATCAGAGAAATATTATTTAATTATTCTCATTAATTTTCTTAGCTTCATAGGTATTTTTATTTGAGGGTGGATATAAATGTCCTTAAGTGCCTACTTATAAAAATAGTTTTTTTTTGCAAGATTTCAGGAAAGATACCTACCTACTTATATTGAAATTTGTATTTTATTATTTTCATTGTTACCTAATTATTCTCACTTACAGACAACCTACCTCACAACCTAACCAGCTACAATAATAAGTTACAAAAATCAATTTAATTATCAATCCTGATATCTTCCAAATAAAACATAACACAAATAATTACCTACCCTCAAAATCTTGCCATTGATTTCAATGCATTCAAATTGAAAAAAAAAAATCTTGCAAGATTTGAGGTTGGGTATTCCTGTTCGTAGATTGTTAAAGGCCAATTTTGTCTGATCCAACCAGGTTGAATTGATATTTGCATTTTCTTATCGCATGGAAACTTTCGCAAAGTACCTAATTAATTTATTTAAAAGAAATTTAGAAAAAGCTAGTTGAAAAAAAATAACAATTTTGATGTTAATTTTTTATTCACTTCAACACAGGAATCTTTTGAATCTAATTCTTAGTTAATATCTTTATTGTTATTTTTATTGTTCCAACAGGAAAATTTCACCTAAAAACAATATAAAAAGTAATTTTACAAGAAAAAAAATTATTAATTTATTTGTTTATTTGTAAATATCAATTCAACACAACACAACACAACACAACGCAACACAATTATTGCAGCATATGAACTTCTTGAAATAAATGAAGACACTCGCAAAAGCAAAACCATTGTTATAACAGAATATTAATGACAATTAAAAATATCACACCAAAATTGAAAACCACCCCCAAATGCAACCAAAAAATGAACAGTCAATAAGACAATAAGTGAAATAATAACAAAACCTAAAGCTATAGAATTATGTATGTACATATATTCTACCTTGCACACTGAAAATAAAGCACAGAAAAAAAACTAAAAAATGAGTTTTCATATACAAAGGTACAAGCAAGGAAACAAAACAAAATGTGTTTCTTCCTCAAAGGCCCGATTCAGAATTTGGAATAAGAGTTCCACCTTGCGACGCAGAATGCTTCGAAGGCGACTACAAATCCTGGCCTACTTTTCGTGACATGTTCACATCAATTTACGTTAACCACTCCCGATTAAGTGATGTAGAAAAGTTATTTCATTTACGATTAAAAAATAAAAAGGAAGCGCATGATATTGTTGACAAGTTTCCACTCACTGCAGACAGCTTTAAACTAGCATGGGATGCATTAAAATCTCAATACGAAAATAAACGTATCTTAATAAATACCCAACTAAAAGCACTTTTTTCTATACCATTAATTTCAACAGAAAGCGGCACCGCTTTGAGAAGGCTTCACAGAACCGTGCGCGATTGTTTAGGAATTCTCTCAAGCTACAATATTAAAACTGAGAATTGGGATCCGATTCTAGTTTTCATGATTTCTCAAAAGATCCCCGAAAACACCTTGTTTATTTTTGAACAAAGTCTTCCTAAAGAAAATGAAATTCCTTCTTGGAAATAATTTTTTAATTAAAAGTTGAATTCAGTACTTTATAATTCAATTTTAGTATAATATATTCGTAATGATTAAGCTTCGTATTGACGAAACACCGGCCACGTTGAAAGGCTGCAGGCTTCAAGTCTCTTCATCTGGAAGAAGGGCCAGTTTGACGATAGGGCGTCTGAACACGCCGTTGGACGTTTTGACGTCGGCGACCCTGACCTTGCCGTCCTGCCCTTCGACGACCCCTATTACTCGCCCTGTTTTCCACCGCTGAGGAGGTGAGTTGTCCTCGTGGATTAGGACGAGTTTGCCAATGGCTAGATTGGGCTGCTCCTGCACCCACTTGGATCGAGCTTGTAGGCCAAGCAGATACTCCCTGGACCACTTCTGCCAGAACTGCTGCTTGAGCCAGCATAGAAGCTGCCATCTTTTCAAGCAGCCCGTTTGCCGTTCCGGCACTGGTTCTGGGGGCAGCGATCGTAAGCTGCTGCTGATTAGCAGATGCGCTGGGGTAAGGGCTTCTCCATCGTTGGGGTCGGCGCTTAGCGGCGCGATTGGCCTTGAATTGAGGATTCCCTCGACCTCGATTACCACGTTGAGCAGCTCTTCTGTTGTGAGCAGTGCGTTGCCCACGGTACGCTGTAACAGCGTTTTCGCCGCTTTCACCGCCGCCTCCCATAGACCTCCGAAATGCGGTGCCCTGGGCGGTATCAAGGCGAAGTTGAAGCCTTCCTCTGCTGCGTACCGTTGAACAGCTTCTGCGCCTTCTTCCAACTCCTCTCGAATTTCCCTCAGGATCGTCGGAGCTCCGACAAAATTCGTCCCGTTGTCGCAGTAGATCGTCTTCGGAAGTCCTCGGCGACAGATAAACCTTTTAAGGGCGAGAATAAAACATTCAGACGATAAATTAGAAGCTAATTCAATGTGTACAGCTTTGGAGGCGAAACAAACAAAAACGCAAATATATGTCTTATTCGGCGGCCGACCACGAATTTTAAGAGTGGTATTTAACGGGCCACAGAAATCTACGCCACATACTAAGAACGGTCGTTGCGCTCGCAATCGATCCGCTGGTAGATTACCTATAATTTGGGAAAGCAATTTTGGTTTGTACTTGAAACAATTTATACATTGTCGCACAACCTTTTGGCAAGCTTCTTTGGCATTTATTAGCCAAATCTTTTCACGAAGCAATGCCATAGCTTGAGGTCCAGCATGGTAATTTTTTCGATGCAAATACGTCAAGTACGTTTTTACAAATGGTGAATTTTTCGTTAACAAAAGTGGGAATTTTGCATCATATTCAATTGGGGCGTTCAAAAGACGGCCACCTACACGAATCAGTGAAAATGTAAATTCGTTGTCTTGAAAATCATGAATAAACGGATTGAGTTTTTGAATACTATTTTGAAGAGTTATTTTCTTACGAAGTTTTTGAATTTCTTCTTGGAACTCGTGACTTTGGACGATTTCAACTATTCTTAGAAATGCCAAGTTCCTCTCTTTTGCCGTTGGCAATTCTTCCAATATTTCTTCTGTTTTGTTTTTTGATATTTTAAAGAATCGCATTATGTAAGCAAATGTAGTAATAAGATCGGTATATGAGGATTCTTCTTCTATAAAATCTAGAAGTTTGGTGCGAGGTTTTTCTACTGCTATTAGAGCCGTGTTTGTTTTACGTTTTTCTAAAGCTTTATCTTCTGGAGACAACTCAAAATGCGAATTGACCGGCCACGATGATTGTTCGTTCAATAAGAATTGTGGACCTTTGAACCAAATTGATGCATTGATTTCTTCAACATTACAGCCTCTTGACAGAATGTCTGCTGGATTTTGTTTCGTTGGTACATGTCTCCATGACACTTTTTGTGTTCACTCTTGGATGTCGGACACTCGATTTGCAACAAAGGTTGTAAGCGTAGATGGATGTGTTTTTATCCAATGCAAAGTTATTTCAGAATCGGTCCAAAAAATAACTTTTTCGACGTCAAGACTCAACATTGCCTCTACTCTTGTCCATAACTTAGCAAGAGTATGCGCTGCGCAAAGTTCTAATCGAGGGATCGATTTCGTTTTCAAAGGGGCCACCCTAGACTTTGCAGTTAATAGCGTCGACTTGATACCGGCCGTGCTTTGGCTTCGGATGTAAATACAACAACCGTAAGCCCTCGTCGAAGCATCGGCAAATCCATGAACTTGAATTTTTGCGTTCGAATGAGTTTCGACAAATCTTGGTAGTTTTATCTCGCCAAGTTGAGATAAATTAGATTTGAAATTTTTCCAACTGGTATCAAGGCGCAATGGAATCGACTCATCCCAATCAATTTTTGCAATCCAAAGCTCTTGTAATAAGATTTTTGCTTTGGTTACTATGGGGCATAACAAACCAAGAGGATCGAAAAGACGAGCGGAAACTGATAGTATGTTTCTCTTAGTGGCTCGTAGATCATGGAAATTATTGTCCAAATTGAAGCTAAATGTATCTTCTTTAGGATGCCAACAAATTCCCAGAGTTTTTGTGTAGTCTGCATCATTAAAATTTATTGATTTTTCAGAACTCTCCGTATTTAGATACTCTGGATGATTTGAAAACCATTTGGCTAATTGAAACCCTCCTTTTGTAAGGATTTCTTGAATCTCAAACTTCATTATTTTAAGTGTTTCGAGATTGTCGGCACCAGTTAAGAGATCATCAACGTAAAAATCTCTTCGAATTACATCTGACCCCGTGGGGAAAGAAGACTCGTTAGCATCGCCCAACATCTTTAAACACCGTATCGCTAAAAATGGCGCAGGAGACGTACCATATGTTACAGTGTTTAATCGAAAGATTTGCAGTGGTTGTGACTGATGCTGCCTCCACACTATGAGCTGGTAATTCGTGTGCTCTTCAGCAACAAGAACTTGCCGGTACATTTTCGTAATATCAGCCGTAATGGCATATTTATGGGTACGAAAACGGAGCAACGTCGAGAACAGCCCCTCTTGAATGGTTGGCCCAACCATCAAGGTGTCATTCAGTGATAGTTGAGAAGATGTTCGACTTGAGGCGTCGAAAACAACTCTCAAAGTACTTGTACTTTGCGGTCGCAAAACACACTGATGTGGAATGAAATAGTGCGGGCCTTTTGGGATTTCATTATTTGTTGGTGACATATGACCCAACGAAAGGTATTCTTTCATGAAATCCATATACATTCCTCTCAAATCGCTATTTTTGGATAATTTGCGCTCAAGTGCGAGAAATCTACGTTTGGCAGTTTCGAATGATGATCCAAGCGAGTCTGAGGATAATTTGAAGGGAAGTTTTACCTTAAAACGATCTGTCGGCAAAAGTTTTGTAGTTTCAATAAAGTGTTTTTCACACAGTTGTTGTTCTGGAGTTAAATATTTTTTCATTTCCCCAGGAATTTCTTCCAATAACCAAAGTTTTGGTATCTTTTCATCTAAATCTGATAAATCTTCAGACTGACATACCAGATTGCAATGCTTGGTATTTTTATTTGTACCCTTGCGGTATTTCCCAGATATTATCCAACCAAGAACTGTCTTTTGAATAGTTGGAAATTCGGGGCCTTGTTTAATTTGTCCAACGGACAACAATTCAAAAAATGTGTCTGCTCCAATAAGTAGCTAGGTCAATTTTTTGTGGCTTATTGAAATACGGATCAGCTAGTTGAATGTTGGAAGGAATTTTCCAATCCGAAGTATTTATTGCTTGATCCGGCTGATACGACGATATTGAGTTCATTACCCAATAATCAGCAGAAAACGAATGATCATTAAATCTTGATTTTACTTCTGCATGTACTTTTTTATTTACTGTCGTACTTGCCTTTCCAATGCCAAGCAGATTCAAAGTTTTTTCTTCCTTTCGAAGTTTTAATCTTTGGGCTAATTCTTCTGTAATAAAAATTTTAATTGAGAGCCAGAATCAAGTAATGCTCGAGCTGGCATATATTCTCCAGAACTGCCCTTTATTTGCACAATTGCAGTGGCAAGAATAACTTTATCACTTGAAACAGAGGCATGCATAGCTTGAAAACTTGTGGATGCCTGTGTTGGTAAACTAGTAAAAGTTGCTTCGTACTGATGCAGCAATGTATGATGAGACCGATTGCAAACGTTGCATCGACTCAATTTGCATTTAGAAACTGTGTGTCCTTTTCGAAGGCAGTTAATGCAAATAGGAACACTTTTAGCGTATTCAAATCTCTGCTTGACAGGCAATGCAGCAAAATTTTGACATGTTGTGATGTAATGGTCGTTTGAGTTGCAGTATGCGCATTTCGATTTATTTTGTTGCGAGTTCACACAAGCAAATGAAGACTTTTGATTTCTGAAACGACTTGAATCTTGTTTAGGTTTGGTTTGCTTATCGGAAGATTTAAACTTTGCACTTGAAACTTCTTCGGCAGAAAGATACTGATATCTTTTATTTAGTGCTTCTTCGCAATCTTTCCATAAAGGAAGAGTATTGAAATCTAATTGTTCTTCCCATTTAGACCTGATGATTGCATCCACCTTTGACATAACTAAATGTATAATGATCGCGTTTGTTATATTCTTTTCATCTCCCAATGAAAGAAGCGAATCATAAATTGCAGAAACTGTATCGATTATACTTCGCAATGAAGACGGGGATGGTTTCGAAATTTCCTTTAATTCGAAAAGTGTTGAAACATTGTCAAAAAATATCAAACAGTTGTTGTCATAGACTTTCTTTAAACTCGCCAATGCTTTCGGATAGTTTTGTTCTGTAATTTGGAACGCCTTAACTGTTCCTAAGGCTTCACCTGATAAACAGGAAATTAAATGGTTGAACTTTTCAATATCTGGAAGCATTGGATCGTTATCTACTAAGCTTTCGAAAAGGCTGATAAAATTTTTATACTCGGAGTATTTTCCACTGAATTTAGGTAAAGACATTTTTGGAAGTCGTGAATGGTGTGGGTTGCTAAAGGAATAGTCAACTGCACTCGACTTTCGTCTTTTATTTACAAATGAAATAAGTAGTGCCTTTGTACCAACACAAATGTCTTCCAATTCACCGCGGGAATCATCAGTACGATAAGATGATTCTATTTCCGACTGACAATTCATTAATTGGTCAATGTATGAATTTAAAATATCTAATCGACATTCTAATTCGATTGGGTTTAACGATAAAGTTTTTTCCTCAAGACCCGTTTTAATGCGAATTATATTATTTTTAATTTGTAATCGCTGATGAACCAAATGTTCAAGATCTGCGCTTTTCTTAGGTGATTGCTGCCTTTTTTTGCCGGTCATTATAATTAATTTATTTATTTAGTGACTTTCGAAGAATAATTTATTTATTGGAATTAGTTTATCCAGGAACTATTCAATTTGCACTTCAGTTTTTGATTTTTAAAAAATTGGAAAATCTTTAGAAAATTAGTTTATTTCTATACGAAATTCCTCGAAAAATAAAATTAATTTCAAAAAACTATTTATGAGCAAATTGCCGAAAGTTGTTTGCTTCAAAACGAAATTGTTTGAAACGAAAAAAAAATAAATATTTTTTATAAATATTTTGCTGAACACACACTTTTCGTATAAGAAATATAAGAAATTTGATAATTGTTTTGTGTCACTAAACACGACCACTTTGAAAGCTGATAGCTGAGAGCTTAACGAAAGAGAGTACCAACTGAACGAACTCTCAAATGAGCGAAATGTCAAAAGAAATTGTAAACAAATTTCAATATTACAAGAGTTTCGGTTGAATTTATAAATTGTTTTATTTAATTAAATTAAATCAAAAATTCGCAAATTATTGTGTAATAAACAAATCGCGTGTACAATTTTATGAACGTAAAGTTCGAAACAATTTTCACGAAGTTAATCTAAGTGTGTTTTTGCAAAATAAATATCGATGTGTACGACGGTCGGTGACAGCGGCGGCGGCGGCGCGGCAGCAGATCGAGATGCAATTCAATTTTAATTTTGAATTAATTAAATTTATTGATGTCGTGAATTATTAGTTTTAATTTCACTTTGTTTTTATAAATATGTATGCAATAAAATTTTTTAAATAAAATAAACTTAAAACCGCACTTTTGTTTGTTTCACCAAAATATAATAATGTAATGTGTATGTGTATTGCATAGAAATGACAAAAACTGAAGGTTGTGTTGTTGTTTTAGTATGCAATTTTGCAATCAATTAAATTAATTGAAGTTTAAATAAATAATTAAACAAATGTGTTGCAATTGTTTGCAATAAATTAAATTCTAGAACTTTCAGTTTTTGTGAATACCTCAGTTTCTGTGTCGACTTCCCTTGGGCTCTTGTCCTTTGACATTGGGGTGATTGGAGCTCCTTTGCTGGATTTGTTGTTGCCTTTAGCTTAGGCGATATATATATCCTGATAAGGGTGGTTTTTGTTGGTTTCGATGAATTGCACTCACGCACGAATTAACGATTCCACCGATAATTAAATTTAAGTGTTTTTTAAAGTTTTTTTTTATATTTATATATATATGTGCAGTATACGTAAAGGTATAACACTACGCGAATTTTATTTAAAAAAACTGGAACAATTATTAATTAAATTTGTCCCTGCTCGGGCGCCATGAAATTTTATAATCTTTTTTACAAAATAAGTTGCTCTTACTTGAGCTTAAAGTTAAAAAGCAAAACTTCGAAAATTAAGTAATAGCGACAATAATTAAAAAAAATGCGTGCGGTTAATGCGGTTACTTCGTATGGAAGTATTGCTACAACTGTCTTGCACTCACACATTCGGTGTATGAGTGTAAAAGTATAAAGTGTCTTGTGATCAATGTGGTAGAAGGCACCACAGCTTACTGCACTTTACTCTACCAAAATCTGTATCTCACCACACAACTTCTACGCTTTCCAACACTTCTTTAGGTACCACTCCCATACAGTCCACTTCAAAGTTACAACAACAATCAACGATCGAGTTAAAATCAGATATTGCATCTGGTACTCCCACAGTTCAGAGTTTTCTTAGTAGACAAAAGAAAAATATTTTATTAGCTACAGCCTTGGTCAAAATAATGTTCATAACCAAACATTTCTTTTGAGAGCTTTAATCGACCCTGGTTCCGAAGCTACATATTATATACTACAATCTGCAGTGAACCGATTTAAGCTCTTCACCCGTTCAACCAATGCATCTATAAGTGGCATTGGACAAGTTCACAGAGCATGTGTCCGCTTACCCTCGAATCTCGCATCAACCCTGTTGCACATATCCCCGTTTCGGCAATTGTTCTGAAAAAGCTGACAGGTAATTTGCCATCGCAAACTGTTGACGTATCAAATTTGGTTGAGCTAAAAGGTTTGCGATTAGCAGATCTTAACTTTGATAAACCTGCCCCAATACATATTTTGATTGGAGCAGATATATACCCCCTTATCTTACGCGAGGGCATTAAAAGAGAAAACGGTCTTTCATCCATTGCTCAAAATACGGTTTATGGGTGGGTCCTTTCAGGACCATGTGATGAAAGTCCAAATAAACAACCCTTTCAAACGTTTTTTAGAGAACTGTGTTTAAAAAAACAAGTTCAAAAATTTTGGGAACTCGAAGAAGTTCAGGATTTAGAACCCTTATCTAACGAAGATAAATTTTGTGAAAAATTGTATACGGAAACGACAACCCGAAATTCAGATGGTCGTTATATAGTGAAACTTCCATTTACTCCCCACTTAAACATTTTGGATTTAGGCTTTTCGAGAATTAGTGCAGTTTCACAGTATCTGCGCCAAGAGAAGCGTTTACTAAGTGATGTTTTGCTCAAGGAAGAGTATAATAAAGTGCTCAAGGAGTACGTTTCATTGAGTCATATGACTCTTCTGCCAAAATGTAGATTAAATTTGTCTGAACCTCAATTTTATCTACCGCACCATGCTGTAGTAAAACCCGATAGTGCGTCAACAAAAGTTAGAGTAGTTTTTAACGCCAGTGCTTCTACAAGCAAAGGTACGAGTCTAAATGACTTTTTGTACAGTGGTCCGGCTTTACAAAACGATTTGCAAGCGCTTTTACTAAGATGGCGACAATACCCGTAGATTTTTAACAGCGACATTGAAAAAATGTACCGCCAAAAACATGTTCACCCAGAACATCAAAAATTCCAAAGAATAATTTTTCGATCTTCAGATTTGGCTGATTATCAAATAAATCGTGTTACTTTTGGAGTCAACTGTGCTCCATATTTGGCAATCCGGACATTGCATCAGCTTGCTTCCGATGACGGGAACAAATATACTTTGGCTAAAGATATATTATTGTCAGATATTTACGTGGATGACGTTTTTTATGGAGGTTATAATTTAGATGTTGTTGTTCAAGTTCAGGAACAATTAAAATCACTTCTTTTGTGTGGAGGATTTTGTTTAAGGAAATGGACTGCCAACCACCCTCGCTTATTGGAAAACATTCCTAAGGGGGATGTTTTAGACCAACATTTTATATGAAGAGTCTTCACATTCGAAAGTTTTAGGCGTAGGGTGGAACGCAAGAGAAGATTGTTTCTACATTCGATGTAAAATGTTTCCCCAACCAGTATCATTGATTACAAAACGTGAACTTTTTTCAAACATAGCTAAAATATATGTCCCTATTGGTTGGTAAGCGCCAACAACGATTGTATTAAAAATTATGATGCAAGATGTCTGGAAAGACAAAATAGATTGGGACACCGATATAAAATCTCATCATTTAGAAACTTGGAAGGAATTTGTAAATGCCTTTCCAATTATCAAAGATATAAAAATACCGATGCCTCACTTCATGCATATGCTGCTGAAAGTCCTCCAGGTAGTACTTGGAGACATGTTCCTTCAGAACATAATCCCGCTGACATCGCTTCCCGAGGTGTCATGCCTCAAAATTTGATAAACAATGCCCAGTGGTGGAATGGTCCTAGTTGGCTACCTTTATCTAAGGAAAAATGGCCTATAACGAATATTCAAAAAGATCCTAAATGGACAACGGACACAGTTCAAATTAAAAGCTTTTAGTCAATATGGAAGATACGACCTATGATTTTTTGAAAATATTTTCATGCTACGCTCGTGCTATAAAAGTAATTTCGTACTTGTTTAGGTTTATAAACTTGGCTTCTCCCAAAAGAAAAAGGTTTTATCCGTATAGGTTAGGTTAGGTTAAAGTGGCTGTTGGTTCGGAAATCCAACACACTTAGACCAGAAATTAGGTCCGTTGTGATACCACATGGATCAGTTGATCAACCTCCCTCGTTGAACCAGTTAGAGCTTCGAATGAAGCGTAGGAGACAAGTGATGTCACAATTTGCTAGATCGCTGGGATCATTGAAGAAGAAGTCTCCAAGGTGGAATTTTCGTCTTTGTGATAGGGCGGGACAGGTGCAAAGAAGATGAGAGACTGTCTCTTCTTCCTCTTCATCCCTACAACTCCTGCAAAAATCATTTGCAGGAGCTCCAAGTCGTAGTGCATGTCACCTATTAAGCAGTGTCCTGTCAGGACACCTATAACGTAGCTAATGTGCAATCTATTCAGAGAGATCAACTGTTTGGAGCGTTTGACACTAAGTTCAGGCCAAATAAGTTTTGTCGCTAAACAGGTGGTGATGTTATTCCACCTAAAGTTTGTTCTCTCTATAGTATCTTGCTTTAGCATGAGTTTACATGTAGCCAAAGGCATACCAATACCCAGCCCAGCCAGGCCAGCAAAGGTAAAGTTGTTCCTTCTTTTGCAAGATCGTCGGCTTTGCAGTTTCCTGGAATGTCTCTATGGCCCGGCACCCAGAAAAGGTGAATATTGAACTGTGTGGCCATCTCCGTAAGAGACGATCGACAGTTTAGGGCTGTTAACGAATTTGTAGAGACAGAGTCTAGAGATTTTAACGCGACCTAGCTATCTGAGAAAATACGTATATCGGTTGTTGATATAACATTTTCTTTAAGCCAGGAGAGGACTTCTTTAATAGCCAGGATTTCAGCTTGGAACACGCTACAATGATCAGGTAGACGAAATGAGAGACTTAAGTTAAGTCTGTCAGAGTATACTCCTCCACCAACGCCATTCTCCGTTTTTGATCCGTCTGTAAAGAAATTCATAGGACCATCATTCAGAAATGACATATCCTCCCAAGTAGACCTGGAAAGTATAGTCATCCTGAAGCTATTGTTGTTGAAGTGAGGATGGGGGATGGTGTAGTCGATATTACTGTTAATTGTACTGAATGAATTCAGAATAGTGGAGTGGCCAATCTCATTATTGATCCACTGTGAGGAAGCTCGAAGTCGTATGGCAGTGTTTGCCGCCGTTTGCTTACTGAAAATATCCAGCGGTATTAGATGGAACAGAACATCAAGTGAGGCGGAGGGGGTGGAACGAAGTGCTCCGCCCATACACATGCAGGCTGTACGTTGGACTTTGCTGAATTTATCACGATTTGCCGCTATGTCTAGCGCAGTCCACCATACCGCTACTCCGTATATGAGGATCGGTCTTATAACCGAGATATATAGCCAGTGTGTAATGCGGGGTTGAAGTCCCCATTTATTGCCAATGGCTTTTTTACAAGAGAATAGGGCTACTGTAGCCTTGTTTATTCTTTCTTGAATGTTAGGTTTCCAACTTAATTTTTTATCCAAAATAAGACCCAAGTATTTTGCTTGTTCTGAAAATTTAAGTGGTACACCATTAATATGGGGAGGGTCGATGTGTGGGATTTTGTATTTCCTGGTGAAGAGGACAAGATCGGTTTTATGTGGGTTAATGCCTAGTCCACACCGATTTGCCCAGTTGATGAGCTTATTTAAAGCGTTCTGTAGGAGTTCTTTAAGTGTATTGGGATGTTTACCCGTCACTGCAATAGCAACATCGTCGGCATAGGCAAACACTTTGTATCCCTCTCTTTCTAGAGTGATTAGTAATTCATTTATTACTAAATTCCAGAGGAGAGGGGATAGGACACCGCCTTGTGGCGTACCTCTGCTGACACTCCTCTGTGTAGTAAAATCTCCCAGTTTAGAGTTGATAATCCTGCTTATCAGCATCTGATTTACCAACGTGCTAGTCGATTTATCCACCTTCAGAGATGTCAATACACGTGTAATTGCCGATGTGTCGACATTGTTAAATGCTCCTTCTATGTCTAAGAAGGCAACAAGGGTGTATTCTTTATAATGGAGGGAGTGTTCGATTGTACGTACTATACAGTGTTTCAGATTCTTTGCTGTAGTGAGCTTAGAGCAAGCTTCAACTACATTAAGAGGCTCATCATAAGTGCATGTGTTAGTGGTTAGTAAATATAATGAAAACTAACACATGCAACACATAAAAATATCTAATTATTAAATTAAAAAGTATAAAAATAAAACAAAATTAATCAAAAATATACAAAATACTAGACATTCACGATATCTATTGTTAAAAATAAAACAGTATCACGACAGAGGAGCACTGGTTCGAAACGAAATTTTTAGTCTTAATTTACTCATGTTGAAGTCTATAGACAAATTGTTTAAATTAAAAAGCCTGCACATACGGTTCAAAGGTTCATTCAAGCCATAGTTGGTTCTATGGAAATCAACGTGTAAAAGTTCAAATCTTCGCAGGTGGTGAGATCCTCCGCGGTAGTTAATGCCGATGCAAGCTAACAAATCGGAAACATCGATTTGACCATTAATGAGTTGATGAATAAATATAAGGTCATTATTGACACGTCTTTGATATAAAGTTTGGATTTGCAGAAGTTGGATTCTATGTTCATATGGTGGTAGATCGAACGGGTCAGTCCAAGGAAGGCCCTTCAGAGCAAAGCGAATGAATTTATGCTGAATTGATTCAATCCGACTTTTATGTGTTTCGTAGAAAGGGGACCATACTTGTGAGGCATATTCAAGATGAGGACGTACATAACAATTGTACAAAGAGAGAGTAACGTATGGATCGTTAAATTCCTTTGTCCAACGTTTAATAAAACCAAGCAAAGAGCTGGCTTTCTTAACAATGAAATTTATATGTTCCGTGAACTCTAAATTAGAACTAAAATGAACACCCAAGTCCTTAAAGCTTGAGATACGACCTAGTTTATGCTGCGAAATAGAATAATCAAAAGAATTTGGAAAATAAGAATCTCACTCGATTGCAGACATGACACGACATCATTTATAGCAAGAATGAACAGAAAAGGGCCAACGTGGCTTCCCTGAGGTACGCCTGAATGGGCAATGAATGGACTAGAAAGACTATTGCGGAATTTCACCTGATAGGACCTATTTTCAAGATAAGATTTAATCCAATTTACAAAAAAGGGTGGGAAACCAAAAGCTCTTAGTTTGAGCAAAATAATATTGTGGCTCAATTGATCAAATGCCTTAGAAAAATCGGTATATATACAGTCAATTTCACTTCCACTTTCCAAGGCATTCTAGCATTTGTGCACGAAAGAAAGAAGATTTGTTACTGTTGATCTTTTTTGTACAAATCCATGCTGTTTTTCACTAATTAAATTCCTGGTATGAAAAGATAGGCTTTCACAAACAACTTTTTCAAAGAGCTTTGGGATACAAGATAATTTCGATATAGGCCGATAATTTTTGATATCAATCTTTTCACCTTTTTTAAAAACGGGAGTTAAAAATGATTTTTTCCAAAAGCAAGGAAATTTGCCTGATTTAATAGAGAACTCAAACAAAAGTTTATGGGGTTGAACTAGAATATGTCTACAATTTTTTATTACTATTGGGGGAGCTGCATCAGGGCCAGAAGAGTAGTCATCTTTCAATGAAGAAAGATATTCTAGAATAGTGTTTTCACGCAGAGAAATACTATTACAATTTGTTTGGGCATAGATATGGAAGTTTTTAAAATATTCTTCATCAACAACAACAGGTGCCTCAACGAAGGAGTTACGAAAATTATTCGCAGAAGCGTTGCAAATATCGGCGGTCTCACGTAACGAGCAGTTTTCATAAATAAAATTCGCCGGATAGCCATCTGAATTTTTCTTTGAGTTAACGAGTCTCCAAAATGATTTAGGGTCCTGTTTTAAAGAATTTCCCGTTTCATTTACATAATTTGTATACAAAGTTTTTGAAAGGGCTTTAAATTCCTCGAAAAGAGCAATATAAGAAAAGTGGTCAACTGGTGAAAGAGTTTTTAAGCATAATTTCCATGCTTTATTTCTTTTGTTACGAAGTAATCTAAGCTCTTTCGTGTACCAAGCATGACGAAAATTCAAGTTTTTCGATAATTTTAATGGAACAGTATTTTTCACACAAGCGTTAAAAATATTATAGAAAATAGAAACGGCATCGTCAATATTAGAAGAAACGGATATCTGACCAACAATATCAGACCTAGTTAAATTTTCAGAGAGCAAACGAAAATCTGCCTTTTTGAAGTCAAAAATGTACGAGCAATCGTAAGAGTTGCTATTTTCAGTGAGATGACTGCTCAAGTCAAGAAAAATATCCAGGGGAGGATGATAGTTATCTATATTAGTAATACCGGAACTAGATTCTAGAACAAGTGTACTAATAGCGTCAGAAGAAAATACTAAATCGAGAATTCGATTTTTTGAGTTTTTGATACAGCTTACTTGCTGTAAGTCAGTGCAACTAAATTTATCTAGCAAAAGCAGTTCAGATTGGGAAGAAGTTAATGAAGGTTCATAGAAGGTTTCATCTTCAGAGGGAACCCAGTCAATATGCGGTAAATTAAAATCTCCCAGCAGTAAGATTTCACTATTGGAGCAAGACACGTCAATTATAAAATCAATTGCAATAGAGAGTTCATCAAAAACTGACGCCGGACTTTTTGGAGGAATATAAGCATTTAATATATACACAAATTTGGACTCAACGGTCAACTTTATAAAAATCAGTTCAATAGAAAACCTAATTGGAAATACAACAAGACAAGACAAAAATTATTGCGAATGGCAATCAAAACTCCACCTCCTAATTCTTTAGGTTTGTCTTCATGACGATCATTTCTATAAACTAAGAACTCTTGACTAAAAAGTTCTGTGTCCAAAAAACTAGGATTAATCAAGGCCAAGTTTCAGTCAAAACAAAGACATCATGAGATAATGCTTGAAAGTTAATAAAAATATCAGAAGTTTTAGTACGTAGACCTCTTACATTTTGGTATAAGAGGGTGATCCTGTTTAGTTTTTTGCAGATGTACTGTTGGATAAATTTCGTGACTCACCTCTGTCGTTTATATCAGAGCTACCCCACACTGTATGGTGAGCGTTAGCATCACTTCCAATGAGAGGGCCAAGGTGGTCATGGCTGAGATACGCCAACGCCAGCCAATATGTTCCTTTAGCTGTTTCCAGTCTTGCGGCGGTAATATCTCGATCGCTGAAATTAGGGAGTAAAAATACGTTTAGGCTACTTTTGACTAATATGCAAGATCTGGGTTCAACCTCACCTGATGCATGTAGCAAGTAGTGATTGAGAGTCCTGATTCCTCGAACAATGGATTTTACAATCCAAGGTTCTTGAATCAGGACAATATCTTCCTCGCTGCTGGATAGGCGAAGAAGTAGCGAGGCCGAAGCCTTTTTGGAGTGTTGGAGGTTAATCTGGAGTATTTGCAGCATTGTCGCTACAGTACTCCAGACCAACCTCCAACACGGTGATGTCGGAGTCTTCCAATTCTGAGGATGAATTCAGTAGAATATCCTCATCTCCGGTATTGCAGTCTTCGGCCTCCATTTCGGATAAACCGTCGACATTGGTAGAAGTGTCTGCTGCTACCGAGGATGACCGGGAAGCATCATCTTCCATTGAAGGAAATGTGATTGATGCACCCGGGTTCTCAGTAGCCGCTTCAACTTGTGTGGGAGGGGGAGTGGGAGGTGTTTGTGCCTCAGCCCCATCTTTTTTATAAACCCTTAGGGTTATGGCCTCAAACCCACACTTAATCACACCTTTCAGCTGCGCCAGAGGGGAAAGGGACTCTTTATTGAGGATGACGATAGCACCTCTATAGGGCCCCTTTGCCTCCTCCAGTTTCGCAACTTTCCAGTTGTGAGTAGGGAGGGATGGGTTAGATAGCCGGATTACCTGGAGCACTTGATCCAAGCTATCGAATACGCCCGGAACCATAGTGCGAGCCCTTAGTCTGCAAGGAATATCTTCCTTCGCGACGACCTCAAGCACCAGGTCAGACCTCACCGAGTCGGCTGACAGCCAACGACAGTAAATCACACGGTGTTCCCGGATTATCGGACATGACTCCTAGGAAACTGAGAGCCAGTTGTCCCCTGGCCAGTATCCAATTTTCGGCAGAAATCGTGCCATCCACGTCATTCCTGTCGATAATCGCGACTATCATTTTGTCCTTCACCACGTCGCTGAAGGACATTTTGGCCTTTTGAGGGTTCGGAGGAGTGCTGATGTTGAGCACTTTGGGGCGTTTGGGTATTGAAACAATACCCTCCATGGACCTTTGTCGCTTCGACGTGGAGTCTCCACAGGTCTTAATATTAGCTTTCGCTAGGAAGCCTTTAGCCCATTTTATTTTGGCATCATGCTGAGAGTTTCCTCCAGCGCCTAGTTTTTCACCAAACGTCTGGAGAATCCTCTTAGCATTACGCATATCCTTATAGAAAGCTTTGGAGGGTTCGAGCTTTCGTTCACCTCCTCCACGGCTTTCTTTAGGATTAACTTTAGCCGTAGTGGTAGAAGGGCCATGCTTCACAACCCTGCTACTACTGAAATCGGGGCTTTAGTTTTGGAGGGTAGGGCCATGCTTCACAACCCTACCCCCGCTGAGTCGCGGTGTTGATGACTCGAGAGGTTTACTCTCTATGGTGGTGGAGGGGCCATGCTTCACAACCCCTTTACAACCAGAAGGTGTTGCCGATGCGAGAGGTGTACTCTCTGTGGAAGTGGAGGGGCCATGCTTCACAAACCCTACACTACACGAAGGAGGTAGTACTACTACCTGTTTATCCGTTCTTCCACTGACGACGACAGAGCTATTAGTGTCCATAGCCATCCCGGCGCCAGTAGAAGAGGGATGAACAGCGGACAACTTTACAGTCGTACCGCTAGCCGATTCTGTCTTTGGTTTTGTTTTTGTTTTTGTTTTTTCTTTTTTTTTTTATTTTTGAATCCCACGAGTGGCGAAGAAGGGGTGGTCCATCTGTACATAGATCCGTATATGCAGATAAGGCTAGTTAATCCGAAGGTCGCCAGGTATCCGGATACTCCATTAACGACTGAGCTAGTTTTTTAATTGGGCCCTCAGCCAGGCTGATCATCGGCACGGGTCGTGTAACACCTTAGATCCAGCCCAATTGGGAAGTAGAAAGGGGTAGGAGAGAGAGAGAGGACGGGGAATCAGACAGTATTAATACCGTACTGATGGAAAGGATTGACTGTAAGGAAGACAAGCATTATGCCTGCCCGGTGATTTGAGAGAGGAATCGGGAATTGGGAGACGTTGAGCGGTTTTTTCACCATCAGCGTGGGGTGGGTGGGAGAGGAGTTGGTATCATAGTCGGCTTTTCGCTTCCTATGTTGGGAGACGAGAGGATTGAGGGATGGGTTAAGGGAAAAACGTGAGCGACCTTTTGTTTCAGGACTCATCTGGAGATGATCTCTAGAGAATCTTTGACCTTACTCAGCTTCTACAACTCGACAAGTTCGACGCTTAGGTAGAAGATCCGTATAGATACTTTTCCACAAATTTGGCACACCATGAAATAGTTTTTGTGAAAATTAGGCTAAATACGTGCATTGTCTGTGTTTTGCATAAAAAGAAGTTTCAAACCCAGCTTATGGGAGCACTCCCCATTGAACTAAAAGTTCAAAAGGGTCGTTTTTATCAAGCTATAAAAGGTTATGCGTGTCTTTTTATTTGTCTGTGTTCAAAAGCTGTACATTTAGAAGCCGTAGGAAGTCTGTCTACAGAGTCGTTTCTAGCAGCTCTTGATAGATTTGTCGGCCGTAGAGGTGTTCCTCGACAACTTTTTTCGGACAATGGTACCAATTTTGTGGGTGCTAATAAAATACTCTCAAAGGAAATTAAAAAGGCTTTAGAAAATGCTACATCGGAGGCTGAGAAAATATACCTTCCTAAAGATTTGAAATGGAAATTCATTCCACCAGGTTCTCCTCATATGGGTGGCCTTTGGGAGGCCGGTATAAAACCCATCTCTTTTAAAACCCATTTTAAAAAGGTTGTTGGAAACTCAAAATTAACATTTGAAGAGTTTTCAACATTACTTGTCAAAATTGAGTCGTGTATGAACTCCCGCCCTATTTCTCCAATAAGTGAAAATCCCTTTGAGCCTCTCCCTTTAACGCCAGGACATTTCTTAAAAGGTGCACCCTTGCATGCCTTACCCGAAGGTCAAGCTAGTGAAAGTACTACCTTAAATAGTTGGCAACGAATCCAACATATCTTACACTCTTTTTCACAAAAGAGAAAATAATTTTTTTTATTCTTTTATTTTCGATATTCATATTCTTTTTTTGTAATTATTTCAATTGGTTTAAATGCTAGTCGCTTTGACTAGGATCGCTCCTAAGTATAACTATTCAAGTTCATTTTAGTTAGTTCTTCTTTACATTTTATAGAGGAAAGTTGTATATTGTATTGAATAAAATTATTTTAAAACGTAAAAAACTGGTTATTCTCATTTTTTATATTCGTAGTACTGCAGAAGAAATTTATTGTATTTTACAGTGATTATCTTGTTTTGCTGTTAAGCCGCTTTGTTAACTCCAATTGAGTGTACCAGCTTATTGGAAGGTGGATATATTCATCTGATCTGCTGCCAACCCATAGTATCAGATTAAATAATTTATTTGGAAAGGGATTCACAGAGGAATACCCCCAACAATAGTTTTATATATACTTGTATAGATATATTTATAAGTACGTTTACAAGAAACAATATTTTTGCAATTATTGTTTAAATGCAAAGAAAAAAAGAAAATTAATTTTTTTAATAAATATTTTGTTTTGTTTAATTGAAGTGATCCGGCTAAGGCGCCCGTGGATATTGATAACTGATATAAGTGATTAATATCCTAGGGCGCCTTGCAACCACCTATACTCTGTTCAATTTATATTTGCAGTACAGGCCTTATGGGAGAGCTTTTTCAAACCCACTGGTACCTATTGGTGTTTGCCTGGCACAAAACTTAAGAAATTGCCACTGAAATACAAAATATAACCCCTGAGTTACAAGCAAATTGTTTTTGTAATATTCCAAAAACCCACGTACATTCCACCATGACCAGTCTGCACCCCGGCTGTGAGCCGTGAGGGGACTGATTGCCAATTTACCTCTCGCTTATTGTGTTTATTAAAAAAAAAATACATACATTCGGAGTTACCATTTGTCCGTTGATGGAAATTATAATACCTTTTCCTTTGGTTTTTGTTATTGAGCTTTCAAAATTGAAGCTTTCTTAGAGCTTTTGGGAGCATATATTTTAAGTTAAAGGAGTCAAAAGGAAAAATGTGTTGTCGGTGCATGTTTTTCTTGTTAAATCTTTTGGTTTTTCTTCTTGGAAAAATGGTTAAGATGCAGCGATACAATATTTGTTGGCTATTTTTTTTTAAGGAAGAATTCCTATTTGAGCAAGTTTTTGATGGAGTTCGGTTCATTTATTTATTGCAATTTTGATTTTGAAGTGCCGAATAGTTTTTCTGTCTATGGAATAAACATTTACATACATTTAAATTTAAGGTGATTTTATTTTTGTGCTTTTTTTAGATTTAGTTTACGCTGTACATATTTATATTCATAAAATCTAAATAAATAGTTGGTAACCCTAAATTTGTGAATGAACTATGCCAATTTATAATGCTCACTACGGCAACCATGAAAAGGCTATTAGAGGGAGATATCTTATTGAAATCCATGATAGTGAGGTTAAAAGGGATATATCCTATCTTCCCTGTACTTCAAATATAAATTGAACAGAGTATAGTTATGTTTATATAAGAACAATATGTGTTGCCGTCTTGTCATTTTTACTTTTAAAACAAATAGGTACATAACAAAATGATTACAGTGAAAGATAATTTAACAATTTAATATATTAATCTCGTACAATTTATTTTAATATTAATCTTACTTATTTATTGAACAAAATGGCAATTCAATTAAGAATCTATTGTAGCTACCGACCTGGCTTTTTACGTTCTTTTAGCATGGGTAGAACGAAAGCTAAATGTAAAATAATTTTTAGTACTTAAGGACTAACCATAATCAGTACACGTGACTTAAGCTAGTATCAATATCAATCGAAAAGCTACCAAAAGCATCGTTGAAATGAAGTTTACCCATAATACGTCTCTAAACGTAAGCAAGCAGCTACTGACTGTTACATCTTGTGAAATTGTCATTTAGGGACGTACTGCCGTCCTAAGCCAAAAGGCTGTATCTCCATTTTTGTAATTTTGGTTTTCGCACATTTAAATAATCTTTTTTTTTTTAATTTAAAAAAATGATTTGTTGATAACAAAAACGATTTTTTTTGGTAATAATGAATACAAGTTATTTTGGTTTTTTGAAAGATAAAATGGATTTACACCTTTTTTCTTAGTAAACACCTAAGAAATAGTAAAGATGGGATCATGACGAAATCTAGAATGCCAAAAATCTCGAATGCCGAAAATCTATGTGCAATGTGCGAAAATAAAAAAAAATTATCTAGAACGCAAAAATCTCGAATCCACAAAAATCCAGAATTAACAAAAATCTCGAAAGACTCTATCTAGAAAAAAATCTTGAAAAAAAATAAAAATTCGAGATTTTTTTTTTTGTATTTTAACAGTTAAAATTCAATAAAACACAAATACATCAGTTTACCAAATTGTTGATATTGGCGCCTGCCTGGCGACTTTACATACCCTAAGCGGAGCGACGGAGTCGCGTGAGCGGGTGTGTCCCCGAAAGAGGGAGTTAAAATCCAGAAGCCCCGCAAAGCCGGCCACCCAAGGTACTTTTAATCAAAAAAATTGTTGGGATTGGCGCCTGCCTGGCGACTTTTCATACCCTAAGCCAAGCGAAGAAGTCGCGTGAGCGGGTTTGTCCCCGAAAGAGGGAGTTAAAATCCTGAGTTCCCGCGAAGCGGGCCACCCAAGGTGCTTTTAAACAGAAAATCTTATTTTTTTACATCTTTTTTAGACAACTTTTCAGCGAAAAACCAACATTTATCTTTAAATGCGATTTGTGGCGAAACTAAGCGTCGTAGACCCCCTAAACTTGCCATCTTCAAAAGTGATTTTTGGCTAAAGTAGGCATCTGACAGAAATAAAAATTGGATTTTCGTGATCTAGAGAGTACAACCTTTCAATCGATGTATCGCATCAAACGAAAAACCAATTTTAATCCTTAAATGCGATTTGCGGCCAAACTAAGCGTCGCGTCGTAGACCCCCTAAACTTGACATTTTCAAAAGTGATTTTTGGCTAAAGTAGGCAACCGAGAGAAATAAAAATTGGATTTTCGTGATCTAGAGAGTGCCACCTTTCAATCGATGTATCGCATAAAAAAAGCGTCCTAAAATCCCTGTATCGGCAACCACTACCCAGAACAACCAAAAAAATAAACCCACCAACAGCCTCCCACTGAAAATCAAGTCATATCCCTTTAACTATCTGCTTGCTTTCAGTTCTAATAAGAACTGACATTATTTCGAAATCAACAAAACCATCTACCAACAACCAGCCAGACCATCAACAAAAATATCCAACCAACGACTTCCCGAACAATTCCAATAAAAGAAAAGACTCGTGGTTACTGTTTGATGGTTGGTAGAAGAATTTTGGTAATTGGCCTCTTGAATTCTCCAGATTGTGTTTTTACGTTTACGACACGAGTCAGTTTATCTGCTTCTGGAACTAAAGATATTATGCGTGCAAGAGCCCATTTAGAAGGTGGTAGACGTTCATCTTTTAGCAGGACTAGATCCCCGATTTGAGGTTGCTGTTCGGTTTTTAACCATTTCGGTCGTTGTTGAAGACGAGACAGGTATTCACCACTCCATTGCTTCCAAAATGACTGAACCGCTAATTGTATTTTCTTCCATCTATCCAGGTGAGAAACTTTTTCGACAGCCAAATTTACTTCTGGTACTAGATGTGCTGATGTTCCAATCAGAAAGTGTGCTGGAGTCAGAATGGCAAAATCATCGCAGTTGTCGGACAGCGGACATAGAGGTCTCGAGTTTAAACATGCTTCTATTTCTGTTAGAAGCGTGCTGAGTTCCTCAAATGTAAGAGTCTCGTTTCTGACGATTCTCTTCAAATGAAACTTTACGGATTTCACTACGGCTTCCCATAATCCTCCAAAATGGGGAGAAGCGGGAGGAATGAAGTTCCACTTTGTTCCGACGTTGGTTGTTGTTGATTGGATTTGATTCCAGTCGATGTTTGCAGCCTTCAGCATTCTCTGGAGCTCCGTGTTAGCTCCCACAAAGTTTTTTCCGCAATCGCTGTACATTTCTGCGCATACACCTCGACGTGCAGTGAATCTTTGAAAAGCTGCCAGAAACGCTTGAGTTGTCATGTCACTGCCAGCCTCCAGGTGGATTGCCTTGGTCGCTAAGCACACAAATATGGCGAAGTATCCTTTGAAGATTTTTCCTCCACGTCCTTTCCAAGCCTTTACATCTATCGGCCCCGCATAATCTACTCCGGTATGCGTGAACGGGCGAGAGACTCTGACTCGAGGGGCTGGCAAATTCCCCATCAGCTGCTGCACAGGTTTGACCTTGAATCGGTAGCAGATTGTGTTTTTTGACGCTTCGCTTGAGGTTTAAAATCCAATATTTGGTGCGTAGATAGCTGACCATTTGCTGCAGTCCACCGTGGAGTGTTTTTTCGTGAGCTTCTCGGATGAGTAATTTTAAAAATACGTGATCTGGTTTGAGGATGACTGGATGTTGTTGCTCGAATTCTAAGTTTGAATTTTGAAGGCGTCCTCCAACTCTAAGAACACCGTCTCGGTCGATGAATGGATGTAGTGATCTAAAATGTTTCGATGATGATGGATGCTTGATTAAGTTCTGGATTTCTTCAGGAAACATCCCTATTTGAGCAGCCCTAATGCAGTTCAATGTTGCGTTTTGTAACTCGGAAGTGGTAAGTGGTTCAATTAGCTTGTTCATCGGGAGTTTTTTCAGGCAAATGCGAACAATCCTCCGGCAATAAGCGATGATTCGTACCAGTTTTTTCATATCTGAGATTTTTTGAAATAATTTCGCAACTTGATTTTCAGATTCTATGGCGCAATGTCACTGGATTTTCACTGATCGTATTTCTTCTTCAGTTTCATATGTTGTTTTCCGACTTGGAAAAGAGAACTTCCACTTTGATTGCAGATACTCTGGTCCTCGCCACCAAAGAGTGTTGGTTTTCAATTCTGATGGCGAAATTCCTCTCGACGCTAAGTCTGCAAGATTCAATTGGAACGTGATTCCAGATGTTGACGTTAGTTAATCTCTGAATTTCGGCTACTCGATTGCTGATGAAAGTCTTCCATTTTGACGGCGGTGCAGCTATCCAACATAAAGAGATGGTGGAATCAGTCCACGCATAAGTTCTGATTTGGCCTAGCTGCAAAACATCTCTTACATAGCACAAAAGACGAGCTAACATAACAGCTCCGCATAACTCAAGTCGAGGAAGTGAAATTGTATTAAGAGGAGCGACTCTAGTTTTGGACATAACGAGGTGAGTGTGAATTTTGTTGCTACTGTTGAGAACCCTAAGGTAAACTACTGCCCCGTATGCCTTCATAGAAGCGTCACTAAAACCGTGCAATTCTAACTCCAAATTCTCTTTTTCAGTGCAAATCCATCTTGGTATTCGAATTTTTTCGAGACTTGGCAAATCTGCTCGCAGAGACACCCATTCTCGTTGCAGATCGAGTACAGGAACAGGAACATCCCATGCTAAACCCTTCAACCATAATTTTTGCATGATAATTTTTGCTGAGATCACGATGGAGAAATCCAACCAAGTGGATCAAAAAGTTTAGCAATGGTTGACAAGATGGTTCGCTTTGTGACTTCAGTTGCTTCAGATTGAATCCACTGAAAAGTAAATGAGTCACTGGATGGAAGCCATTTTATGCCCAAGGTTTTGATGTGCTCAGATGAATCAAAAGGCAGCAGAAAATCAACTTCACGTTCTTGGGGTGCAATGTTGATCAAAGCGTCTTCAGAATTGCTCGCCCATTTGCGTAAGTGAAAGCCGGCTGATGATAGAAGTTGGTTGATTTCAGTTACTTTTTGTTGAGCTTCTTGTACTGAGTCTGCTCCGCTTACCAAATCATCAACGTACATATCGTGGCGTATCATATGGGCTGCTAATGGATATTTATCCTTTTCGTCATCAGCAAGCTTGTTCAATGTACGAGTGGCCAGATAAGGAGCAGACGCTGTTCCAAAGGTGACGGTTTTTAATCGATACAGCTGCAGAAGATTCACCTTGTTGTCTCGCCAGTAAATCAGCTGATAAAAGGTGTCTGGTTGTCGCATCTGGATCTACCGGTACATTTTTTCGATGTCAGCAGTCAAGGTAATTTTGAATTTTCTCCAATTTAGAATTATGTCCATAATATTTGCTTGTGTTTTAGGCCCCACCAAAAGATGTTCGTTTAAGGAAGTCCCATCTGTAGTTTTAAAGGCAGCATCGAAAACTACACGTTGTGTACTGGACTCCTTAAACACGGCATGATGGGGCACAACATAATGGAATGGTGATTTGAGAATTTCACCTTGGTTGACATCTACTTTTTCCATCTCACCGAGCTGAAGATACTCCGAAATGCAGGCAGAATACTGTTTGTGCAATTCAGAATTGTTGTCGAACCTTCTTTCCAGCTGAAGAAATCTTCTTAGTGCTCCCTGCTGACTTGCTCCTAGTCCTGGGCGAAAACCTTCCTTGAATGGAAGTGAGACCTCGAAACGTCCATCTGCTAAACGCCTTGTATGTTTCTGGAAGTGATCTTCGCAGGCAATGTTTTCCTTTGTTTCGGGATTCTCAAATGGGGATTCTTCGATTTCCCAAAACCTTCGAAGTTGTGTATCGATGTCGACGAGCTGCAGGTGAACACGGCAAGTTTGAATTGGTGCCTTACCAAAGATGATTCAGAAAAGTTGAGTATTTTAAGCAATGGCTGCTATAGGCTCAATTCCCCTAACAATCTCTGGCAAAACGACCTCAGAAAAGACATCACTACCTAGGAGCACGTCAACACTAGAAGGTTTGTAAAATGAAGGATCAGCTAAACTCAACCCCTGAATGTGTTTCCACTGTGGAAGAATTTCCTTATTGGGAAGCAAACCAGTTAAAGTTTTAAAAACCAACGCCCTAGCTTCAGTTTCAAACGATGTATGAAATGATTTAAGTTTTATATTGACAAGACTTTGACATGATCCATTTTTTTTTTTCCAAATCCAGAGACTTCGATGAAGGTGCGACATTTCCTCAGATTAAGTTGTTGCGCAGCTCGTTCAGTGATAAAAGTTGCTTCTGAACCTGGATCTATCAGCGCTCTCATGTTGATAAACTCTCCATTGATTGCTAGTACTTGGACAACTGCTGTCGCAAGCAAAACCAGTGTATTGGTTGGATTTGAGACGTGATAATTTGGCATGGTGGAATTTGTCAAAGCTTCGGTACTACTTGATGGATTGAATGGTGGTGCATCTGGATTTATTTGTGTTGAAATTTGGTATGTACTGTGATTGTTATTTGGAATATGAGACTGTGAATTTCTATTGTTTGTATTTGTAGGAGCTGAATGAGAATTGGAAAAGTTTGACTGATTGGATTGTGAACTGTGAGCACCAAAGGAATTGTAATTGCCTCTCGAATGATCGGTTTGAGAATTGTGAAAAAGCGTGTGATGTTTTTGGTTGCAGTTAAAGCAGCGTTTTTCGCTCGGGCATTGAAAAGTTTTGTGGTTGTATGCCAAACAATTTTCACAAACGCCGATTTGTTTAACATTTTTCAACCGTGTTGGTACATCCAGCTTCAAAAATGAATGGTACGAACGAAGTGAATGCTGACCCTTCTGACATACTGCGCAGCTTTACTTCTCCTTCCTCACCATCTTCATGTGCAAAACCCTTGGTTTCAGTTTGGATTGCTCCTTACTAGCATTATCTTTAGACTTGGAACCTTGCTGACCGATGACTTCTAAGGAACGAAACCTGTACCCATGTTCTGTAACTATCGCATCGATAAAATTCGTCGAGAAACGTTGAAATTTGGAACAAAATTCATTTTATCACATCATTGGGGTTCTGTAAACTGGATAGGCGATAATTTTATCGCATGGAACAATATGGAATGAAAATCTTTGGAAAGTGCGATAAAATAGTGTTCTGTAAGCTCGAAAAGCGATAACTTTTTCAAGTTAAACGTCAAATCTTATCGCCACATAAAAGCAGGCGAAAAGGAAACATGTCTGAGGCAAGAAAGGTAAGCAAAATAATAAATAATTCATTTCAAAAGTTTATTAATGAATATATATATTTAGAGATGCGCAAGGGTTTCCAAAAGCCAAAAGGATGCTCTTGTCGATTTCATGAGCGAAAACAAATTTTTTTGTAAATGCATCCTGTTGTGCCCTTGGTCAATTTCAAATAATAAATTTATTCCAAACATATTTACAATTATTATTATTTAATTCAGTTTTGCTTTTATTTTAAATATTCTCAACTACCTACTTAATTTTCTCAATTACTTTTTTTTTTTTTTTATTTTATTCACAGAAGATTGACAGTTCGACTTATCGCCTTCCACTGGATATTCCAGTCAGAATGGTTCACGAATTGAGTTTATCGCGTTCAGTTACAGAAACCCGATTTCTTCCACAGGCGATAACTGAGGAATGAGTTGTTTCATTTTTTAACGATGCGAAAAGTTATCGCCTCAGTTACAGAACATGGGTACTGGTTTCCAAAAATGTTGAAAGGTAGGTAAATGTGTCTGCAAACCTAACTTTTCTTTCCACATTTGTTGAGTTTTCGTTGGCAATTTTTTCAGCAAAGTTAAGATAACTACTATGTCCCAACTGTCTACCGGAATACCCAAGTTTTTCAAAGCGTGAAGTACCTCTCTCGACTTGTCTAACAGGCCCTTGATGGAATCGGCTGTTTCCACATTGATTGTCGGCTGATCGAAAAACGTTTTAAGATGTGCGGTGACCAAAATCCTCTTATGGTCGTAGCGAGCTACTAAAATTGACCATGCCTGGTCATAATTGTCATTATTGACCTCAAGGTAATCTAACAACGACGCTGCACTACCTTTTAAACACGACTTTAAATACGTTAATTTTTCTATCTTCGACAGAGATGAATTATTATGAATCAAGGCTACATAAAGATCGTGAAATGGACGCCAATTGTTGTATCCTCGGAAGTTGTATGTCCCGCCATTCGATGTCTTTGACTCATTGTGTGAAAAAGATTCCCGACTATTCTGGGATTTGGCACCATCTCTTCCTTCATCTCTCGATTTTTCACCGAAATAACCTATCTAACTCATCTAACATACAAGCTTTATAAGAAAGGCAAGTTTCCATCGTACTATCGTAAACTTTCTCACACTCTTTTAAAACCTTCTTATCTTCTTCGGAGCCTTGAAATGTATCGTACAAATCACATATTTTTCTAAAATTTTCTTCCAAGATACTCAAGCGCCCTACTAAATAATTCTTAGTTTTCTGTTCTGAATTTAAATTTCTGAACTTTTCGCTGTTTTTCACAATTTGCGAACAAGTGTTCATGAAAATCTTGTACGACGGCGAAGCACTCATTTTTACACACTCAATATATATGATAATCAATATAGTAAAAGAGTATTGCACTCACTTTGTTTTTCTTGGTTAATTAGAACTTCTTTTTCCGGTATCTGGGACTCCGCAAAACACTCCAAAAGGCTTTGTATGCAACAAAGCGATTCCAAAAAACGGCACAAACGACAGTTATTGACAACGGTTCCAGACAAAGGCAATGGATAACTGCTCCGGACAACTGTAAGTCGATAACGGCACCCAACAACGGCACTCAATAACGGCGATGAATAACTGGACAAAATTAATATAATTCCAGCAGCAATTTCTCCAACACTCAAAAACGATGGAAAGAATGCGATTTGTTGGTTTATACACTCTTATTTTGTAATAAGTTAATTATTTTACTCACATTCAATGATATTTATTGATTTCCAATAATTTTTAATTGCAGGAACTCCGCTGGACAATATTCTAAATCGCAGGTACTTCGTGACACTCTCACAGTTGCTCCTGTGGACAAACAGAATTTTCCATAAAGTTGACGGCACTCTGGACAAGAAGACAGCACTCAACATGTAGTATCACAGCTCGAATTGTTTTATCACAGTTTGTTAATTTATTGCAAATATATCACAGTACAATTTGGTTTAATTTTATCACAGCTCAAAATATATTAAAAATAAAATATCCGACTCGAAAGGACCAAATGTTAATTCCAATAACTTGAATTCCAATAAACAAGACTCTATGACTACTGTTTGGTGGTTGGTAGAAGAATCATATATATTTTCTCATTCAAATTGAATTACACCTTTTACTAAAAAATGACTTACACTTTTCCTTTTTGACAATCAATTAAAATTACAAGAGACAATATATGAAATTTATGCTGACAGTGACGTCATCATCAAAGTGTAAAGTCGAAACGAATAAGGCATAAAATACTACAATGTCCCAAAGGTAGTAAAAATTTTTGGTCATTTGCAAAAAATGTGCGTAATTGTACCTCAGCGTCGGTTCCAACGCTCGTTTTCAACGATACTCCTGTGGTAAGCTCACAAGACAAAGCCAATTTGCTTGCAGCACAGTTTGCCGCAAATTCAACACTTCCACATAGTAGTATGACTCCCCCTGTACTTGAGAACATTGACGGATTCATGGGACAAATATATTTTCGTACTCGTACAGTTGCCAGAGTCCTCAAAGATCTCGACATACACAAATCCGCTGGTCCAGATAGTATCTCACCCATCGTTCTGAAGAGGTGTTCTTCCACGCTGGCAAAGCCACTGCGTAAGCTTCTTCATCTCTCCTATTCTTCTGGTCTCTTCCCGAGTGGATGGAAAACTGCATTTGTCCAGCCTGTCCCTAAAAAAGGCGAATCATCTGCACCCTCCAACTATCGTCCAATTGCTCTTACGTCCATTCTATGACCGGCAGTACGGCTTTCGCAGCAATAGGTCCACTGGTGATTTGATGGTATATCTCACCGAACAGTGGCACAAATCTTTACATCGTTTTGGAGAAAGTAAGATTATTGCACTTGATATTTCAAAAGCATTTGATAGAGTTTGGCATCAAGCTCTCTTATCGAAAATGCGTGCATTTGGAATCGATGAATCTCTTCTTCGTTGGATTAGAAATTACCTTTCGGACCGCTCAATACAAGTTGTATTGGATGGTTTCAAGTCTGTTATCCATAAAATAAACGCTGGTGTGCCCCAGGGCTCCGTTTTGTCTCCGACTCTCTTCCTTATTTTCATAAATGATCTTTTATCTGAAACTTCTAATCCATTAAATTGTTTTGCCGACGATAGTACTTTCAGCTTTTCATATTCGTTCTCAGATTCCCATCCCTGTTCTACGGATGTAGAACTAGAAAAGCAGCGTATGATAAGCTCATTAAATTCTGATCTTGAATGCATTGTCCAATGGGGAAACAAAAACCGCGTAGAATTTAATGTCTCCAAAACTCAATGTTGCTTATTGTCGTTAAAGCGAAACCCACCTCCCATGCCGCTATCCATGAGTGGCACTTGCATAGAGGAAACTGAACAGCTTTCAGTTCTCGGTATGTGCATCACAGACCATCTTCTGTGGAATGATCACATATTCGATGTCGCCAAAAACGCTGCTAAGTGTTTAGGGTTCCTTCGTCGATGTAAGAAATATTTCTCCCCTTCTGATCTGGCTATTATCTATAGAGCCTTCATTCGCCCAAAGCTTGAGTACAACTCGCATATCTGGGCGGGTGCTCTAATTACACATCTAAATCTTTTGGACAGAATACAAAATAGAGCGATGAAAATGATAGGTGAAAGAAGCATAACAGAAACGTTCCCTTCCTTGGAACATCGTCGTAACGTTTCTTGTCTTTCACTCTTTTACCGTTTCTTCCATAAGCATTGTTCTAGTGAAATAGCCAGTTGCATTCCTCCCCTTAAACAATTCCACCGTAATACTCGCACCGCAAGGAATGCCCATCAGTTCACCCTTGAGCCCAACTTCGGACGCACTGTTAAGTACAGAGAATCTTTCTTTAGCCGCACCACTCGAATGTGGAATGCTTTACCCGGCTCGATTTTTCCTACCCATTTCGATGCTCAGACATTTAAAACCAATGTGCATCGGTATCTCCTTTTAACTCCTATCCCATTTCCTTAAACGCTCGTACTGTGTTAAAACATTTTAAGGGTAGTCATATTAGTGCGCGCTTAATTTAAAAAAAAAAAAAAAAAAAAAAGCTCTGCTTGACTGGCTTGACGCGCTGATCCTTGCCTTGCTAACTCATCGGCTTTTTCATTATCCGGTATCTCGCTGTGCCCCGGGACCCAGCAGAGTCTAATATTATGCTGCGTGCCAAGAACCCTCAGTTCTTCGCGGCAGCAAGTAACAAGCTTCGATTTAATAATATCGGCAGAAATCGCTTTTATTGCCGCTTGGCTATCAATGTAAAAGGTGATATCAGCCCGTGGTATCGCCATCATTGATACCTGTCTAGCAGCTGTTGTCACTGCCATGACCTTGAAGTATTAATAAAAGATGATTGATAAACTTTGTAATTTATAATTTTTATTGAATTCATATGCATTCTTAATATTAGGTATGAACCGCACCAACCAAAACCATCAGACCAACTGGACGATGCTACCGCAATGTATGTGCATAGGGTTTATATATATGTGGATTTTATATTTAACTTTTGGTTTCGTTTAGTGCGGTTTGAGGGTGGCGTTACATTTCTACTACACCTACCCCCTTAGGAAAAAAAAAAAAATATTATTATAACATTTTATATTAATTAATTTTTTTTTTTAAACCACAGATATATTTTATTATAAATATTGTTTATAATATTTTAAGTCAATTTTATATTACCTTAATACATAAAAACAATTTATTTCTTACTAGCTAGTTATTTATTCGAATTTTGTAAGTAAGTTTTTATGAACATATTTTGTTTTACCAGGGAATATATCTTTAATTAAGGCATTTGACTCATCTATTTTAATGATAACAACCGGTCCCTTTTTTATTGGTTGTAATTTATTTTGGTTTGGTACAGATAACATTACTTTTTCATTTTCTTTAAAATTTATAATTATTAATTTTGGAGTCCAAATATTCTTTTGTTTTGCATTTATTTTTAACTAACATTTTCCTAGCTCTTTCATGAACGGTTTGGAGTCTGAATTTAAATTCCTTACTATAATCTTCAATGTTATAAATTGGATCGATTTGAGAATTTCTTAGGTCTATTGGCAGATTCACTTTTTTTCCATAAACCAATTCGAATGGTGTGTATCCGGTTATAACGCAAGGAGTTGTATTGTAACAGAATTCATTCTTACTCGGGAATTATAACCGAGAACGATTTCTATCCTGTATCAGCCTTAGTAGAACCAATCTCAGGAGAATAACGGGACTCCTCACGGGCCATTGTAAACTGCGAAGACATCTCAGCCTCCTTGGCCTAGTGAGCAGTGCTTCTTGCAGATTCTGCGATGCTCATGAGGAAACGCCGGACCACATAATAGGTAGTTGCGATGCACTAATGCATCAAAGACAGAAACATCTGGGCAAGTACCATATAGACGAGAACCAAATACATTCTCTAAAAATACCCCAAATTCTCAAATTCCTCAAAGGAACGAATTTGGAGGATGAACTGTAGTTGAGAAACCTCATCCAGATCATAAAAAAAGGGGGCACAATAGATCTTAAGGTCGCAGTGCAAATATACCCGTAATCATTCATTCATTCATTCATTCAACAGAATTCATAATACTTGACCTATTCGTCCCAGTCGTTAGTTTCATTGTTGACGTGTATTCTTAAAAATTCATTTAAATTTTTGTGATTTCTCTCTAAAGAAGCGATCTTTCTGGGTGATAAGGTGTAGAATGATTGTGTTAAATTTTCAGTATGTCAGTTATCTCGTTGAAAAGTGAATTGAGGTATTCCGTTCCCATATCTGTTTTAATTTTCCGTACCGAGCCAAAATTTAGAATGAAACTATTTATAAATGCTCTAGCGATTGTACTGCTTTCTTTATTATTAATTGGACATAAGGTTATGTATTTTGTTAGTTCGTCTATGATAGTAAGAATGTATCTATTTCCGTTCGTCGTAATTGTTAAGGGTCCTACAGTGTCTATTGATATTGTGTCAAAGCTAGTTGTTGGTGTGTCTGTTACTTGTGTGTACTCTTTATGTTTTTGTCCATACTTGTTTATTTTACATTTTTCGCATTTAGAAACGAAATTTTGAATAAGATTTTTCATATTTGCGAATGTATATTTTTCTGATATTTTATTAATCAATCTAGTGACACCTACATGTCCTCCAATGAGGCTTTCATGGTAGTTTTTTATTAGTTCTTGTATTTCGTTACTGTTTTTTAAATTAATTTTTAGTGGTAAGATAGCTATTTTTAAATTTTTAAGTACTTGATTTCCAATGTTTTTAAATTTTTGAATTGCTACGTAGCTGAATATTAAATCATTTTCTTTTATCTTAAGTCTCTGCAGATTTGTTTTTTCTTCCAGTAGGGAAAACATTCGCCCTGGAGCGGAGTCTGTAATTGTGTTATTTTTAGTAAAAATATTAACTTTAATTAATTTGTTTGTAAAATTTATTGTTTCAAATTCTTTGTCGACGTCTGGGGTAATATTGAAATGCATTTCTTGAAATTTTTTTGTTTCTTTTGATGTCAAAGCAGTGTAAACTTTTAATTTGATACTATCCGTGAAAAGGTGATCATTCTTCTGAACAGGATTTTCTAACATTCGATTTGTCATACCTCGAGTTGTAACTGCATGTATACTTAATTGTTTTAAGTCTTCGCTCTCTAGATGTATCCTCGATAATGCGTCGGTACAAACGTTATGTTTACCTTTCACATATTCGACTGAAAAATCATACATTTCGAGATCTAAACGCATCCGAGTTAACTTTGAAGTTGGATTTTTCATCCCAAATAAGTAAATAAGCGGCTTGTGATCCGTGAAAATTTTGAATTTTCTGCCTAACAAGTAAGGTTTGAAATATTCTACAGCCCAATGAATTGCTATGCATTCTTTCAAAGATGGGTGTTTATGCTTGTCTGATTTTTGAAATGTTTTTGAAGCAAAGCATATTGGTAAGTCATAGCCATCTTTCATTTGAGAAAGCACAGCGCCGCAAGCTATATCAGACGCGTCAGTAGTTAATCTAAATTCTTGGGTAAAATCTGGGTATTGTAAAATGGATGGTTCAATTAATTTTTGTTTTAAGGTTTCAAATGCGTTGGAGCATTCTTTTGTCCACTTGAAAACAGCATTTTTTTTAGTAACTGGTTTAGAGGAAAAGCGATCTTAGCAAAATTTTCAACAAATCTTCTATAGTAGTTACAGAAGGCTACAAAACGTCGTAGGTACCTGCATTTTGAGGAATTGGAAAATTTATGATAACGGAATATTTTTTAGGATCAGGTAAAATACCTCTACCAGAAATTTGATGTCCTAAATAAGTTACTTTTGTTTGCAAAAATGTGAATTTTGACGCATTCAGTTCTAAATTGAATTTACGTAAAGCCTTAAATACCTTTTTTAGATTGTTATTATGATGATTTAGGGAACATCCAAAAATGCCTAAATCGTCTATGTAAAGGAAACATGATTCTGGTGTAAGACCCGACATGGCTAAAGTCATCATGCGTTGGAAACTGGCTGGGGAAATTTTAAGGCCGAACGGCAATCTTTTAAATTGGTAATGTCCAGAACCGGTAGAAAATGCTGTGTCTAGTCGATCTTTAGCTGTGGAAGAGTGAACACGTTAGCGACTTCCCCAGAGAATTAAAACAAGATTCGGAGTGCTAATTCAAGTACACTTTTAATATAGCTATTTATATAGAAGAGTAGCTCAGTGGTTAAGGTGGCTGACCGGCAAGCGAAGGGTCAGCAGTTCAAGTCCCAGCCGGGCAACAATATTATTTCTGCTTTTTTTCATAATAGAGAAGTAGAAAACTTCATTGAAGAAGAAGAAAGGCAGATGATGACAAAAAATAAAAAAGCAGGGGCATCGAAAGGTGTCTCTGCAACAACAACAACGATGCAGCCAGCAACGGCAGATAAAGCGGGTACATCGAAAGATACCCACACCACAACATCCGATGCAGCAACGGCACCATCAACCGTTGCGCCGATGAAGAGGAGGAGGAGGATCAGGAGTGTGCCTAACCTGGTAAAGCGTCGCTCCATACCCACAGCTGAGCTGCAAGCTGAAGGGAAGGAGACGGCGCGCAAGGCAAAAACAACAGCAGCAGCCAGATTCCAACAACAGCTAAACACCTCGTCATCATCGTCATCCGATGACGAAGACATGCAAATAGCATATATGTCTGAGGGTGGAGAAGGGCTATATAGGTCCAAAGAGAGCCCAGAAATGGTGAACCTCACCTCACCAGAGGCGTCCGCTGAGGAGGAGGAAGCCGAAGTACAAAGCCTCCAAGACGAGATAGGGCATGTACAGGGGGAGATTGAGACTCTCCAAGTTAGGCTCACCCCCCTGATACTGGCCCTGAAAACCAAGAATGAGGCGCGCCGCCTGAGAGAGGAACAGGGGCGCCAACAGAAAAAAATGCTCCAGGCGCCTCCGAAGGGGGCCCAGCAGAAAAGTGGTGATGGTGAGCTGCAACCGCCAACACCGCAGCCCCATCAACCACAGCAGCAACAACAACAGCCGCTGCAAGTAAACAAGCCACAGCAGCAGGCAAAACAGAATCAACAACAGAAGCAACCGCAGCTGCAAACTGAACAACAGCCGAAATCGCAGAGGAAGCAGCAGAAACAGCAGCAGGAGAACCAACAGCAGCAGAACCAGCAGCAGGAGATTCACCAGCAGCAGCCACAGCCGCCAACAACAAATAAAAAAGAGAGGGTGCCACCCATCAATGTCCATAAAATTGAATTGCAGGAAACAATTGAGCTATGTAAGTCGGCCATAGGCCAAAACTTTATTATTAAAAGACTTAGTAATAGTAGACACGCTATTCACTGCACAACAGTGAAAGACCATAACAAAATTAAAGACGCGTTGATTAAAGCCACATCTGAATTCTTCAGCTTCACGCCGAAAGCTGAAAAGTTTCAAACGGTCCTCTTGAAGGGCATAGATTCCTGCACGAAACCGAATGAGCTCTTAAATGAGCTCCGCCAAAAAGCGGGCAACGATCTCGACTTCATAGAGGTCAAGCCCTTTACAACAGTCAGAGCCAGACGGGAGAAACGGAAATTACCGATCTTCCTGGTTCAGCTCTCACCCAACAGCAAACTGGATAATTTGAGGAGGATTTCCGTCCTCAACTACCAGGTTGTAACTTGGGATAAATTAAAGAGGCGCGGTGTTATGCTTCAATGCATGCGCTGCCAGAGGTTCGGCCACGCTTCAGCAAACTGCGCAATGCAGTCACGCTGCGTTAAGTGTGGTGAGAACCACAATAAGGGGGAATGCTCATTGGGTGAGGAAAGGGTCCAAGACAAGACCCAACTCAAATGTGCACATTGCCAGAAAGACGGGCACCCCGCAAATTATCGAGGATGTCCTGTCTTTCAGGATATAAAAACAAAAAAGCGAGGCAAACAGAAGTAGAGAAACGCCCACCAACGACGCGTGCTCCTACAACAACGCCCGTAAATCCCCAAATCTCTTACGCCCAAATGGCGTCAGGGAGAGGAAATACGGTACAGCCTGCGCCAAAGGCAGCCCCACAGGCCCTCGTGCCTAAGGCTCCTGACGCACAGGCCGAGATTAGAGGCATGTTGCTGGCCATCCAGGGTCATTTAACAAGCCTTAGTAATCAGATAATGGAGCAGGCGAAAAGGGTGGACCATATCTACTCTGTTTTGCCGAGCTTAACGCAACTTAGAGGTTAAGGGCGCGCTGCCGGAGAGGCCCTTTAGGATCCTTGCGGTGAATGTAAATTCACTGATTAGGACCGAACGTAGAGCAAATTTGTTTCATTTGTTGAACGACCAAAGTCCAGATGTGTTTATGGCCAGCGAAACCAAGCTAAGTCAGAAACATAAATTGACTAACAATAAGTACAATATCGTACGAAGAGATCGACCCAACTCCACTCAAGGTTGAGGTGTTGCAATCTTCATACGAAAAGTCATAAATTATAAAGTTATATACAATACTGACGTACGCCGATTTCGGTTGCTTGAGGCGTGCATCATATGCATCCCTATCCAACAGGGGAAGCGGATGTATGTGGTCGCGGCTTACGCACCGGAATCACCTCAGCCAACTGACTTTACAACAGAGCTCGAAAAACTTTTTCAGTCCTTGCAACTGAACTCGCCAGAGAACTATTATCTCATGGCCGGTGATCTCAATGCCAAACATCCCGATTGGGGAAATCAAATCCAAAACCCGAGAGGTAACCATCTGTTTGCCTGGATGGGTCAATACAATGTTGAGTATATGCTCGACCTCCTGGCTACTGATAGGCCATCGTTCCCAAGAAGCAGTTCCTATCTGGATCTATTGCTCATGGACTCAAGACTGACAATAACTGACACAGTGGGTTCAAGGCCAAGAAATTGTTTACGGACGATCGAGTACGACAGTGACCACTGCGGACTCGCCGCCGTAATACAACTACCGAACGAGCTAGTGGAGTTGCAGGAGTATGTACCGGTGCACTCTTACAACTACGGAAAGATGCGCTGGCCACGCTTCACCAACGCTCTGGCAAACGACCTTCGTTCGAATAGTATATCCCCACCAAATAACAGGAATCTGACAAATAACGAAATTGACGGATACCTACAACAAATGGACGAGACAATACAACGAACGATAGAAAGAACAATACCGAAATACAAAGAACGAGACGCTACTAACATGTACCGGAACGCGACCATAGACGCACTACACAGACAGAAAAGTGGACTTTTGACAAGACTTAAACGCTTGTACAGACGGTTTACTGATACAAACGATCCGGAGATAAGGACACTGAAGTCGTCAATTAAAAACGTCAACCAACTGATCAAGGAAAATTATAGATTGTCTATTAATTTGTACTGGGACAAAAAAATTCGGGCCGTTAATTCTAGCGACCCGAGTATGTTCCCGCAAATTAATAAGATTTTCAGGAAAAATGATCAGAACGACCTTCCGTGTCTTAAACTTCAGAGGACGACAGATAACAGAGACGTACTTCTGACAGCAGGCATAGATCCAGAGGAAGCCGTCTTGGACGATGATTTCTTTGTTATTGAAGATCCGAGAGAAAAAGTTGAGGCGGTGGGGGCTGCGTTCCAGCAAGTATATAAGGTGAATGCTAGCATTCGCCCGAACCACGACCTGGAAAACAGAGCCCTGCTTAACCACTTCTACCTTCGGAACGAAATAACGCAATGGCGATCGGAGAATCTCGGTTTCACCGGATTCAATAAAGATAATCTGGCAAACGCCACAGTCGCCGAGCTAAATGGGTCAAATTCCCTATTAATATCGAAAGTAGAGTTACAGCTCATTTTCGAATCGATAAAGAAAAAGAAGTCAGCGGGCGTCGATGGTATATCCAACATTGTGTTACGACAGTTACCTCCGGAAGCCATCGACATTTTCACCACACTGTTCAACAACGCACTGAATAATGCATATTATTCAGTGCGCTGGAAGACAGCTGTGGTACATCCTCTCCCGAAAAAGGGAAAGGAAGCCTCCAATCCGGCAAATCTCCGGTCGATAAGTCTTCTTCCGAGTATCAGCAAGGTATTCGAGAAAGTTGTCAATAGAGCTCTGTCCAAGTGGGCTGAGGACAATAATATCATACCAGATAATCAGTTCGGGTTTAAGGCAGGACATGACACCATTCATGCCGCGTCTAAACTCGTTTCTGATATCCAATGGAACAAATCTAAGAGACAGTGTACGGGCGCCTGTCTGGTGGATTTGGAGAAAGCCTTCGACACCGTATGGTTAGAAGGCCTGTATCTGAAGCTGTCCAGACTTGGCATAAGTAAACAACTGTTGTATATACTCTATGACATGTTAAGTGGCAGAAAGTTTGTTGTCAAAAGTGGCAATGTAACTTCTGCCACAGTGTTCGAAATAAAAAATGGTCTTCAGCAGGGAGCGGTTAACTCGCCGATTCTATTCAGCATTTACACCAGCGATCTGATAGGTAGTCTAACTCATGCAATTGCGTATGCCGACGATCTAATTGCGTACAGAACGGCTCCAAAAGTCGAGGTCATCAGAATTCTTTTGCAGCGTGACTTCGACAAGATTCAGCGATATTGCGATGACTGGAAGTTGAAAATCAACTTCCAGAAATCAGAAACTATTCTGTTTAGGACTCCGTTGGCTGGAGCCTCAAGGGATACGAGAAAGAACTGGAAGAATCTAGTGATCGTGGGACCGGGCCGACAGCCACTGGCTAATAAAAGTGTAGTGAAGTACCTTGGCATCTGGTTGGATCAGTATTTGTATTTCGACAGACATATAAATGCTGCGCTGACCAGGGCCAGGGGAGCTTTTGCCCTGACGAAACGCCTGTTTTACAGCAGTCGTCTGGACGCCAGGGTAAAGGTGATTTGCTACATGGCCCTTATCAGGCCAATGATTCCCTATGGATGTCCGGTGTGGTTCAACGTTGCCCCATCTCAAATGGAAAAGATTCGGGTGTTTGAGAGGCAGTGCTTGCGTCGCTGCCTTGGATTACACAGAACACCAGAGTCGGAGTACAAACATTATTATTCCAACCAGGTTCTATACAACGGAGCCAACATAAACAGAATAGATAATTTCTTACTAAAGCTGATTCGGGGTCACATTGCAAGAGCGATGTCCTCAGCTAATAGCCTAATCTTCGGGGCTTACTACCCCAACACAGAATACTTTGAGAGTGTGCGTTTAAGTGCTTATATCCCGCCTAATGCATTCCTCTACTTAGACAGTCGAGGACTGATCCAGGATAGAGAGGCGATTCCGCTAATCTACCACGTCGGCCGAAGAACTGTGGATCGGCGGCTTCTGTACGAGCGAGACGTTCTCGCACAAGGCGGCGCTGAGCGACTTCGGTTCAGTAGGACTGTTCCCGATCGGGACCGAAGAGATAGGCAGAAGCAGGAGAACCAGTTTTGGTGGCTCTTGTCGGAAATAAATAGTTAAAAAGTCAACCAGTTTGGCCTCTGGCTGACTTACAATAGGTATAGGGATTAGCTTTAAGCAGGGACAGTCGGGTGGCACCAAAAAAAAAAAAAAAAAAATCAACAAAACGCTGCTGTGGCTGTTCTAGTTCTAAGTAGTTTTAAGTAGTATTAAGTAGTTTTAAATAGTTTAACTTTAGTTTTAAATAGTTTTACTTTAGTTTTAGATAGTTTTTAAGTTTTATATAAAAATATAAAAATGATACAGATACCAAGTTTTTTTTGTAAATTCTTTCTTGGTGAAAAATAAAAACCATATTGAATTCTAGGATTAAATTAGTTCGTAGGCCAAAAGGCATTAGCATTAAGATAATGAAGTATAACTTAGAGCGCCCGCCTAGGGCCAGTAAGTTAGTTTTAAGTTATTGATAATTAGGCTAGTTTTTTTTAATGAATTTTTGTCTAGCTTTAAGATAGTTTTAAGATTGAATTAAATAAAAATTGAATTTTCAAAAAAAAAAAAAAAAATGCTGTGTACTTTCTGGAATCTGGCTCGATTTCGATTTGATGAAATCCAGAATAAAGATCTAGTATCGAAAAATATTTTGCTCTTCCTAACTGGTCCAGAATTTCATCGATTCTTGGAAGCGGAAAGGTGTCAGAAATAACCTTCTTATTTATATTCCGGAAATCGACGACCACCCTCCAGCTTTTTTTATCTGATCTGTTTTTCTTTGGAACCAAGATTAGTGGTGAATTAAACGGAGAAAATGAATGTTCGATTATATTATTTTTTAGCATATCTTTAGTTTGCTTATTAATTTCTTCAATATGAGCATGTGGAATCCGATAATTTTTTGTATAAACGGGCTTTTCATCAGTAAGTGATATATTTTGTGTATAAAAATTGTTTGTGGTAAGTTCCTCACCTTCCAAAAAAAATATATCCTGAAAATCGTAACAAATTTTTTGTATAGTCTCCTTACCGTAATCAGGGACCAAATTCAGATTAAGAACGTCTTTCAATTTAAAAGACTTTCATTTAATTTACTATTCATATTTCTACTATTCATTAAAGTAATATTGTCTGGTGCATTTATGGTTTTTATATTTTTATTGTTTCCTTCGAAGATATCATATTCTTTTAAGGCAACACTTTTTGGAATAAAATTTTGAATTTTTCTGTTCTCTAAATTTGTATTTAAAATTCGTACATATGTGTTTTTATGTACTATCGAATTTGACAAGAAAACACCCTCTTCAATTTCTTGGTTTAATATAAGTGTTGGTTCCTTAAAGTCAGTATCAAGTCTTCGTATTACTTCCGATCTTGCTGGAAGTAAAATTGCATTATCTACTCTATCATAAAGTGGAATTGAAATGGATTCACTTAGAGCAGGTTTTAGTTCTAAAATATAGGTCAAATAATCAATATTAGCTATAAGTTTCATTAAAAAATCTCTTCCTAAATTCCGTCTACTTCTAAGGAAATCTGTTTGGGCATAATCTGAAATGCAAGTTATCAAGCGTGTAGTGGCTTGATTTAAAAAAAGACAATTTTATCTTACTGCTGTAAACGGAATGAACCACTTTATTAAATTTCTTTTCTTATTTATAATATTTTTCTGATTACAAATCAATTTAATTTTTGTGATTACTTAATCGATTTAACAATAAAATTTATTCTAGTATCATTTTACATTTGCTTATTTATTACAATTTGCTTATTAATTATTCTGAGAACATGAGTTGAGAAATAAAAATTAGTTGGTATTCTTGGAAAGGTTGGGAGCGAGCTTGGGAAAGAATATGCTATGGGAAATAGTTGGGATAGCAAGCAAATGTGAATTTAAGCTTACCTGTGCAGTTCAGTCCACAGGTAAAGAAATGTATTGGGATATGGGCAGTAGGTGTTGTGTTAACTCCCCCTTTCTTAAGTATCTGAGTCTCGCAGATTAGAATTTTAAATTAATTTGTTCTAGAGGAGGAATCTGGGTAATAATTGGGTTAAGTGGAGGAATATCGAGTTTGGTTGGTAAAGGAGTTTGATGTTTGTTTTTCGATCGGAATTTAATAAAAAGGAATAAAAGTAGATTTATGACTATAGCAATGAGCAAAATGGTTAGGTTTGAACTTAGGAAGAGTGTGGTATTAGAAGAGATGCTAGATAGCTTCTCAACGTTATCCAGATGTAGTTTGTGTAAATATTGTAGGTCGATTTTTATCTCGCCCTCAGAGAGGTTGTTTTGGAGAAGAGGTGGCAATATGTGCTGATAAGCTTTACTTTCCCAGTTAGTGTACTTAATATTGTCAATTTCAATGGATTCATTGAAAAAATTAATGAGATATGAACCGTTCAGGTTACGATAGTTTCTGCTGTATGTTATATTTCCGACATAGTTGGTGAGAAATAATGTGCTCTCGTTAATTAATTCCATTACTGGTCGACTTTCATAATTGAAATCACATTTTACTTGTTCGCCGTTTAAAAGTTTGAGTGCGCAGTCGTCTTTGTTTAGTTTTTGGAGTTGAGATCTTTTGCAAAGAATGGTTTCTTCAATTTCAATACAATTCCCCATTATGCCAAATTGAAGGTATTGCGAAACGAATAAATTTGAAAAGCTTAAATGTATTCTCTTGTTATTTTTAATTGTTGACCTAATTATAATATTATTAAATGTTGTTTCCTCAGTTTGAGGCAAGCAAATGACATAGAGCAGAATGGAATTTTTTACGAGCATCATAGGTTCTGCGTATTCTATAGCCTGAAGCTCATTTCTAAAGGGAAGGGATTCAATCTTTGAAAGAATATCTGATATTTCAATTTTGTTTAAAAGATTTGAATTAACAATTCCTCTTTTTGCAAGTTGTCCTGCAAGAACTATTTCTCCTATTTCCTCTTTTAAGAAGCTTAGTTTGTTGAAAATAATTTGTTCGAATTTTTCCGAGGGGTTAGTACTGATTTCTTCTATTATTTTGTTATATTTATCAATCAAATTATCAGTTATATTAGTTAAGTATTTATTTATATGATACTGTCTATTGCTGTTGGTGGAAAGCTTGTTACTTTGAGTGACGATACTATCCCAATCCGTTGCGTCTGGATTGCCTGCCAGCCATTTCCAGGCGGATCCTATCCAGTTGATTGACCGTTTTTCTTTCCTTGATCTCTTATCCTGGAGTTGTTCTAAGAGGTTTCCTATTTTTGACTGTTGGAGCTCCAGCTGGGGTAGGTATGTACTTGTTTTGGGTATGTATCGGTTTATATCTTCTTTGATTTTGTTTAGTATTTCTTCGTATATTGTTAAATTTACTACGTGAATTATTTTGTAGTTTCCGTTTATCAATCTCCCATTTCCTTGTTTGATTGCAACGAGTGGGCTTTGATACTCGTAGATGTTGACGATGGCTTCCACCCAAAGAAAGATATTTAATCTGTAATGAGAGGTATGTTTTTGAGGTGTGATTTGTGAATTCGTCTTCCATTGGTTGTTGTTATGGTGGCTTTATTATCTAGTCCCACAGTTTCCTTATGAAACATAGGTTTATCTTTACTTTTAATTTGCTTATCCCTTTTAAATACAGTATCACCAGGGTTATAGGTTTTAGGTAATGATCTTTTTTTATTATGTCTATTTAATTGATTCTTTTGATTACGTATGATTTCGTGTTTTAGATTTGTATTTACTATATCTTTAAAATCAATTAGATTTTGGTAATTAATTCTTTCTGATCTCCCAAAGAAAATATCAGCAGGTTTTTTCTTTGTTACCGAATGGATTGTATTATTATACCTATCTGTCGCAATGTTAACAATCTCCTTAATAGTAAGGTCTGGGAATTCTAGTTGCAGGCATCTTATAATTTCAATAATAGTTGAGTGAACTCTTTCAATTGTTCCGTTTACTTCACTCTTTTGAGGAGGAGCCAAATAAACGTTAATACCAAGCCCTTCAACATAGTTTAAAACTATAGGGCTAATGAAACTGCTTTCATTGTCAGTAACCAGAATTTTGGGGGCAGTGAAAAAATGGAGCAATTTTATTATCCTATCTCGAATGTGTAAGGCTGATTTGTTTTTAATGTGAAAAAATTTTGTAAATTTAGAGAATTTATCTACACAAGTTATAAATTTCTCTTTTTTGATTTCTATTATGTCCATGTGTAGAATTTCTGTCGGGTAGGAAGGGATGGGTGTAGGCTGCAAGTGAGGTTTAATGGGGTGGCGGTCGTATTTACTGGAACGACAAACGTCACACGAATTTACGAATTTCTTAACTAGTTTAGTCATTTGGGGAAAATAATATTTTTCCAGAATTTGGTTTTTATTTTCAATATAGTTTCTATGAGCGCGTTTGTGCTCATCTTGGATTATTTTAAATCTGTTGTCTTCATTTTGTATATCTGTAACAATTCTCTGAGTAATTCTTATTTTGTATTTACCAAAAGTGGATTTGTAAATTTCTTGCAGTAGTGGAATATATTTTTCTGGAATTTTAATACCGTTCAAAATATTTGGGTTAAGTTTTTCTTTTAATGTTTGAGTTAAAGTATTGTTATCATACGTTTGCATTTTAATGTAATGCCTTTGATATTTTGGATGAGGCTCTTCATAGCAAGTCATGTCGTTGCCTTCAGAGAAGATAATTTGGTTTTTAAAAACATTAATGGGTGCTTCACAGTGTGGGATGAGATCACTACTGTCTTCTTCAGCACTATGTTGAGTTTCAGAGGATGAAGATAGAATGTTAAGTACGGGAAGTCGTGAAAGAGCATCTGCAACGATATTCGATCTTCCTGGCTTATAAACAAGAGTGTAATTGAATTCTTCTATTCTAGCTTTCCACCTCTTTAGCTTTGCGTTATTGTTGCGATTGCTCAGGGCGAATGTTAACGGTTGATGATCCGTGAAAATTTTTATGTTTTTTGCACCATAAAGATACGTTCTTAGTTTATCGAGGGACCACACAATTGCAAGCATTTCCTTCTCGATTGTTGAAAAACCTTCTTCCGTTTCGTTCAGTGATCTGGATATGAACGTAATAGGTCTATCCTTGCCTATGTCTCCTTGAGACAAAACGGCTCCTATGGCGTAGTTGGAGGCATCGGTTGTGAGAACGAAAGGTTTTTCAAAATTGGGAAATATTAGAATATCAGAAGATATAAGCATGTCCTTGAGGTTTTTGAATGCTTTTAAAGCTTGATCGTCAAGATGAATTTGGACTTTTTTTGATTGATTTGCTTTTATTTGCGCATTTGTACCTCTTGTTAGGTTTGTCAAAGGTTTTGCTATTTTTGCAAAATCTTTGATGAACTTTCGATAGTATGATGCAAGACCTAAAAAACTTTTAAGCTCTTTTAAATTTGTTGGTGATGGAATTTTTTGGATAGCTGCTATTTTTTCAGGATCTGCGCGAATTCCTTCTTGTGTGATAATGTATCCCAAAAAATCAACCTGGGTTCTTAAAAATTTGGATTTTTCTAAATTCACTCTAAGGTTAGCTTTTTCTAGGTATGATAGAACTTCGTCCAGATTTTTTAAGTGGTCAGATTCGTTTTTTCCAAAGACAATAATATCGTCTATGTAAACATAGCACGTTTTACCTATGAGAGGTTTTAAAACATCATTAATCATACGCTGAAAAATAGCGGGCGCATTCTTCAACCCGAATGGCAATCGAGTAAACTCATATTTACCATTTGCCGTTGAGAAGGCGGTTTTAGGAATGTCGCTATGTTTCATTCTTATCTGATGGAAGCCGGATATTAAATTTAGATTCTCCTAAGCTTGCTAAAGTGTTTGTTATATCAGGAATGGGATAAGCGTCCGGAATAGTTATCGCATTAATTCTTTTAAAATCAATTACTAGTCTGTATTGTCTTTCGCCTGCAGCATTTGGTTTCTTTGGAACTATCCAAAGAGGCGAATTATAAGGGCTTTTGGATGGTCTTATGACACCATCGGCGAGCATTTTATTGATTTGGGATTCAACTTCTGATCGAAGGTTAGCGGGATAGGGATATGATTTAGTATAAATGGGTTCAGAAGATGTGGTCCTTATTTCTGCACGGACACTTGTGTCTATGGTACCGCTGTCTGAAATTGGTCCAAATAGTGATTCATGTTTTTTTAATAAGTTTTGGATGCTACTTTCTTTATCGGGATTAATTTGGATATTATTTACTTGTTTTGATTCATTTTCCTTGAGATCAATTTTAATATTTGGAGAAATTATAAGAACATTATTTTTCCTGTCTATTACGGCTTCTAATTTTTTAAGGGTATCGTCGCCTATGATACCATCAAATGATGTTAATCCGGGAAGGACAAAAAAATCAAGGAGGGTGTTGTTGTTGACAGGTTTAAAGAATGGGGCAGATACTTTTTTTGTTATTTCTAACTGTCCAGCAGCAGACTGTATCTTGAATGGCAAGGAAACTGGTTTACTATTAAAGGCAATTCTTTCAGATATAAAGTTTTTATTAGCTCCAGTATCTATCAAGAATTTTAAGACCTCCCCATCTCTAGTTACATACTCTAGGTATGGTACGCTAGAGAGGCTTCCGTCGTAAAATTTAGCTCGGGGCAATCGTCCTCATTGCCATCTTCATAATTATCCTCCTCGTAGGCATGAAAGTAGTCCTGGTTAAGTTCATCGTCTTGATCTTTGTCTTGATCTATTACAATGTCTGTAGCAAAAAGACGTTGTTGTTTTCTGGGTAGATTGTCCGAACCATTGGGTCTTTTGATATTACCGTCGTTATACACTGGTCGATTCATGTAGTTAACTTTTCGGGTTTGAACCGACTGATCGATTTCCATGGGCTGCGGAGGCTTTGGGTTAGATGGTCTAGGAGGTGGTGAGGTTGTCCACGTTGGTTTTTGGTTTGGATATCGTTGGTTATTATACAATTGGGATTTCTCTATGGGTGTCAGTTGAGGAGGTGTAGCTTTTGTTTGGTATTTTGGTGTAAACATCTGGTTAATAGGAGCAGTTATTGTGTTATTAGAATTTCTCTGATGTATTTGGAAATTTCTAAAATTAAGATTTTGAAACTCCAAACAAGAAGTATAAGCCTCTGGTAATGTTTGGGGTTTCTGAATCATTAACATCTTAGAGATGTCTCCGTTGAGACCTCTTATGAAGATGTCCAATGCTCTGTTTCGGTAATTTTCCGTTAAGGCATTTACCGTTTGCTGGGAATAGTCCTCAGTCTTAATTTTATTTACTAGTAAAGAAAGCTGATGATTAACTCTAGCATAATACTCGTCTATGGTCTTGCGACCTTGGGTTAGTAAATTAAGTTCATGTTCCAATGTGCGAACATCACGTTTGTCTGCGTAATGCAACGACAAACATTTTTTTATTATTGCCCATCCCTCATCGAAGATGTTGTAAGAAATTAGGGCGGCATCGGCCGGGCCTCTAATTTTTTGGCGAATATGCTGTAATATCGCTCTATATATGGGTTTGGATTTTACGATTTCATAATCTTTAAGAATGGATGAAGGTCTCTTACGCAGTCTGGAAGTTTTCTTATCTCAGCAAGTTCTTGCTCATTTCTTGGAGCAGGAAGAACTGCTGCAATATTATGAGGCGGTGTTACCCTGCTCTCGACTTGACTTAGTCGATTATTTATTAGCTTTATTTGCTCGATTTGAGCATTAACAGCTCCTGTTAATTGTTTCACTACTTCAGATAAATGCTCAATTTCAGTCATTATGGGATAAGTTAGGAATGTAAATTTGGGATTGTTCTCTTTTAATAAAGGTTTTTTTGAATATATATTTTTTTTAAAGGTGTGAAGAAGAACCTATATTTTTTAAATTTGATATATTCTTAAATTGTATGTTTTTACAATTATAATTCTCAGGTTTGTGTATATCTTTAAATTGTATATTTTCTGTATATTTTTTATTATAATTTTCAAGTGTATATATTTTTGAATATTTTTTGGTATAAAGTTTAATAATAATAATTTTTATTTTCTGTTTATACTTTTTATATTCTTATGAAATTGAAATTTTTCTTCGGTGTAATATTTTAATTTAAATGATATTTGTTTGTACTTTAAAATATAATATAACTATTTCTAAGGCTTACAGTATAATTATCTGCATCGTCGGGCGTCCGTGTGGTCTATTTTGCCTTGTGTTGTACAGGTGGCTACTCGGGAACGGGTTTGGTCCACGGTTAAATGCACTGATGGTTTTTAGATATGTCTTTTTTTCCACAGATGGTGATATTTTGTCTTGCAGAGTGGTTCTTACGTGGCACTCGTTTAAGGTTTTATTCACTTATTCTTTTCACGGTGGATTTTAGGGTTTACTTTTTTCATTAAAACTTTTGTTTTTCGTGAATCACTTAATTATATTTTTTTTTACTTGCAGAGTGGTTCTTACGTGACACTCGTTTAAGTTTTCAATAATTTTCTTAATTCACTTTTAGGGTTCACTTTTTTCGTTTAAAACTTTTTGTTTTTCGTGAATCACTTAATTATATTTTTTTAACTTGCAGAGTGGTTCTTACGTGACACTCGTTTAAGTTTTCAATAATTTTCTTAATTCACTTTTAGGGTTTACTTTTTTCCGTTTAAAACTTTTTGTTTTTCGTGAATAACTTAATTGTATTTTTTACTTGCAGAGTGGTTCTTACGTGACACTCGTTTAAGTTTTCAATAATTTTCTTAATTCACTTTCACAGTAGATAGTCTTTATTTATAGAGTTTTTAGTTCTATTATTTTTCACGAAACACTTATTTGCGTTATGAGTATTATTCGCGAAGCTTTCCAGGTTTTATGTTGCTCGGGCGCCAGTTATCAAGCGTGTAGTGGCTTGATTTAAAAAAAGACAATTTTATCTTACTGCTGTAAACGGAATGAACCACTTTATTAAATTTCTTTTCTTATTTATAATATTTTTCTGATTACAAATCAATTTAATTTTTGTGATTACTTAATCAATTTAACAATAAAATTTATTCTAGTATCATTTTACATTTGCTTATTTATTACAATTTGCTTATTAATTATTCTGAGAACATGAGTTGAGAAATAAAAATTAGTTGGTATTCTTGGAAAGGTTGGGAGCGAGCTTGGGAAAGAATATGCTATGGGAAATAGTTGGGATAGCAAGCAAATGTGAATTTAAGCTTACCTGTGCAGTTCAGTCCACAGGTAAAGAAATGTATTGGGATATGGGCAGTAGGTGTTGTGTTAACTTGCATGTGAAATACAATCGTAATTCTCGAATGTTAGTGTTGTTAATGTATTGCCTATGGTTTCAATTTGTCCAGGTATAATGCCTTTGATTATACATTTTTCGCTTAAGAGGCCTTCCCCTAGATTTGAGGAAAAAACGAGAAAATGGTGAAAAGGTGCGCAATTTCCTGAAGTCATTTGTGTGCATATGACAATAATTTAAACGCTATATGAAAGAACGATTCATTATCTTCAAATTGTTGGAATTACTTTTTTCGAAATCGACTCACAGCGGGTTATATTTGAAAAAATGTATATCTATATTTTGAGAAATTAGCAAAAACTGCTAATTGGTGCGCAATTTTGTAGAAAAAGTACTGGACTCAGTGAAACAAATTTGATATTTTCTAAAAGGTAATAAACATATCTTCAAATTGTCGAATTGATTTTTTGAAAAAATGAAAAGTTTTGGAAATATATTGACTTAAAAAACACTTAAAATACTGTTTTTCAATTCGGTTTTTGACATATTTGTTTAATGAATTTTACTAAAATTATGATCCAAAATAACAAACCGACATTCTAAATTTAATTTTCAGAAAAAAAAATATTGAATTTTCTTGTATTTTTATGTGAAACATCGAATTTTTAAAACGTCTGCGTAAAATAAAATCTCATTATTTTAGCTAAGACACAAATCATTGGATTCTATTCGTTCTCCAAATGACCGGTAGAGTTTTCATGTAAAATAAAACAAAAAGTCATACTACTATGTGGAAGCGTTGAATTTGCGGCAAACTGTGCTGCAAGCAAATTGGCTTTGTCTTGTGAGCTTACCACAGGAGTATCGTTGAAAACGAGCGTTGGAACCGACGCTGAGGAACAATTACGCACATTTTTTGCAAATGACCAAAAATTTTTACTACCTTTGGGACATTGTAGTATTTTATGCCTTATTTGTTGGTCATGCAAAAATTTGGTTCGTCGTATATGGGCGTTGCAGGTCTTTCTAGCTTTTTTGAACTTGTTCCGGTTTTCCTCAGTGGGGTTGGCTTTGTAACAACGGAAACTTACTTCTCTCAAACTGATAGCTTCTTTGCAGCTCGAATCGAACCATGAATTCTCTTTAGGTTTGATGCTTTTGGTCCTGTTCGGAACAAAAGTTCTCATTCCATAAAGAATAATGTTTGTAATCATATCAGCGCTGGAATCTATGTCACTACCGAGGAAACATAGTGACCAGTTAAAGACCCGAAAGAAATTATTGAGACCGTCCCAGTTGGCTTTCTCGTATTGCCATACGGTTCTCTTGGGGGAATTTTCTTTAACTGAGATGTTCGGACACGAGAAATTGGCTGATATGACACAATGGTCCGATGAGCCTAGAGGCGATAACACTCTTACAGAGTATTTACCAGGATGAGAGGTAAGAAACAAGTCTAGGGTGTTGGCGGTATGACCTACAACGTCCGGTATACGAGTTGGCTCGTTTACAAGCTGACTTAGGTTGTTTAACTCGGCAAAAATCTCGGCGTACCTTCCTTCGGGTGTTGTCTGACCAGAATAGCGTAGCCACGAAGAATTGTGAACATTGAAATCGCCCGTAACAACAATTTCACTGTGCGGAAAATGGGCAACAATTCTCTGGATTGAGTCGGATAGCGCATCAAATTCGTTAGAAGTTGAATTGCCATCCAAACTTGGGCTACGATAGATAAAACAGGTATGAATGATGTGCTTATGCACGGTGAATTTGAACCACATGTAATTAAAATTAGTATTAGAGCATGTGCCATATTGAGGTTGAAGTTGATAAGCAACATCATTCCGTACATAGACGGCGAGACCATGATGAGGAAAAAATAGAGGCACTAAGCTATATCCTGGAAGGCTAAATTCCGAGTGATCAGAATTTTCACCTACCTGTGTTTCACTTAGTGCCAGAACAGGTGGCCTGTTTATAGCAGTATGGACATATGCAGCACAGAGATTTTTCCTAAGCCCCCGAATGTTGCTGTAGTCGACCCTAAATTCCCCAACCATTACAAAACACAAAACATCAAAACACAAATCAGACAATTAACTCTGCTGTTAACAGTTTTGGGCCCCAAAAAGTTTCACAATACAAAATACTATCAGTGTTATGCCTAAATAGTATATGCACTGATCCGCTCCTGGATACCCAAAACCAATAACAGCAATTTATCTTTAGATTTTGCTTTGACTCAATCAATCACATACCCAATGTATGGAATGCCCGCACATTGCATGTGCAATGACCAAGCCAAAACAAATGTGGGGGATGTGGGAGGGAGAGAGAATAGGGATTTACCACTCGCTGTGTTGTGTGGAGATTTGCTGGTGCAGCATCAGAGTATACACAAGATGTAGGTATGTATATATTTTTTTTTTGTTTTTGCACTTGAACTGGCACTGGCACCGACACTAGCTATTGTTTTTGCTTCTTTTTTTTTTTGTTGGAATTATTATTATTTTTGTATTTTTTTTTTGTATTAGTACACGACGCGACTAAGATTTATTTTAGTTGGTTTTGTTTTATTTTTAATTTTTTAAACTAATAGAAGGGCAGGGTGGAGACAATTTTAATTTATTAAAACTTTAATTTATTTTATTGTTATATTAAGGTATATTTTATTTGTTTTCTTGTTTTCTATGGGGGGTAGGCAGCGGGGTTCACAACTATTCTTCTCCGCACATGCGTTTGCGGTGGGATGCAGATCGGCACTCAAGCTAGTCAATATCCCACCCTGCGACAATAAAAAGAAAATTTCAGATTTAATTCTAGAGAAATCCAATGAAAGGTGGAGTCTACTTGACACCTTTGATACTACTAAGAAAATATGGCCCTGTTTTAATAAACAGAAGACGGACAAAATTATGCAATTTAGTAAGAAATCCCTTCGCTCTCTTACGAGCATAATCACTGGACATAACTTACTGAAATACTCAGTACAGACGACTTATGCAGGAGATGTGGTGACGAAGAAGTGCACGAAGACACAACGCATTTTCTCTGTCACTGTCCCGCGCTCTGTCACCAAAAAAGGAAATTTCTTGATAGATACCAGAAATCCGCATATTGAATTTCATCAATGCCTCTAAATGGCTTGATTGAGTATTGAACACAGGTTTTTATCAAGAAAAGAGTAATTACACTTAAGGGTAGCACAATGGATCTACATTGATCTAAGTGTGACGATAGCTACATCAATTGTCAGCCCAATAACCTAACCCAACCTAACCATGGTGTGCGAGAAAAAATATATATCTATAGCTGAAGGTATATGTTTTGTGTGCTCGCATTGGCATTGATTTAGTTTTGTATTTTGTGTTTATTTGTTTTGATGTTGAGGATTTTTTGCAAGATTTGATTGATTTGGCGGGCAATTTAAATGCTTCATTTTTTTATTGCGTCATTTATGTAAAATTTGATCGATATTTCAATTTTATTTTTTGAACAACAAAATTATTAACTTCCTACCGAGGTAGGTAGATACAATAAAGAAATGAAAGCTTCAATTTAATCACCTATCCAACACATAAAATCCTGTAAGAAATTTAACTCAAATACCTACGCATGGCATGACCTTGGCAAATACCTACCTATTTTTCACTCAATGAAATAGTTTCCCAACGTCAAATTTACTTTCCAAATTACTTATAGGCATATAGGTATCTATATAATTACTTTTTTTATAGTTAAAATTCGAAATCTTTGAAAAAAAATGTTATTAGGTACCTACAGAACTTGCTTGCAAGATTTTGAGAGTCGGTATTTAGCTAAGTTCAATTTTTCTTGTAATATTTAAACATTGACAAGGAGACTGATATATCCATTCATTTTATTATTGTATAACTTTAGAGGTAGGATTAAGCTTTTAACTGTCTGTGAATCGTATTATTATTATTTGTTATATTTACAAAAATTGAATAAATTTTAAGTTTTAAACAACAAACATAATAAAATGCGACTTGATTTCAAATAGGTATATAATCTAAGATCTTGCAATAAAATAAATAAAGGTACTCCAATGCATTCAGAAATATCCACCCCGAGATCTTGGAAGAAAAATGTGAACAGAAACATTAAAATGGTATAAGAGTAGACCCAAGTTCAGAGTTATCCTGATATTACATGACTACTGATAAACGTTTGAATGATAACAAACAATAGTTTGTTACACTTTTTCTTACGCGATCGCGAGGGAAGGGGGTATTAAATTATTATTATTATTTATTAAAATAAATTCAATAAAAAACTAATAATAAAATAAAATAAATTCACGAAAAACAACAAGAACGACTTGCACTCAACCGAGTACGTACACGACACAAATAGGAGACGAAAAAGTGCAACTACAGCTCGTTGAAGCTGTAACCGCGGCAGCTCAGCTGGGATGGGTTCCTGTGGAAGAATTTTATTATCAAATGATAAACTTGATCGATTTATTAAATCAATCAAGTCGAAACGCAAAACAAAATATTTTATTGTAAGTACAGTGGGTACGTTACAATAAAAAGTGGGCGCCAGGAATTTTTTTTTCAAACCGAAATAGAGAATTCCAAAACTATTCTTGATAGTAAATGAACCGATTTTAAATAAAAAGAACAACACGAATTAATTTTAATTTTAGCTTTATTTCTTTGGGAAACCGTGGGATTGAAAATCCCTGGATTAAAACCCAAAATGTTTTCCAATCAAAAGAAAATAAATTACAAAGAAAAAAAGAACAACGAAATTAATAAGCCAAAAAAGTAAAAGAAAATGGGGTTTCAACACTTTTTGATTTTCAATAACCGCGACACGATAATTATTCCGCACAATATCTATATACTTATATATATATATTTTTAATCACGATTATATATATATATATTATATCGATGTTTAAATACGTTTAAGTAGGTATCAAAAAAAATCTACTTATCTTTCTTTATGCTTTCTTCTCCTCTATCTCCTTTAATTTCCTCCCACCTCGACTCCTTAATATTTTTCCTCGCTTTTTTTTTATCCTCGAACTCAAACAAATTTTCCTCCTTCTCGATTTTTTTTTTGTCTTTCTTCTTCCAAAATTCTCGAAAATTCCTTCTTTTCATTCTATTCGCTTGGTAAGCTCTCAACAGAGTGCCTTCCAAGCTATTTCCCATCTATTGTTATCCTCCCTCGTCCATTCCAATTACTCACACATTCATACAACAGACTCATTCGCTTTCGTGATTGTCGGTTACGGTCTCACGGCTTCCTGGAAGCTCAACGCTCATCAGGAAAGCCACCGTTGTTGACTCTCTCCGAAACTTTACAATCACACACACAAACACGGTTTCAACAAGTTGTTGGATGTTGGTTTCCAAAACTTGCCGAAACATAATGGCCGAGTACAGATCCCTCCCAACTATTTTTGTTTTTCGAGAAAAATGAAGTTTACAAAAAAAAAATCGAGAAAAGATCCTTACTAGGCATTATCCTATTATTCTACTTTAACACGCGGGATTCGAAATGGGAAAATATTAAAACTATTTCGAAGAGATGGAGGGAAGCATTTCTCTAATTGATCATTCTAATAAAGCGATTTTGTATGACATTATCACGTGTTGTTAAAAACCCATTCTGTACATTAATAATTAAAATTAATTAACGTTAAATTTTTAAAAGAAAAGAAAGTTAAACAACGTTAGTAATTAATTCAATACTAAATAAGAAATATATTGGTGAATATGTTGTTGTTGTAGTTAAGTATGTAAGGGTCCACCAGACCTATCTATAGCTGAAGGTATATGTTTTGTGTGCTCGCATTGGCATTGATTTAGTTTTGTATTTTGTGTTTATTTGTTTTGATGTTGAGGATTTTTTGCAAGATTTGATTGATTTGGCGGGCAATTTAAATGCTTCATTTTTTTATTGCGTCATTTATGTAAAATTTGATCGATATTTCAATTTTATTTTTTGAACAACAAAATTATTAACTTCCTACCGAGGTAGGTAGATACAATAAAGAAATGAAAGCTTCAATTTAATCACCTATCCAACACATAAAATCCTGTAAGAAATTTAACTCAAATACCTACGCATGGCATGACCTTGGCAAATACCTACCTATTTTTCACTCAATGAAATAGTTTCCCAACGTCAAATTTACTTTCCAAATTACTTATAGGCATATAGGTATCTATATAATTACTTTTTTTATAGTTAAAATTCGAAATCTTTGAAAAAAAATGTTATTAGGTACCTACAGAACTTGCTTGCAAGATTTTGAGAGTCGGTATTTAGCTAAGTTCAATTTTTCTTGTAATATTTAAACATTGACAAGGAGACTGATATATCCATTCATTTTATTATTGTATAACTTTAGAGGTAGGATTAAGCTTTTAACTGTCTGTGAATCGTATTATTATTATTTGTTATATTTACAAAAATTGAATAAATTTTAAGTTTTAAACAACAAACATAATAAAATGCGACTTGATTTCAAATAGGTATATAATCTAAGATCTTGCAATAAAATAAATAAAGGTACTCCAATGCATTCAGAAATATCCACCCCGAGATCTTGGAAGAAAAATGTGAACAGAAACATTAAAATGGTATAAGAGTAGACCCAAGTTCAGAGTTATCCTGATATTACATGACTACTGATAAACGTTTGAATGATAACAAACAATAGTTTGTTACACTTTTTCTTACGCGATCGCGAGGGAAGGGGGTATTAAATTATTATTATTATTTATTAAAATAAATTCAATAAAAAACTAATAATAAAATAAAATAAATTCACGAAAAACAACAAGAACGACTTGCACTCAACCGAGTACGTACACGACACAAATAGGAGACGAAAAAGTGCAACTACAGCTCGTTGAAGCTGTAACCGCGGCAGCTCAGCTGGGATGGGTTCCTGTGGAAGAATTTTATTATCAAATGATAAACTTGATCGATTTATTAAATCAATCAAGTCGAAACGCAAAACAAAATATTTTATTGTAAGTACAGTGGGTACGTTACAATAAAAAGTGGGCGCCAGGAATTTTTTTTTCAAACCGAAATAGAGAATTCCAAAACTATTCTTGATAGTAAATGAACCGATTTTAAATAAAAAGAACAACACGAATTAATTTTAATTTTAGCTTTATTTCTTTGGGAAACCGTGGGATTGAAAATCCCTGGATTAAAACCCAAAATGTTTTCCAATCAAAAGAAAATAAATTACAAAGAAAAAAAGAACAACGAAATTAATAAGCCAAAAAAGTAAAAGAAAATGGGGTTTCAACACTTTTTGATTTTCAATAACCGCGACACGATAATTATTCCGCACAATATCTATATACTTATATATATATATTTTTAATCACGATTATATATATATATATTATATCGATGTTTAAATACGTTTAAGTAGGTATCAAAAAAAATCTACTTATCTTTCTTTATGCTTTCTTCTCCTCTATCTCCTTTAATTTCCTCCCACCTCGACTCCTTAATATTTTTCCTCGCTTTTTTTTTATCCTCGAACTCAAACAAATTTTCCTCCTTCTCGATTTTTTTTTTGTCTTTCTTCTTCCAAAATTCTCGAAAATTCCTTCTTTTCATTCTATTCGCTTGGTAAGCTCTCAACAGAGTGCCTTCCAAGCTATTTCCCATCTATTGTTATCCTCCCTCGTCCATTCCAATTACTCACACATTCATACAACAGACTCATTCGCTTTCGTGATTGTCGGTTACGGTCTCACGGCTTCCTGGAAGCTCAACGCTCATCAGGAAAGCCACCGTTGTTGACTCTCTCCGAAACTTTACAATCACACACACAAACACGGTTTCAACAAGTTGTTGGATGTTGGTTTCCAAAACTTGCCGAAACATAATGGCCGAGTACAGATCCCTCCCAACTATTTTTGTTTTTCGAGAAAAATGAAGTTTACAAAAAAAAAATCGAGAAAAGATCCTTACTAGGCATTATCCTATTATTCTACTTTAACACGCGGGATTCGAAATGGGAAAATATTAAAACTATTTCGAAGAGATGGAGGGAAGCATTTCTCTAATTGATCATTCTAATAAAGCGATTTTGTATGACATTATCACGTGTTGTTAAAAACCCATTCTGTACATTAATAATTAAAATTAATTAACGTTAAATTTTTAAAAGAAAAGAAAGTTAAACAACGTTAGTAATTAATTCAATACTAAATAAGAAATATATTGGTGAATATGTTGTTGTTGTAGTTAAGTATGTAAGGGTCCACCAGACCTCTCACTTCTTCGGCTCATCCGCCGGCATTTTCGACCTCGTCGAAAAAACTCGTTCTCGTACACCTGTTTTTGTTGCTTTTGCAAAATAAAGGCTAGATACACCTGTGGTTGATGAGACCATGGTTGCCCTCTACTTCGCCGATATTTTGCAGCCACAACTAGGGAAAAAGGGAAAACGGCCAAAGGCTGGTTTTTGTTGCGGTAAAATTTACCGTAACAAATCCCACCCATACCTTTCAAGAAATGTGTTTACTTTTCAAGAAAAGCAAACCATTTCTTAAGGCTCGGCCAGGGGTAAACAACAACAACAAAGGGTTATCATCATTATCAATTTAAAAAAAAAAAAAGAAAGAGAAAAAAAATCATTAATATGGCACAAGAAAAAATTAAAAAAACACATTTAACAACCAAGAAAACATTTACTAAAATAAGGGACTTGACTCAACGATCAATATATGGCTTTAAGTCTTTTACGTGCCACGTCCCCTGTTCCTTCCCGCTACCGTCTACGAGTAGGTATGTCCAAGGTGACATCCTTTTGCTGACCTTGAAAGGTCCTACAAAATTTGGTCGCCAACTTCGCCGCGAAATAATTTGCTGCGTCGGACAGCGCGAAGTTTCTTCGCCAAACGAGATCACCCGGGTGATATTGCGCGTCTCTCCTGCGTAAATTATAAGTCTTGGCAGACTTCTTTCCCGCTGCTTCCAACTTACTAGCTATATCCTCTCTCAGTTTCCTAAACTGTCTATCGATTTCCCCTCTATCTTGGTCCCTATCACTATCCCTATTTCCTACATCATGGCCACTAGTTATCATGTTCCTACCAATATTTGCGAAGTATGGCGACACCCCTATAACCTCATGTTGCGAAGTTCGGATTGCACAAGCCACTTTTGCTAGTTGCGAATCCCAACTCCGCTGGTTTTCCGAAACATACGCCAGGAGCGTAGTCTTAATTATTTGGTTTATCCGTTCCGCAGGATTCCTTCTACCTGAACGTCAAACTTGTCGAGTTGTAGAAGCTGAGTAAGGTCAATGATTCTCGAGTGTATATCTCTAGATGAGTCCTAAAACCAAAGGGCGCTCCTCTTCCCGATACCCCTCCTCTGATCCTTTCCCCTCCCTCGACGGCTAATACTGTCGAAAACCTAGTCCCTATCCCCCTACCTGATCGGGTCGTGGAGTTCGGCTAACTAGCTGTCTTCTCCCCGATCTCGTCGTTATGGCTAATTGCTGTCCGACGAATTCCCTCCTCTTTCCTTCCCCCGACAGTATGGTGTTAACGCTGTCTGTCGTTCCCTGCCCCACCTTTCCTTCCCCTCCCTAACCACCATATTGGGCTGGATCTAAGGTGTTATACGACCCGTGCCGATGATCGGCCAGGCTGGGGGCCCAATTTAAAAATAGCTCAGTCGCTAACGGAGTATTCGGATACCTGGTGACCTCCGAATTAACTAGCCTTATCTGTGTATGCGAATCTCTGCACAGATGGACCACCCTTTCTTCGCCACTCGTGGGAACATAAATGGATAAAAACAAAAAAACAAAGGATGTTGGTGAGACCGGTTCTTCTTCTAAACCGGGCGGCGGTATGGTGTCAACACTGTTCGCCGTTAGTCCTGTGTTGTGTATTAGTAGGGAGGCTGGGGTCAACCCTGACTCCTCTGCTGGTGCAAACCAGGACGGAAGTAGGAAGGTAGAAATACCTAATTTCAGGAGAGGAAGAGCTGTGGATAATGGCTACTCCTCTTCTAAAGAGAGTAAACCTCTCCCAAATGCAACTCGACAGGGAGCCCCTCCCGGCGGTGCAGGGACTGTGAATAATGGCCCCGGCGCGGTTGGGGGGAGCTCTCTGCCGGGTTCCTCGCGTAAGGACACGCGTAGGTCCAAACCTTCCCGGAATGCCTACAATCAGAGGCGTTATGCTGCGAGGATCCTGAAGGCCTCCGGTTCAACACTGGGGGTCCAGGGTGAATCGGAGCAGGACGCCAAAGTGAAGTGGGCAAAAAGCATCATCGCGAATGCTAAGACGAATGACGGCTCAACGTCAAAACGAGAACGGTCCCTGGAAGAGAATGTTCCAATGCCCAATGTGCTTAACACCAGCACACCCCTAAGAACCTTCAGTGACGTTCTCAAAAATAAAATCGTGGTTGCGGTTATTGACAGAAGTGACATTGATGGCACAATATCCCCGGAGCGTTGGCAGCTGGTAAAAAGGAAACTCCTGATTGACTTCCTGGATGTCATGACGGAGAATCCCGGACCACCACCTATCACTAGCGATGGGGGCTGGCATCAGGGTAACGTCAAGCTTGTCGTGTGTGACGATCAGAGGTCATGTGATCTCTATAAGCTTGCTGTCGGTAAATTGGGGGAAGTATGGCCAGGTGCAAGACTCCAGGTTGTTGCTAAGGAGGATATCCCGTGCAGACCAAGAGCTCGTACTTGGATCCCAGCTCAACCTGACCTCCCGGAGATTATTCTCCGAATAATCAAGATTAGCAACCCGAAACTGCTCGAAACAGGGGCTCTTATGGGAGCGCGATCATCGTAGTCAATAAGGAGTCCCTTGCCCCTCTGACTCAGACCAAAGGTGTGATTCGGTATGGGTATGAGACGATCACCCTGAAGATATACAAAAAATATGAGGTCGACGCTGAATGCGTGCCTCCACCACCACCTAAAGAAAAAGATGAGGTCGACGCGCAATGCGTGCCTCCAAATAACAACGAAGCTGAAGTGGTCGGGGACACTGGTGTATCCTTTCCATCAATGGAAGACGATGCATCCAGATCTTCCTCGATCACCGCTCAGTCTTCTACACTGGTCAACGGTTTTTTCGACATGGAGACCGAAGACCTAGACAGCATAGCTTTTCTGAGTGACGAGGAGGAGCAGAACACTGTGGTGGAGGTTGATCTGCCTGATTGTAGCAAAAATGCTGCAGTTAGTCCAGATTAATCTTCAGCACTCCATCAGGGCTTCAGCCTCCCTTCTTCTCCGCCTAGCCAAAAAAGGGGAAAATGTAGTCCTTATACAAGAACCCTGGATCGTGAGATCCATGGTCCGAGGCTTAAGGACTCCTGGATACTACGCACTCTATGCAACAGATAAAGGTTAACCTAGGTCTTGCATTTTAGTGAAAAGTAGCATTAATGTAAATTTACTCCCTAATTTCAGTGATAGAGATGTAACGACAGCTAGGCTGGAGACAGCCAATGGAAAATATTGGCTAGTGTCGGCCCTCTGCCCGGTAACACACTGGAGAGAGTAATCGCTGAAGCAGAACGGCAGAAAATCAGCCTCATCATAGGCAGTGATGCAAACGGACATCATACAGTGTGGGGTAGCACTGACATTAACGACAGAGGTGAGTCTCTTTTTGATTTTATCTTAAACACTAACCTTATAGTAAGTAACGTAGGAAATGAACCTACATTTGTTACTAAAAACCGACAAGAGGTCCTGGATATCACCCTTGTCTCTGATAATATTCATAACTTAATTCTGAATTGGAAAGTATCAAATGAACATTCTTTTTCTGATCATAGATATATCCAATTCAGTATCAATGATGAAACCCCTAAGCCATTGAAATTCCGTAATTACCGTAAAACTGATTGGGCTAAATATAGGAAATCTTTTGAGAAGTTTGTCAAACCTGAACTCTTTATTCCTCCAATCAGCACTGATGAACTGGATGATAAAGTTTCAGATCTCACTTCAGCCTTGAATAAATCAATGGAAATCTCCTGTCCACTCATACAAGTGAGGGGCAGGAGGAAACCTCATTGGTGGATCTCAGGTCTGGAGACGCTCAGAAAAGATTGTAGGAAGATCTTCAATCGTGCTAAAAGTACGAGGGAATCTTCAGATTGGAATTTATATAAAGAATCCTTAAAAAAATATAAGAAAGAACTGAGGAAAAGTAAAAGATCCTCCTGGAGATCCTTCTGCAGTAAAATAGAAGAAACCTCAGAAGTATCTAGACTAAGGAAAATCCTCTCAACAAATCCTAGTATGCCAAGTTGCCTGAAGAACTCTGATGGCACCTGGACTAATTCGTGCGAAGAATCACTCGACCTGCTATTGGACACTCATTTTCCTGATAGCTCTCAAACGATTAATACTATGAACTAGTTAAGGTCAAGTAATAATTTAACATTTCCTCAAGGTCTGATCACTAGGGAAAAATTACATTGGGCTCTCAACAGCTTCAAACCATATAAATCCGCGGGGCCAGATGGAGTCATACCAGCTGAACTCCAGACTGTAGAAGACATCATCTTGCCAATCCTTGTGGTAATTTTCAATAGTTGTCTTAATCTGGTCCATATACCGTTGATGTGGAGAGAACTTAAAGTTGTATTTATACCCAAAGCGGGGAAATGTTCCCATGTCAATCCTAAGGATCTCAGACCCATAAGCCTATCGTCATTCCTTCTTAAAACCTTTGAACGTTTGATTGTTATACATTTACGCGCACACATAGATACGAGACCTTTGTCTCCATCTCAGCATGCGTACTGCAAAGGGAAATCGGTAGAGACAGCTCTACACACTTTAGTTCGTACTATCGAATATTCCCTTCAATACAAAGAGTACACTATGGTTGCTTTTCTTGATATAGAAGGAGCATTTAATAATGTCGACGCATCTGCAATCGCAGCGGCACTGTCATCTCTGGAGGTGGAGAGTTCGCTCCGGGAATTAATTAATCAGGTGCTCACTAGCAGGATTATAAATTCAAAACTGGGCGAATTCTCTACAAGAAGATCTGTCAGCAGAGGCACGCCGCAAGGAGGGGTTCTCTCTCCCCTTCTATGGAACTTGGTAGTGAACCAACTCTGAGTTTCTCTAGAGGCAGAACGCTACAAGGTGATTGCCTATGCGGACGATGTTGCTATTGCAGTCTCAGGAAAGCACCCAAACACCTTAAGAGATCTCTTACAAAATGCTCTAAATATGCTAAGATCAGTGTGGATTGGGGGTCAACCCCCAAAAAACAGATCTTGTCCTCTTCACCAGGAAATATAAAATTCCGTACATTGACCCTCCGTCTATTAAAGGCATACCACTTATTTTCACTGACCAAGCCAAATATTTGGGCCTAATTTTGGACAAGAAGCTAAGCTGGAAACCTAATGTTCAGGAAAGAGTTAAAAAAGCCACAGTGGTACTCTTCTCATGCAAGAAAGCCATAGGTAATAAATGGGGTTTTCAACCTCGCATCACGCATTGGCTTTACATTTCGGTCATTAGTCCGATTCTCACATATGGTGTGTCTGTTTGGTGGACTGCTTTGGACAAAGCCATAAATCGTGACATTTTAAGTAAGGTCCAGCGTACAGCAGGTTTGTGCATTAGTGGATCACTCCGCACAACTCCCTCCGCTGCCCTTGAAGTGTTACTCCATCTGACACCCTTAGATATATTCTGTAAACACACAGCTGCGAGTACTGCCATCCGTCTCAAAGCTTCCTCACAGTGGTTCAATAATGAAATTGGCCACTCGGTTATTCCGAACTTATTGGGAACAATTCCCAGGTACATCGATTACTCCATTCCGCGACTTCAGTTTGACAAGAATTTTCAGGTTTCAATACCCTCTAGATCAGTCTGGGAGGATTTCTCATTCCTTGAGGATAATTGTGTCCACTTTTATACCGATGGATCAAAAACTGAGGACGGAGTGGGATGTGGGGTGTACTCTGACAAGCTTAAACTAAGCCTATCCTTCCGTCTTCCTAATCTTCAAAGAAGTTCTGTCTTGGCTTAAAGAAAACGTGATATCAACTACTGATATCCGCATTTTCTCTGACAGCCAAGCCGCCATTAAATCTCTTGATTCTGTCTCCAGTAACTCACTGACTGCCCTCAACTGCCGATCATCTCTCGTGGAGATGGCGCAGCAGTTTAACATTCACCTATGTTGGGTGCCGGGGAACAGGGATATTAAGGGCAATTGCAAAGCTGATGAACTCGCTAGAAATGGAACCACCCTACCAATCGCACCATGTATGGAAAATATTGGTATACCTCACGCTACATGTAAACTCATGCTGGTGCAAGAAGCCATTGGGTTAACAAACCCTAGGTGGAACACCATCACCACTTGTATGGCGACAAAGCAGATCTGGCCATTGGTAAATCCTAGTCGATCTAAATGCTTGTTGTCTCTGAGCAGATTGCACATTGGATCCGTAATTGGTGTTATAACAGGACACTGCTTAATTGGAAGACACGCAGCAAGGCTGGGTGTTCTCTCCAATGACTTTTGGAGAAGCTGTATGGATGAGGAGGAGGAGGAAACAATTACTCATCTTCTCTGCACATGCCCTGCTCTATCCCAAAGACGAAGGAACTGGGGACCGTTGTCACAGACGATCCACTTTGGAATCCCGAACATGAGAAAAACGTTTTCTTCCAACTCCCGACATACCGCTTTCGCCGTTGGGGACCGTAACGCGAACAAAGGGAATTTAGTAAAATAATCGATAATCAAGTACACAAAGACAAACGGTTCTAAGTCGGGACCTAAAACGTCGTCAATAGACCTTTGCCAGGTCTCTGGTGAATTGTGAAGCCCAAATGGCATTCTACAAAATTGGAAAAGTTCTCGACCTGGCACAGTAAAGGCTGTGTACTTGCGCGATTCTTCTTCCATTGGAATCTGCCAGTAAGCAGATTTAATGTCTAAAGAAGACAAGTACTTCGCGTTTCGAAGCTTGTCTAAAATCGCAGAAATAAAGGGGAGTGGATAAGCATCCCTATCTGTAACATTATTTAACTTCCTATAGTCAAAACAGAACCGATAATTACCGTCTTTCTTCTTAACGAGAAGAATCGGTGATGCCCAGGGAATCTTCGACTTCTCGATCACTCCAGCTTCCAACATCTCCTGAAGCTCCTGATCGATATGTTTCTGAATCGCGGGCGAAACAGGGTAATATCGTTGTTTTATCGGCTCTGGGGACGTTCTAATCTTGTGCTCAACTAAATTTGTGCACCCTTAACCTTCGGTCATTGATTTAAAAAGTTCTTCTAAAACTAATTCTAACTTCCTATTCTCAAAATCGTTCAAATCTGATTTTTCCGTAATCGCTACCATGTCTGTCATCGAGGCCAACCTTTCTTGGCTAGAAAAATTCCACACCCCTGATCTCAAATCCGGGACTATGCCCGATAGTGCCCAAAAATCGGCACCCAATATCAATTGGTGTGGAAGATTCGGTATGACCAGACATTCTATCAAAAAGGATTTGTTCTCCACCTCCACTGGTAGAGAAACAGATCCAGCTACACCGACACCTGCTCCATCTGCTAACGCTACTGACCCAACACTACTCTTTCCTAATTTTAATCCTAACTCTTTAAAAATTTTCCATCCCTCACCTCCACCTGCCTAAATGGATTTTCTTGAACTGGAGCAACAGCCGCTACTCGGTGTTGTCCAGACGAACTAGGTTGGTAACCACACTCCGGTTCCAACAAATTTTTATTCCTAGAAGGGGGGGTAAAACTATCGACATTGACCTTAAGGGTGTCTAACTCCCTACCTAAGATGGCAAGTTCCTTAACCGTCTTTGGTTTGGAACTAGCTATATGTACCTGATAAAAAGGATCTACATTCTTCCTCAAAATTGAAATCATCCTTCCCTCTGACAAAGGTTCCGATAATCTTCGGAACAATGTCCTCATCGTGGTCAGGTACGCGCCAAAAGTTTCATCCTTTCCCTGCGAACGCCGATTAATCTCCTCCAACAAGAGATCATCGTAATTCGCAGGAAGGAACTTCGCTCTGAACTTGACGAGTTCCTGCCAATCATCCAAATCTTTTCTAACCGTCCTAAACCACATAAGTGCCCTACCAGCCAAAAGCTCCGAAGCGGATTTGAAAAGGTGGTTTTCAGGAACATCGTTAGCCAGACAAAGTTCCTCCACCCTTTCCAGGAATGAATTCACTGATGCTCCACTTGAGTCACCAGTAAACTTCACCCCCCACTTGCCTATGTTTTCGAAGTGTTTATGCTGAATGACCATTTGTCCAGAAAAACCACCCTATCAACTCTATGTTCCGATTTATTAAATCAATCAAGTCGAAACGCAAAACAAAATATTTTATTGTAAGTACAGTGGGTACGTTACAATAAAAAGTGGGCGCCAGGAATTTTTTTTTCAAACCGAAATAGAAAATTCCAAAACTATTCTTGATGTAAATGAACCGGTTTTAATTAAAAAGAACAACACGAATTAATTTTAATTTTAGCTTTATTTCTTTGGGAAACCGTGGGATATTGAAAATCCCTGGATTAAAACCCAAAATGTTTTCCAATCAAAAGAAAATAAATTACAAAGAAAAAAGAACAACGAAATTAATAAGCCAAAAAAGTAAAAGAAAATGGGGTTTCAACACTTTTCGATTTTCAATAACCGCGACACGATAATTATTCCGCACAATATCTATATACTTATGTATATATATATATTTTTAATCACGAATATATATGTATATATTATATCGATGTTTAAATATTTTTAAGTAGGTAAAAAAAATCTACTTATCTTTCTTTATGCTTACTTCTGCTCTATCTCCTTCAATTTCCTCACTCCTATTTTCCCACCTCGAATCCTTAATATTTTTCCTCGCTTTTTTTTATCCTCGAACTCAAACAAATTTTCCTCCTTCTCGATTTTTTTTTGTTGTCTTTTTTCTTCCAAAATTCTCGAAAATTCCTTCTTTTTATTCTATTCGAGTGCCTTCGGAGGGGAAATTTCAACTACTTTTGTAGTTAGAATTAGCCAATCAGAATCGCTTGACTACGCACGTAGCCACTAGATTAGTGAATGCGCCCAATTACTTGTAGTTCAGATCCCGTTGCATAGCATAGATTTAGAACCTTGGAATTGTTAAGTATGGCTACTGAAGGCACAAAACATGGACAATTTTTGGCAATTTTGTTAGAATTATTATCTACTCCAAGAAAATTAGACTTTGACTTCGAAAAAATTCCGACAAAGGTGAATTTTAGTTTGGTGCTTAATTTTAACGTCCAGCACGTCCTAAAAAGTACCCTAATTTTGGATTATAGCTTAACTTTAAGGGGAGAACTTTAAGGGGCAAATTCACTTTATTGCAATTTACTTCAAAAATATAATTTCTTTTGAAAAAAATTGAAGCCATCAATTGTTCCTCATTTTATACTATACAAAAAAAATTCAGAGACCATCAATAGATTGTGAGAAAAATGGTCCCAAAGATGGGGTGTAGCAAAAATAACGTTTTTCGACATGCCAACGTTTTTTTATTGTTTATGTTAAGAAACTTATTTTCTATACTATCATATAATCGAAGGTCCTATAACTTTAAAACCTAATTGCACCTATTCCACCCATTGGGTAGTTGGTTTCTTATTCAGCACACACACTGTTTGTAGATAAACCATTAAGTCTGTTATACATTTTTATATACATTTTTTTTAAAACTTAATCTTTGGTAGGTGTAAGCTAATTAAGCTTTATCGTAAATCTAAATCGTAAGTCCAGTCTTGTAAGCTGCTAGTTTGCAAGACTTTATAGCCATTCGACTATTCTTGTGCCCCTGCACACGTACCGATCGTACGATGTACGGTTTAACAAGTGCAATACCGAACGGTCACAGATTTTTTTTTGATATATTGCGAGACCCTATGGTATACTGTGTCTATATTTAAAAATGAAGCTCTTGAACTAAGCTTTCAAACGTAATTAGATATATGTAGTTTGTGGACTCTTGACGCACAACTATTCAAATTCATTTAATCTGTTAAATCATTTCAATATTCTGAATAAACCCAATGGCTTACAGCCTTATGTCCATACAAAAAAAGTGATGTACCAGGGCCAAGCTTTTCAACGATATAATTATCTCATTCGTGGCCACTAGATAGACCAAAATGCCCATTCTCCTTTAATCTATACATTTTATTGTGTTTTTTTCCATTTTCCAGAAAAATTATGCTCACAATCTTCATTTTTTATTTATTTTCAGAAGCATTGAATTTATATAAATAAATAATTAGGTACCTTAATAATTACGCAAAATTTTGAAAGAAATGCAAATAATTTTTTTGTGTACAAATTGCTGAAAATAAATACAGCAAATAATATCAATATATGTAGTTTTCTTCTCTGTTTCGAATTTTATTCAGATTTTAATTTATTTTATTTTTTACAATTTTTTCAGTGTATTCGTGTAGAAACGCATAATTTGTTTTTGCAAAGTTTATGTTTATCTTAATTAAATGAATTTAAATTTAAATTCAAAACCTTCATCTTGATTATCCGTTAAGGATTTTGGAAATTATAAATTCATTTCTTAACCTCTAATCAATTTCTTTTTATTAAAATCAATTTTTTTCCGTTCCAAATCAATATTACCAATTTTGGCGTCTCACCTGTTAGGTCGGCGATACACAAATCTGTTTTTTTCTCTTAGTATATTTAGTACGGGAGGCAGCGTTGAGTTTTTCCGAGTGATTTTACCCGGGATGATTCTTATCAGAATTGAAAGATATTTGTATGTGTATCATAAAAATGCGCGTCAGCCGCCGCGCCCGCGGTGGACCTAGGTGTGAGGGCGGGTCAAAGTGGTAATTTTTTTTTTTCAAAAAGTCATTTTACCCGGCTTCAAAATTTGAGGAATGGTTATTGATGTTCTACTGAATCCAAAAATTGCCGTCAGCCGCATGGATGGCGGTGGAAAGACCGTCAGCCAGGCACCTGAACTTGTAAAAAAATTTTGAAAAAAAAGTCATTTTACTCGGGCTGATTTTTTTACAGATGAATCTTCAACCTTTCAAGATAATAAAACAAACCGTCAGCCGCCCGGGTAGCGGTGGAAAGACCGTTCATGACGCCCTCCCAGTTGACCTGAGCGTTACTCAGTCACTTTAAATGAAAAACTGACGACTTTTATCCCCACTAACATTCGGTTTATGGCTAATTTTATTTTTGTTAGTAAGCAAACAATCTGAAAATTATAATTTCCATCGATTTAATATTAGTTTCATATTAATTTCGTCACTTTTGCCGAAGGTAACTAAATTAGCCAAGTAAACGAAAAAGTAGATAGTTGCCCCAAAAAAGGTAGGGTAGTGCTATTTTGTTTATATGTTGTAAAGTACAACGCCCCCTCCACCCCTTCACCATTCTCGAAAAACCAATCGCAGAAAATACCACAATTTGTAAAATTTTAAATTTTTGGGATCAATATTCTTCTACAAAAATAAAGTATATTAAATTTCCTACGAAATACACATTTCAATTATTATTTTTGGTTAAGCCGTTTTGCCGCTATAGCCAGCTGAAAAAACGCCAAAATTTGTCTTTTTTTTTAAACCCGTTTTCTCGATTTTGTTTTTCATTCAGACTTCAAAAACTGTACTTGTAATTGCAAATATCTCTAAATTTTCTAAAACTACATAAAATTCTCTATAAAATGAACATCTTAATTATTTATTTAGGCCAAACCGTGTAACCGCCAGAGCACTTTAAAATAAAAGGTATGTCATAACTAGAAAACGCGAAGTCAACTGGATTTCATTTATTAATTTCATCACTTCTTGCCAGAATCCCAAATGTTTTTTTTTTTCATTTTTACATAATAAAAAAGGTATTATGTATGTATACCGTATATACAGGGTGTCCCGTAAAGGATAGTCCAAACTGAATATGGTGATAGGCCAGGTCATGACCATTCAGAATTTAGTAACTTGTTCATCCCAAATCGTAACGGTTTTCGAGTAACGGCTGTTTTTTTGAAATTTGCCCAAACCCCTACTTTGGACCACTGTATTGCTCACCCCGTCCATAATTGATTTTCTATTTTTTTATTTTTTCACCAAAATATTGACCAGAATTAAAACTTTTTTTGTGCATTCAAAAAATTTTGATTTTAGTCCACCATTTTTATAAAATTACTAGATAAATTCATAGTTTGATCAAAATTAATTTTTTACTTCAATATTTGAAAGAGCGCCCTGAAAAAAACCGTATGACACAATACTGGCCCTTACTTTAAAAAAATTGCCTTGCTTTTCAAATTTCTAAAAAGGTATAAATCTTACCAATACGAATTCCCAATCAAAAGTTATTACAGTTTAAACTCGATAAGTCGTGGTTTTAATAAAAATTAAAATAAATTCTTTTTTTGTTTTTGTAATGTTGTTTGTTTCATGTTTTTTTTTGTGTTTTTAGTTTTCTTACGTGTTGTTTTTTATTGTTATTTTTTAATTTTTTTCACTGTCGGTACTCTAACCCAAATTTTCTTTTTTCATTGTAATATTAGCGAAATCGTATATCAATTTCAATAGTTAATTTCATTTTCAAAGCAAGTTAATTCTACTAACAATGGCGGTCTTTAAGTTTAAGACGCCACGCTTGGTCAATCCTTGTACTAATGTTTTATTCAAAAGTAATGGCGCTTATTAGTCATTCAAAGTGAGATAGTTATTTTTTCTTTTTTGGTTTTTTTAAAACGCTTTTAATTGAAAAAAAAAAATAAAATGTTTTGCACGCCACGCGAATATGCTTCAATGCATTACTTTTATGGAGAATGTGGAGGAAACGCTAGATTAGCAGCCAGGACATATGCTGAAAGGTACCCAAATGCTTCACATCCCGACCATCGCCTTTTCATACGGGTTCACTTGGCTTATTTGGAGGGCAGGGCACCAGGGAGAAGTCTAGGACAAGGAAGAAGTCAACGCCACCATGATGAGGCAGTTTTGCCTCTTGGGATCTGTTATAATACAAGTTTGCATTCGATTTAAGTAATCTTGGTGGAGGGAATCGCAAAGTTCAGAAAAGAGAGAGTTGGTGTTCTGATATTTTAACAGATCAAAGTCGGAGCCGGATGTCAGGTAAATCCGCCATAGTTTGTTCCTCTTGTTTTTTAAAGACCGCCGATCACTATTGTACCATGGGGGGATGAAGAAGTGCTCTTTTGTTGAACCACAGGAACAGATTGAGTAAGGCAGTTAAAAACATTAGAATAGAAAGTGTACTATCGTCAAGTGTATCTACCCATTCGTTTAACGCACTGCATGCTGTGTAGTAAATATGCCTGAACGAATTTGGATGCATTTGTGCATTGTGAAAGGGGCATGTATGCTGCCCGATTCTGTCATTTGTTTCCCACCGAATTAGAATTCAATACAATGTATATGTTTTAGTAATAATATGTATAGGTTTAAGTTCTTAGTGTGTAAGGAAATTATTTTGTATAAATAGCCTAAGTCTGATCAAATAAAATGGACTTTAAATTTGGGAGTCAAACGAAGAAACTCGGCTTATTAGCCTCCTTTTTTTATTACTCAAATCAGATCGGCTCTTTAGCCAACTTTAGCTTGAGGAAGCCCATATCCTCCATAGCTTTGTAGGATAGGCAGGGCTCATTACATGGCGATCTTGCCAGTCTTTTTTGGATAAGATATTATGTCATATAGTCCGGAAGAGCTCGACAAACTTTTTGAATATATGGATAGCCCATATCATCCGGGCGAGCCAACCGAAGATATACCGCAATATATTGCAACGTCTAAAACAGCGGGCCCAAAGCCTTTGACGATTGAAGACTACAAAAAAAGGCAAATAATCAAACATCAGCCGGAACAACAACAGCAACAGCAGCACAAAAGAAAACGCGCTATCCAGGTTAGCTGGATTAGCCAACAATGAACAAAAAAAATATTTTATTGAACAAGCAAGAAATTTGCAGCGACAGGCAAATATGAAAAATAATGAAAAACAAAAATAAATTAAAAAAAAGTATATAAGTTAGTATATAAAAACTAAAAACAAAAAAAAAAATTAATACAAATGGGAGGAAAAACGTCCAAGGAAGAGGTGATTGTTAATGCCTCAAACAATAACAATACAACTGTATTTAGTTCAAACCTATTTGTTCAGTTGCATAATAATCCCTGGCGACCTACATCAATGCCATATGCACATGTCGACGACCCAACATGCTGACCAGCTGGATTACGCCACTTGCTTTGGCATAAATTCATTTAACACAAATTCTTTTCATATAAAAATCCAATTTAATAATCTTATTGCTGACATACCTATTTTATGCAGTTCATGAAGTAGGTATGCAATTATTAATATTATATCTAGATGTAAGCATTTTTGTATCCATAGCATTAAGTATAAAAGAGGCATTCGACCCAACAATAAAAATCAATATAAACAAAACAGTTGTTAAATATTCATTCATTTTTGGTGACCCCGACGTGATCTTATTGTTTGTACAGTAAGAAACCCATTTGCTTCACGCGCAAAATCTTCATACGTCTCGAACTCTTTGTACAGTAAGAGAGTTCAGAAAATCTATCATACTACTCGAACTGTTTATACAGTTAGAGAGTTAAAAACAAAACTATCTCATCAAATCAGACAAATCTTCATCAAGCGTTTCAGATACTCTCAAGAAGAATTTGAAGATGGACGTCTTGATGGCAGAACAACGTCAAACCGGAGAGGAAATACAAACCATCATCCGGAATTTTAGTAAAGACTCTTCCACACGAAAAACAACTAAAGAGTACTTCACGTCACGACTTAATCGATTGGAAGCTCTATGGAAGGTTTTTCAAGCTAAGGACGAGGAAATTCGAGCATCGAAAATATCATTAGACGATGCATATTTTACCTCCGAGTTCTTCAACAAAATCAAAGACCTATTCCAGAAGTATAAACAAATCAAGAGTTTCCGACATCAAGGAACTCAAACCTGAACTCGAGGTACCCAACCACAAAGCTCTTATGCGGCGCCAAAAGGCATTAATGAGCTCATTATCCCGACTTGTCAACGGTCGAGTAAAAGAAGAAGCACCACTTCAATGCTTGGAGGCGATCACAAAACTGTGGAACCAAATTGAAGAAATCCATTATTCAATTTGGGAAAGCTGCGAAGATCCAGAAGCAGAGGGCTACAACCTAACATCCTATGCAGAGCTTGAATTGGTTGTACTCAAGAATCAAGCCTCGTTAAGATGTAAGACATCGATCACTTCATCAAATGAAACATCATCAGTACGAAAAACTGACTGCCCTTCGATACAGCTTCCAAAAATGATAATTCTAAAATTTGACGGAGACTATTTGAAGTGGCAGACGTTCTCGGACATCTTTACCAAGATGATCCATGAACAAAACTTACCACCCGTTCAGAAAATGTGGTATCTTAAAACAAATGTGTCAGGTGATGCAGAACGATTGCTGCGACACTTGGAGCTTACCGAAGATAACTATATAATAGCATGGGACACTCTTCAAAACCGTTTCAGCAATAAACGGGCTCAAACATCAGCACTCATTCAAAGAATTCTTGGACTACCAAACCAAAATTCTGAAATGAAAGCAATGAGAGAGTTTCATGACGCTATACATGAATGCCTCTCGGCACTCAAAACTCTTGGTATTGAGACGGATTCATGGGCTCCACTATTAATCCATCTGTTAATAAAGAAGTTAGATCGACAAAGCCATCTGCTCTATGAACAAACTCTCCAGAATCCTCGAGAACTCCAGACGATGGACGAGTTCCTAAAGTTCTTAAAAAATCGTTTTGAAGCATTAGAGGCTGTTGGAGGCAAGGAGAAAAACAAGGTTACAACAACCATAGCCACATCAAATGTTGACAGCTGCAAGGTATGCGGAACAAAAGGTCATCCAATATTCTACTGTGAAAAATTCCTGAAAATGACAGCTGCTGAAAGATTGAAGTGGACTCAAAGGCAGCGTTTGTGCGTAAATTGTTTCAAATCCAATAACAACGCAAAGGCATGTTCAGCACGATCTTGTACTAAATGCTCAGGGAAACATAATACCTTATTGCATTTAGAAAATACAAATACGAACAATCAGAACCAACAAAGAAATTCAAGGTCATTCACCAACATCGCAGCAGGTACAACAAATGCCAATACCGGCATATCAAAAACAGAACAATTAAGCTCTCCATCACCACTTACTGTAGCAACTATCCAACAAGTAAACAATAACAACCGAGACTACGTCCTTCTGGCTACAGCAAGAGTCTTAATAACTGGCAACAACGGGCAAACTTCTGAGGTCAGAGCAATTCTCGACTGAGGTTCACAGATTAATTTAGTCACAGAGAGGCTAATCAAACGTTTATCCTTAACACCAAAACCATCTTCTCTTTGTATTGAAGGCTTCGGAAGAAAAACACGAAGCTCATCACAAAGAGTCAACATCAAACTCCAATAATTATTGGGCAACTTCAACTGCAGATAAGAATCATTCATCCTACCAAACATTGTATCACCACAACCAACCCAAAACCTAGACATAACGACCTGACATATACCTGAAAATATCAATCTTGCAGATCCTAATTTCTATCAATCCGATAAAGTTGATGTTCTGCTTGGGGCAGAATTTTATCATCAATTAATTCGTCCCGAGCAAATAAAGATTGGTAACAAGTTGCCAACGCTACAGAACACAGTCCTTGGTTGGGTGGTGGCCGGAAAAATTGAAAGCACAACCTATAACATGGCAACTTGTGGAATACTTTGCGAAGAAGAATCTACAAATGATCTCATTGAGCGATTCTGGAAACTTGATGATTTCGAAGGTGCAGGAAAACCGATGACTTCAACAGAAAAGTTTTGTGAAACACATTTCACTCAGAATGTGTCCAGATCAAAAACCGGCCGATTCATCGTTCGGTTACCGTTTCGAGAAAATGGTGCAGCCTTAGGCGAATCTAAACAAATAGCACTGAATCGCTTTATGTCGTTAGAAAGATGACTCCACAAAAACCCAAACTTAAGAGAAGAGTACGTCAAATTTATGGACGAATATGAATCGCTAGGACACATGGAGGAAGTTAAACCAGAGCATGTTCTTAAACCACACTTCTTCATTCCTCATCATTGCGTGGTAAAGCCAGAAAGCAGCACAACAAAACTACGTGTAGTCTTTGATGCATCCGCAAAAACTTCTACTGGGCTTTCTCTTAATGATATACTCCATACTGGACCTACAGTTCAAAGTGAACTCTTTTCTATTTTACTTCGTTTCCGCATTCACAAATATGTCTTCACAACTGACGTTGAAAAAATGTACAGACAAATACGCATTCACGAAGAAGATCAAAATTATCAACTGATTGTGTGGAGACGGCAGCCATCTGAAGATATAAGATATTATAAACTTAAAACCGTAACCTACGGAACTTCAGCTGCACCTTACTTAGCAACAAAATGCTTACAATATTTGGCCTCTCAAAACAAAATAACACATCCAATTGGGGGTCAAATACTTTTAGAAGATTTTTATGTAGACGATTGCCTAAGTGGATCAAATAGCATCACCCTGGCAATGGAAGCTCAAGCTCAATTAACATCAGTCCTCAACAGTGCCGGACTCAAGCTTCGAAAATGGTGTGCAAACCACCCATCGCTGCTAAAAGACATTCCTCCTGAAGAGCAAGAAGTCTGTCTAGACTTCAGCGACACAATCAACTGCACAATAAAAACACTAGGCGTCATCTGGCAGCCGAAATCAGATCAATTATGTGGAAGAGCTCACGTCTCTGATGCTTCCTCAATCACCAAACGTTCTGTGAGTTCAGATCTTGCACGCATCTTTGATCCATTGGTACTTTTTGCCCCCGTGGTAGTCAAGGCCAAAATCTTCATGCAAAGGCTTTGGCTATTAAAACTTTCTTGGGACGAAGAACTTCCCCAACACCTTAAAGAAGAATGGCTTATCTTCAGAAGGAGCATGTCAGAACTCGATCAAGCAAAAATTCCTAGACACATTTTCAACAAAAGGAACCCAACTTCAATACAAATTCACACATTCGTAGACGCATCAGAACAAGCTTACGGAGCTGCTGTGTATCTCCGTTCAACATATACAGATCAAACAATAATCAACAGATTACTCTGTGCAAAGTCTCGCATTGCTCCAGTAAAGCAACAAACTCTACCTGGGCTAGAACTGTGTGCCGCAGTACTAGGAGTTGAACTCACAAACAGAGTTAGAGAAGACTTACGACTCCAAGACGCAAAGACATTTCTCTGGACAGACTCTCAAGTTGTACTGTCTTGGATAAATTCAACGTCCTCATCATTTCACACGTTCGTGGCAAATCGAATGGCAAAAATACAAGAATACTCATGGGGGGGTCCAATGGCGCCATGTCTCTTCAAAAGAAAATCCCGCAGACGTGCTTTCTCGAGGTTTATCAGCAGGAAACTTTATGTCATGTCAAATGTGGCTTTACGGACCTTTCTTCCTGCATGGAAATGAATCTGCATGGCCCCAACCCTTCACTAAAATAATAGAAGAGCCCTCCGATCTTGAACGCAAAAGAAAACAGCATTAGAACAAAGCTCTACAAGCGGAATAATTCATCAAATCAATCATCGAAATTCCTTCAAGTTTCTGCAACATACCATTGGCTATATTCTGCGGTTCATCAAGATAACCAAGAAAATTAATGTTAATCCAGAAGGACTGACAGCATTATCACCTAAGGAATTGGACGAATCCTTAACTGTCATCATAAGACAAATACAATCGTCTGAATTCAGAGATGAAATCAAAGATCTCAAAACCCACAGAGGTTTGTGCAAATCCAGTGCTTTGCTAACCCTAACACCCTTCTTAGATGACAAGAAGATTATTCGAGTAGGAGGAAGGCTAGAGGCTGCATCTATTTCATTTGATGCAAAACATCCAATATTGTTACCATACAATGAATCAATAACAAAATTGATATTCAAATTAAAACACGATGAACACAACCACTGTGGACCACAAACTCTATTTTCTATTGTTAGACAGCAGTTTTGGCCAATCAAAGGAAAGATCACGGCTCGGCATATAGTTCACAACTGCATCAGATGTACCAGGACCAGACCAAAGCTAATGACTCAAATAATGGGAAATCTTCCAGCTGATCGAGTCAGAGCAAACAGACCATTTCTTATATCCGGTGTAGAATTCTGCGGGCCTCTTTGGGTGCATTACAAAGTCAGAGGCAAAAAACCTCACAAGGTCTACCTAGCAGTCTTTTGCTGCTTCACAACTAAGGCAGTACATTTAGAGTTAGTTACAGATCTAACTACAGAAGCCTTCATTGGAGCCCTAAGAAGATTCATTAGTCGCCGAGGAAGAGTTCAAACCTTATATTGTGACAATGCAACCAATTTTGTCGGATCCAAAAATCATCTTCAAGAACTCAACAACGTATTACATACACCAAAAGCTCGGGAAGCCATCGTAAAAACAAGTAGCGATAAGGGAATACAATTTAAGTTTATTCCACCAAGAGCTCCTCATTTTGGCGGTTTATGGGAAGCTGCAGTCAAATCAGCTAAACATCTGTTGGTAAAAACAGTTTCTACAGCTTCACTCACACACGAAGAATTAGAAACTGTAGTAATTGAAATAGAATCCATTCTAAATTCAAGACCACTTACTCCACTCTCGACCAACCCAAATGATCTTGCTGCACTAACACCGGGACACTTCTTAATAGGTGAAGCCTTAACCGCTCAAGTTGATCCTGATGTTGCTCCAGAAAAAGGGAAACTCAAAAATCGCTGGAATTCAATTTGCTACTTGAAACATGAATTCTGGAAACGATGGTCCAATGAATATCTTAATCAATTACAGCATTACAGCAAAGAAACAAATGGACTCAGCATCAACAGAATATCAAGATTGGCGACTTAGTTATCATCAAAGAAGATAACACACCAACACTTCAATGGCCTTTGGGTAGAATCGTCGACATCTTTAAGGGAAATGATAACGTTGCTCGAGTGGTCAACGTCAAAACCAAGTCAGGAATAGTGAAACGAGCTATTCATCGTCTAGCCCCACTTTTTGAGGACATCGACAGTAAGGCCGAAGGAGTCAACATTGAAGACGTTCATGAAAGGGACAAAAATATACAGTCAGGATCTCAAGTTACTGATTCAACAGAAACAACAACAAAACGAAGAAAGACGTCAAGTATATCCTTAATTTCTTCAAATGGAACTTTCTGGATCCAGTCTTCTATCAATGATGATAACTAATCTACCATCATCTTACGTCAGTTTCGGAAACATATCATCAATTGCCAATCCCAATAACATTCACGCAGCCCTAGAGTTGATGCTAAAATTCAACAATACTCATCTAGAATCATTGACTACACTTCAGACTCAACTTTCAGCCTTACAAAATCAAGACCTCACAGATCTGCACAACAAAGTATTCGTCAACAGCATTCATAATCATTCCATCAGCTACTTAGCCTTGTCGCTAACTTTATGTTTTGGAATCATATTTCTGTTTAGGTGTCGAAAACAAGTGACGTCGATTCAAAATTCTACTTCGCTGCCGCAACCTCGAACACAATACAATGTCAGCGTAGTATAAGAGTTAAATGAAACCTCATTTAACGCGGGGAAGAATGTTCAGTTGCATAATAATCCCTGGCGACCTACATCAATGCCATATGCACATGTCGACGACCCAACATGCTGACCAGCTGGATTACGCCACTTGCTTTGGCATAAATTCATTTAACACAAATTCTTTTCATATAAAAATCCAATTTAATAATCTTATTGCTGACATACCTATTTTATGAAGTTCATGAAGTAGGTATGCAATTATTAATATTATATCTAGATGTAAGCATTTTTGTATCCATAGCATTAAGTATAAAAGAGGCATTCGGCCCAACAATAAAAATCAATATAAACAAAACAGTTGTTAAATATTCATTCACTATTATTCATAGATATTCTAATTATAATTTTAATAATATTTGTAATCTACCTTTCAATGAAAATTTTTAAATTTTATTTTAAAACTAATGTACATACAAAAAATTGCAAGTAATGAAGTTAAAAATATAAAAGTATAAAAAAAAAAAATTGAACAAATAAAAATTTAATTGTTGTTACGATAAAAATGTACATATATTTAAAAATATGTTGAACACAATAAAAACGTTAAAAGAAATAATAGCAAACTTTAATAAAACTCCGACAAGAAAATATTCTCAAAAATATATAAACGAAAAAAGAGATGAAATACTAGAATTAGAAGAAGAATTTAATAAAAAGTATGAAAATTCACCTAAGTAAACAAATCAGAAGGCATTGAAAACAATTATAGATAATTTGTTGGTCAGATTGAAACAAATATTAGATGATAAAAGGAAATTATTAGATATAGAAAACGTAGGAGAAGAATATATTGAAATTGATCAAAAATTAATCGAAGAAGAAATAAATAAATTAAAATTAAAAATGGCAAAAAAATTAAAAATTATACCAGAGTATGGAGGGGAAGCAGAAAAACTAACCAATTTTTTAAATTTAGTAGACTATGCTGACAGCTCTTTTAGTGATGAAAATGAAAAAAACAAGCTCATAAAATTTGTTTTAGGAACAAAATTAACCGACAAAGTTAGGAATAAGCTAAATACTGTTAAAGAACCCAAAACAATCAAAGAACTGAAGGAAATCTTTATTCAACTTTTTAAAAGTAAAAAAATTCTCTTCAAATAATTTCACAACTCTCCACTATACAACAAAATTCAAGCACAACTACTACCTTTGCAACAAAAATAGAAACTCTGGTATCAGAGCTCACTTCACTGCAATTGTTAGAGCAAGGAGATGAAAGGAGACAAAGTCAACGGTCTTCTCGGCTAGACCGAAAACACTCAATGAAGCAATTCAATTAGCAGCAGAGTTAGATTCGTCTAATGAGTTTGCACAAGTTAACCATTTCAGAGTAAATAACTCCAGGGGTAACAACTATCAAAATTTTAACAGGAACAATAGCAACAGATTTAGTAGATCAGGAAATCAAAACAACAATACTAGATTCAACACAAGATATAATAGCAATAGAAATAACAATAACAGTTACAATAATAGTAATAATATCAACAATATGAGATATTATAATAACAATAGATATAACAATAATACTAACAACAGATTCAATAATAATAGATATAAAAGTGCAAACTACAAATGCACAAAACCCAAGAACAATAAACTATATTGAAGGTTCGGAAAACACACAAGGAGTCTCCGAAGCCCAGAGAGACTCAGACTTCAGTTTTAGTACGGGAGGCAGGGTTGAGTTTTTCCGAGTGATTTTACCCGGGATGATTCTTATCAGAATTGAAAGATATTTGTATGTGTATCATAAAAATGCGCGTCAGCCGCCGCGCCCGCGGTGGACCTAGGTGTGAGGGCGGGTCAAAGTGGTAATTTTTTTTTTTCAAAAAGTCATTTTACCCGGCTCCAAAATTTGAGAAATGGTTATTGATGTTCTACTAAATACAAAAATTGCCGTCAGCTGCATGGATGGCGGTGGAAAGACCGTCATTTTACTCGGGCTGATTTTTTTACAGATGAATCTTCAACCTTTCAAGATAATAAAACAAACCGTCAGCCGCCCGGGTAGCGGTGGAAAGACCGTTCATGACGCCCTCCCAGTTGACCTGAGCGTTACTCAGTCACTTTAAATGAAAAACTGACGACTTTTATCCCCACTAACATTCGGTTTATGGCTAATTTTATTTTTGTTAGTAAGCAAACAATCTGAAAATTATAATTTCCATCGATTTAATATTAGTTTCATATTAATTTCGTCACTTTTGCCGAAGGTAACTAAATTAGTCAAGTAAACGGAACTCGAAAAAAAAAGATAGTTGCCCCATGTATTTATTTTGATTTAGCAAAATGAAACGACGAAAACAAAAGCGACCGGCACACGAGAAAATACACGAATTATGAATTGGTTGTCAAACGAATGTCGAACCAAAGAAAACAACGATAAGGTGGGTTCGAATTCGAAGTGCAACAGGTAGCACTTTCGATGCTACCACCACGGCTAGATCACAAGGGGTGGGTTCCACCAATTAATTTTATTGATCGATTAAATTATTTTGATCGATTAATTGAATTGATTGAAATAATTCTTGATTGCCACAGGGGCGTATGACCTGAAAAGTAAAAGGGCGCCAGCAATTTTTTTTATGAAAAATTAAAGGAAATTGCAAACCTTCGGAGCGGAACCGACGGTGAAAGCACTTTTAAATAAGAAGAATAAATTTATATTCCCGAAATGGGATTTTAACTCTTTTTATTAGTTTTAAAACTGATTTGCTTGGGAAACCTTTTAAATAGGAATAAAACCCAAGATCTTTTAATAAAAAAAATAGAACAATGGAAATTTGGAAATAACGTAAAATGGACCGCTATTGCTTTGTCCCGAACGGACAAAAGAAAAAATTAAAGGGTCACGCGTCTCGTAATTTCGAGAAAATTTTAACGGAACACAAGTCAACCGATTTCTTAACCTTTTTCCAAAACTTTTCACAGCAATACCAAAACGATTTAAATGTAAAATAATAATATCAAAAAAACTCTACTTATCGCTTTTTTTTCTCTGCCAACTAGACCCTCTTTGACTTCTTTTCCCTTTCTCAATTCTCCTCCCTTCGTCCACACTTTCTAGTTACTTCTTCTCGATTTTTTTTTTCTTCAAATTTTTCTTTCCCTTGCCAAAATTTCTCGACCTCTTTTTTTTCTATTTTGCCACTTTTATCACTTAAAATAAAATTCTTAAATCTTGACACTTTCCTCTCGTATTTTGCAATCTCTTCAAAATTGATCTTCGTTTTTCGGTCTCTCGAAATCCAGCGGTCCTACCTACTCACACATAACACCCCGGCTTATGCACAATCATCGTTGAATTCGCCGACCTCTGGTGTCACTTCCAGGACCGGCGAACCCAATGAACGTGTTCAGCCATTTTCCCACTATTTCTTTCAAGAAAGCTAAGCAGAAAGTTAAATGTCGTGATTCAAGAATTCTACTTCGAATTAATGAATACATTAGTCCCCTCCAAATCTAAAATACAATAATATAACAACAAAAAAAAAAAAATCGAGAAGAAATCGAAAATGGTGGAAGAAACCTTGAACAAGGAATATTTATATAATTTGGAAGGAAAAGTTGGCAGTTAGATTCCTATACTTGATTAAAAAAAATAAACTACGTCGGTGGCTTGTGTTAGATTTTGAGGGGTGTGAGGGATAAGCGAATAGCGTTCCATTTTGTACAATAATGAGAAGTCAAAATTATAGATTTAGAAAATGTAAGGAAATGAATATGTACGTTGGGCTCTCGGCCATTCTCAAAATGAGTTACATCTAGCTGCCGGGGACCAACTGTCGCCCTCTCTCTCTCTCTGCTGGATCCGACCGCAGGTCTATCCGTCACAATAGGGTGGATCAGTTATCCACGTTCGATATCGAGATTGATATCGATGATTATTGTCTCATCAAAATACTGAGAGAGTGAACCAATGGCTGATGGACCATGGCTGCCCTTCTCTCTCTCAGTACATTGACAGAAACACCTGTAGAGAAAAGAAAAAACGGCAAGGAAGGAACAAGGAATGGGATAAATGAAAGAATGACTTTTGTCGCGTTAAATTTTTACCGTGATAAACTCCACTCTTTCCTCCTTGGAAATGTGTTTACCTTTTGACCAAAAAGTAAACAATTTCCTACGGCTGGACCTGGTTACCATCACTTCAGAGGAATCCATCAGGCCAAATATGGCAGTCGGTTCGAAAGGAGATCAAAAAAGAAATAAAACAAGCAAAACAAAACAAAAAAAAAACAAAAAAAAAACGTTACTCAATTATGGGACTTTCGACTTAATTGTTTTCTGAAAATTTATTGAAAAGTTTAAGATCTTTAGTGTGCCAAGTGCCACGATCTTTTCCATTGTCATCCTCTAGGACATAGGTCCAAGAAGACAATCGTTTTCTGATTTTAAGTGGTCCGACATGCTTCGGTGCCAGCTTGGCTGCTTAATAATTCGCAGCATTAGATAAATCAAAATTACTGCGCCAAACAACATCATTAGGAAGATATTGAATATCTCTCCTCCTGAGGTTGTAAGATTCCGCAGATTTCTTGGATGCAGCTCGGAGTTTGACCGCTATATCCGCCCCAAGTTTCCTAAACCTTTCTCCTACCTCTCCTTGCGATGCTATCTCATTACTATCTATACCCTGATCACTAAGTGTCACTTCCTCCCTACCACTAGTTGACATTTCTTTGCCGAAATTGGCATAATATGGAGAAACTCCTAGCACTTCATGTTGAGAGGTGCGTATAGCACAAGCTACCTTAGCTAATTGAGAATCCCAAACTATGTGATTCTCTGAAATATAAGCTCTCAACGTTGTCTTGATAATTTGATTAATTCTCTCCGCGGGGTTAGCCTGGGGATGATAGTGTGGGGTAAACCTAATCTTGGATGAATATTCATTACAAAGCGCCCTAAGTTCCCTACTCTTAAACTGCGGACCGTTATTGAAAATGACTACTTTTGGAACCCCGAATAACAGAAACACGTTATCCTCCAACTCCCTGCAAACTGCCTTTGCCGTTGCAGATCTTAAAGAAAACAATAATGGGAATTTTGTGAGATAGTCTACAACTGTTAGAATATACATAAATCCCCTACTTGACTTGGGTAATGGACCTACTAAATCCACACTTATCATCTCCCACGGAGAAGAAACTCCTATCCTTTCAGTCGTAAGACCGGCTGGTTTATCACTAACTGGTTTCACTTGTTGACAGATTCTACAATTCCTCACGTAATTTGTTACATCTTTCCTCATTTTTGGCCAATAATATTTAGCCCCTACTCTAGCAAATGTTTTATGACATTCTTTCAAAATATCTAACCTATTCTTTTTCCCTACTACTAACTTCCACTCTTCATTACTTTCGTGCACCACTATATGTGTCGAATTGACAAACTTGTATAGTCGGCCACTCTATGCCCTCCAAGCTGGATAATCTAACGGATTCGACTCAACTAACGAAATTATTTTTGCCACCCAAGGGTCTAAATCCTCATCCGAGATCCCAGCCACTACTGGAACCCCCCTAGATAACATGTCCGGCACGACATGGTCTTTTCCCTTCCAGTGAACGATTTTAAAATCAAACTGCTGTAGCCTTACTGCCCAGCGCGCTTATCTACTTTGTGGATCTTTGAGGTTACTCAACCAAACGAGTGAGTAATGATCTGTGATGACCGTGAATCGAACACCTTCGAGATACGGCCTCAACTTCTCAATCGCCCACAAAACTCCTAAACATTCCTTTTCAGTTGTCGAATAATTCCTTTCACTTCGATTGAGTGACCTACTTAAATAACAGATGACCTTTTCGCCATCTTCAAAGGTTTGGGTTAGTACGGCCCCAATACCGTAATCTGACGCGTCGGTTTGGAATTCCTTAGCTTCCCTAAAAGCGTCTTCACATTCTTTAGTCCGGACGAACTTTTTGCTCTTTTTCAGCTCTTTTTCAGTTAAAGGCCTAACTACTGTTGCGAAGTTTGGTACGAAACGCCTGTACCACGAAACAGTTCCTACAAAGCTCCTAACCTCTTTAACGTTTTTGGGTGCCGGTATTTTAACCATAACCTCTACTTTTTCCGGATCGACGTGTAATCCGTTCCTATCTACAACGTAACCTAAAAATTTAAGGGATGGTCTGCAAAAGTTGCACTTATCCCGACCTACTTTAAGCCCTGCCTCACTAAGTCTCTTCAAAACTTCGTTAAGAATCTCTAAGAGCCATTTTTTCACTATCAGCCAACTAGACGCAAACTCTCAAGTTGGCCTACTCTAGAGTTGACTCAAACTTGAGAGTTGAGTGACAAGTTGAAATTTGTTTTTCTTCACCATTTTAAATCTCATCTCGAGAGTTGAAATTTAAATGTTGGTGTTTATCACTTAATGATAATAATCTTTTTAATATAAATTAAATTAAATATAAATAAATCATTAAGTGATAAACAGTTGGCGTACTTGAGTTTTTTGAAATTTCCCTGGGAAATTCTTGTAAGATACGTAAGTTTCAACTTAGGATTTGAATTTATTCTATGAAATTTGAATTTATTATTATTATTTTGTAATATACAATGCTTTTATATACCTACTTTAGGAGAGGCCTTTAAAATCGTTGTTGGAAAAATACGGCAAAATTAAACATAGCCTAAAAAACAGACTTTTTTATTATTCCAAGGACGCCAGGCAACAACAAGGCTATGCAGAAATACATAAGACTCAAATGGAGGCTTTAAAAGAGCACCCAATTGAATCAACCATCTCAACGGCAGCAGCAAAAAAAAGTTTTGTTCTAAGTTTTTCCATTTTATTTGGGTTTAAAAAAAATAGGTACATACATATGTATTAAATAATAAATATTTACTTATTACGAAGATTATTTTTTTCAATTTTGATTTCATTGTTCTTCGTCTAAAATTGACTGAAAATAATTTTGAATTTGAGACCTTGCGTTTCCAACCGTTGCTGAAGTTAATTGATGTTGCCTTGGGGATGGAACATTTGTATTACGCAACATATCGTCGAATCCGGGCATCTCAGGTGGAGTTTTCATCAATTGCTATGTTGTGAAGTACTGCATAAGCAATTATAATCAATTGGACGGTTTCAACTCTGCATCTTAACCCGGTAGTCAATATTGGGAATCGTCTTTTCCAAACTCCATAGGAACGCTCGACACAATTACGAGTGCGAATCTGAGACTCGTTATATAAATTTTCAATAGAATTAGAAACATTTTGAAAAGGTGTCGCCGAGTATTTTGGGTTTGAGTAACCAGAGTCACCAATAATCTTCAAATAGTTGCCTCAAAGCTGACGAATTGAAAATACGTTGATCATGCACGGAACCCTGAGAAAAGAATAAAACCGAAAGTCAGGGGCATAACTTTTATTTGTTTAGTCTGTAGATCATACCTGCCAACGAGCAATGATATCTATTATTTTCAGGTCTGCAGATGCCACGGTCTGAACGTTTATAGAGAACCAGCCCTTGCGGTTTCTAAAAAGTTCTGCATCATTTCCACCAGGCGATTGGATTCTTACATGGGTGCAATCTATTGCCCCGATGGTTCTTGGAAATATGGCTATATCATAAAATTCTTTTGCTGTTTCTAACCGTTCTCTTCGTGTTTTGGGCATGCGAACAAACTGGGATGCAAGGTTAGCAATTGCATTTGACACCCGCTTCAAAACACGATGCACTGTTGAAATACTTACGCCAATAAAATCAGCAACGGCCAATTGGATTGACCCGAGTGCATAATACCTCAGCACAATCAATAATTGGGTAATCGGTCGTAATTCGCGCGATCTGCTCATATTATGTGAGTTAGCATAATTTTAACTAGGGAATATTCAAGATATTTCACTGCGTACCTTATTTCAGCGCAAGGCAAACTACCTTTTATCAATTCCAGGAGCAAAATTGTCGTACGTTTTGAAATTCAAAATCGGTAGATAAAATCATGGTCGTCCCATTTTTCAAGCCCGACCCGTGGACACATTTTATACTGTCTTCTTTCAATCGCCAACAATTCTTCTTCATCTTCGCTTTCGGAATCAGACGATGGATGATTTTCCCAATAGTAATTTTCTCGGAACATTTTATTTTAAAAATATTTGTTTACAAACCGAAACCGAGAACAATTTTTGATAGAAGATGCAGCAAAATTTATTATAAAATTAAATTTGACAGCAGACTCTCCGGTTTCCTCTTTCAACTTCTACTATTTTCGGAAGTTGAGAAAACTAGAAGTTGAGCAACTCGAGAGTTGAGAGTTGAGAATCGAAAGTTGGAACCGTCAACTTTATGTGAAGAAAAACAAAATCACAAGTTATGAATAAAAATCCTCAAGTTGAGTTCAACTTGTGGTGAAGAAAATGGCTCTAAGTGTTTTTCAAATGTATCTGTGACGATAATGATATCATCAAGGTACACGAAAACGAATGGCTCCAACTCAGGCCCTAAAACACTATCAATAAACCTCTGCCAAGTCGCAGGAGCATTGCGTAAGCCGAAAGGCACCCGCTTAAATTGGAACAAACCCCTGCCAGGAACCGTAAAAGCTGTAAACTTTTTAGATTCTTCTGACATTGGAATTTGCCAATAAGCCGATTTACGTAGTCGTGCCATAAATACTGTTACACATATTTTTTTTTTGAAAATAAAGAAGACGAATATCAAATATGTTATAAATTTTATTAAATATGCTTTAAAATAGTATTACAAATTAAATTATCTACTTTCTACCCAAAATGGCCACCCTTGGCTTTGACCCGGGCCTTGATTTGCTTCGGCCAATCGTCTATGGCAGCACGCACCTTTTCCTCAGGAAAATTCGCCACTGTTGGACAAATCTTGATTTAAGGCTTTCCAAATTCGGATGTCCCTTGTGGCAAGCCATCAGCGCTAATTCTGTCCAAAAAGAATTATCCAGGGGATTAAGATCTGGACTACCTGACGGCCAATCGGATGCCTTGCTGAACTTAAGAACAATCTTTTCTTTTTTAGGATTTGGCTTTATGGGCTGGAGCTGAGTCCTGCTGGAATACCCAATGCCGTTTTTTTTAAGAGATTCATGTTGAGTGGTTTTACCTCTTTCTTCAAAATGCCTTCTTGGTAGTTTTTTGCGTTGGTTTTACTCCTTATTCACAAAAATGTAACTTGGTGGTGCTTCATAGGGGACTCCCCATTAAACCATCACTGAACTCGAATGATGACCCCTTTTGACACTGCCAATTTTTTCTTTTCCTTCCTGAGTACTCCGAGCATAAACTTTGTCATTTTGGAGGTTGAATTTTTCCTTAATGGTAAAAATTTTTTCATCTGAAAATAAGATGTTTCGATGGCGTGCTGCCATAGTCGATTGGCCGAAGCGACTTAAGGCCTGGGTTAAAGCTAAGGGTGGCCATTTTGGGTAGAAAGTAGATAATATAATTTGTAATACTATTTTAAAGCATATTTAATAAAATTTATAACATATTTGATATTTGTCTTCTTTATTTTCAAAAAAATATGTGTAACAGTATTTATGGCACGACTACGTAATATCAAGTGATGAAAGAAACCTAGCATTCCCAAGCTTATCCAAAATCGCAGAGATAATTGGAAGCGGATAAGCATCCCTTTCTGTTGCCTGATTCAACTTCCTATAATCGACGCACAACCGAAAAGTACTGTCTTTTTTTTAATTAAAACAATGGGCGAAGCTAACTTTTGCGCAACAAATTAGCATTCAAAAAGCTACAAATTCAGAGAAAAAAAAAAGTTCAAAATAATTTGTTTTGGCCATTCCGCTGGGGTTTTCTCGTTTAAGCCGCCTTATTTTAGCGGAAACTTTAATATAAAAAAAACTATGCGAACTACAAAATGAATTTTTGCGCAACAACTTAGCATTCAAAAAGCTACAAATTTGAGCATAAAAAAAATTTGGTTTTCTTATTTCCGTCCGCTAACTTCAGTCTTATTTTGGCGGATATTTTAATATTTAATAAACCGTTAGAGCTACAAAATCGGGGTTCGCACTAAATGCAAGCATTCAAAAAGCTACAAATCTTGGTGCCTATTAAAATAACATATTTTTATTATTTAAGATTTTTACCGCTAACTTCAGACTTATTTTAGCGGAAAATTGAATAACTAAAAAAATAAAAGAGCTACAAATTTGCGGTTTTCGCACCAAATTAGCATTTAATTAGCTACAAATTTGGATAACAAAATAAATCGATTCCGCCAAAAAGTGTCCGCCAAGATAGGGGACGTTAAAAATTTCACATATATGATCAAATCCTAAGAAATTTTTATTACATTGTGAACAATATGGTGTTTGTTATTTCCTGCAATAAAACATTGTCTCTCAAAAGTAAAACTTCATTGTTACTATCCCAAAGATATAACAAAGTAGAAAATCAAAGCAATAAACTCCTCATTTTAATCAACTTACAATGCTTATAAAACAGATAAATATTGTGTTTTATCATATTTTCGAATTTTCGTTACTGAAACAAGAATTCTTATATTTAAAAAATCATCATTTTTTTGTGGCAGGAAAAAATTAAGCAAAAAATTGCATTTTACTTTGGTCTATGCCCGCCAGTATTGCCGCAGTTAAATTTTTGTTTATATTTCTAAAACAGACATTCATAACAGAAATCAAGTTAAATTTAAATAAGTACATACATATGTATATCAATGTTGCCTTCTTTCGAACCCCTATTAAATGTTTAGTTCTAGAAAATAAATTTCTAATTAAGATTTAAAATGGATTAAAAAACCCAAAAAAACATAATTTTGCCTTTTTCTTATTGCTTCACAAAATATCGTTTTTTTTTTTGGCCGTCTGTGTTAAATTATAATTAATTTCTTGAGCTATACCGCAGGTACCAACAGAAAATAAAATTAATCTTTACAAATTCAGAGATATTTATTTAATGAAAAATATTAAAAGAATGAAAATAATTTAAATACAAACTTGATATAAATTCTATATTAAATAATTTTAAAGTGTTTTATATGTAATTTATTGAACGTAAGGTATTTCTCCAACACTCCTCCTCGTTCAATTAATATTACATTTATTTCTTAAGTAAACATGTTTTGATTCTGATAAAGGTTTAGTCAAAATATCTGCGACCATTTCTTCTGTTGAACAATACTCGCATTCAATAATTTCCTTTCTTATCAAATCTCGAATCGTTTTGTATTTAGTATCAATGTGTTTTGTTCGATACGAAAATTTATGATCACGTACTAATTCAATGCAACTTTGATTGTCTTCATAGATCCGTGTTGGAGATTTGATTGGTTCATCCATTTCTTCTAATAGTTGGCGTATCCATTTTGCTTCCTTCGCTGCTTCTGATAGTGAAATGAATTCTGCTTCACATGTTGAAGATGCAACTAAATTTTGTTTGTTGCATGACCAGCTTATTGTTCCTCCATTTAAGAAAAATATTCTTCCATTATTTGATTTTCGTTTGGTTTTGTCATCTGCCCAAGTTGCATCAGCATAACCATACTCTAATAACTCTTTTTTAATTTTTGTTTCGTTGTTCCTATGTAAGTTTGACTGCATTCTTCGTTTGTTAAAAACGGACAAAATGGAACATTCTGACCTTGTTTACAAAATAGATTGTAAAGGAAATTCGAACGAAGAATGCAGTCAAACTTACATAGGAACAACGAAACAAAAATTAAAAAAGAGAATTTCAGGACACAAATCAGACATAAAAAATAACGCTCCGCAAAAGACAGCACTGGCAGCACATTGTCTCGCACACGGCCACACTCCAAACTATGATGAAATAAAAGTACTGCAAAGAGAAGATAACCAGACCAAGAGGTTCATCATCGAAACCCTTCACATACTCAACGCAAACAATACAATGAATAAAAAAACGGACACAGACAATGTATGCCCGCAATACAAACACTTGTTGGAGAAGAGGAGACAGTTTTAACACCAGATTCATGTTTATAAACCTTTTTAAAATTTCTTTTATTTTGTTACTTGTGAGTCTAACTTTTTGGTGCTAAGTTCAACGATTTTTCATTTTGAGCTGTAATATGTTTTAAACTTTTAACTTTATAAATATTTATTGTGAGTGTATGTTGTTATTGTAAAATTGCAAAATTTGTTAATTTATATTTATCAATGCAAATATAGATTTCCTTTTTGGTTTTCACCTGATGATGTCCATAGACATGGACGAAACGTCGTGAACAAAAATCAAATTGTTTTATTTCTGACCTGAAGCCCACAAATCAACAAACACATATTTTCATAATATATGATGATTGACAAAGTGAAAAGTTACCTTTTTCGTCTTTTGTCACTTCCATTCCAAGGTAGTGATTTATGGGTCCCAAATTTTGTATCTTGAAATTCTTCTGTAACATACCTTCAATTTGTCTCATTTGGTTCATTGATTTACATGCTACAACTAAGTCATCAACGTATACAATTAGGTAGCAGAATTGTTCATTAATTTTCTTCGTATACATGCATGGATCGTTATAGCTTTGTTGAAATCCACTATCATCAAGTACCTTATGAAGCGTATTGTTCCAAGATCTAGCTGCTTGTTTTAGACCATAGATACTTCTTCTTAACAAACAAACCTTTGACCCGTCTTCATACCCTGGTGGTGGTCTCATATAAATTGTTTCTGTTAGGTTCCCATTAAGGAATGCAGTTTTAGCATCTAAATGGTGAACAAGCATTTTTCTTTTTGCTGCGACTGATAACAAGATTCTAAATGTCGTATGCATCACGACTGGTGCAAAAACCTCATCGTAGTCTTCGCCGTACTTCTGTGAAAAACCTTGAGCAACATACCTGGCTTTATATCGCTGTATTTTTCCGTCTAATCCAGTCTTAATTTTGAAAACCCACTTTCCACAAATCGCCTTTTTCTCGGGTGGAAGATCGACGAGATCCCAAGTGCTATTTTCTTCATGCGATTCCAGCTCTTCTTGCATTGCAGTTAGCCAATTCTCTCTTTCATCAGATTCGATTGCTTCAGTATAATTACGTGGTTCTTTTACTTCTTTGGTGGTATTCACTTCTTCAATTAGACGCTTCGGTGGAACACCTTTGTTTAATCGGCTTGAAGAACGTATCTGAACATTTTGATTTTCTTCGATTTCAACAGATATTTCATTTGCACCGTTTTCTTCAGAATCTAACTCCTCCTGAAGGATATGTTCTTCTTCTTGATTTACAGGCTTTTCGTTTTTAGAGCTCTCTTCATTTGACTTTGAAAGATTGACTGAGACCTCATTGTTTTTAAGTTTAAATGCACAAAATCGTACATCTCGACTTATGATGACTTTTCTTGCAGTCTTGTCATAACATCTATAAGCTTTAGCTTTGTCATCATATCCAAGGAATATAGCTTCTATACCTCGATCGTCTAACTTACGTCGTTTAATATCTGGTACATGAACAAAACATTTAGAACCAAAAATTTGAAAATGTTTGATACCTGGTTTAACGCCGTTCCATAATTCAAATGGTGTTGTATTTGAAGATTTTTTTATCATCCGGTTTTGAACAAAATTTGCAGTTGATATTGCTTCTCCCCAAAAACTGTTGGGTAGCCCAGCATCTATCAACATACAACGTGCCATTTCTACTAATGTTCTGTTCTTTCTTTCGGCTTTCCCATTTTGTTGAGGACTGTATGCTGCTGTGAACTGTTGTTGTATTCCTTCTGACTTCAAGAATTTTGTCAGGTTTGTCCCAGAGTATTCCCACCACGATCAGATCTGATTACCTTCGGCTTTTGTGAAAAATTCGTTTTGCAAAATTCGACAAACTGCCTTAATGTTTCTTCAACTTCCCCTTTATGTTTAAGCAAATAAACAACTGTAAAAGCCGAATAATCATCAATGAACGTGACAATATATCGCTTTCCAGCGTGGGTGGCAGTTTGCATTGGTCCGCATACATCAGTGTGAATCAAATCTAATCTTGCCAATGATTCACTTTTGGATTTCTTGGGAAACGGCAGCCGCGTCATCTTTCCTTTCATGCAAACATCACAAACCTCTTTGATACCACAGTCAACAATATTTAAACCATTGATGGACCCGTTGGTAAACATTTTTCGAATTGCATCTGGATCTCTGTGTCCCATTCTTCGGTGTAGTTGATGAATGCAATTATCATTGTGTTCAAGCACAGCACAAACTTTGTTATGCTGTCTCAAAACATATAAGGAACCAGTTGCATCCGCAACACCAATTTGCTTACCTTCATGCTTATTTTCACAAATTCTGTCATCAAATTCGACACGAAACCCATTTTTCGTCAGTTGCTTGACAGACAACATGTTGCCAGTGAGACTAGGTGCATACAAAACTTCTGTGGCTCTTGCTTGAAGTTCATTGCCGCTTTCATCCAAAAATGTCAACGAACCTGTGCCTATTCCGTGAACTTTTGTAGAATCACCATTTGCTAGTTCTACTGAGCTCTTGTAGGTCTTGTCAATTTCAGCAAAAAACGATTCAGAATTCACAACATGCCGAGTTGCTCCAGAATCAATAATCCAACCTGATTCCTTTCCTTGTCCAAAAGTGAAAAGATAATCTCTTGAGCTATCACTTGGCTTCGTTTGGCTTTCGGATGATTCTTCAACAGTATTGACCCTGTGGAGAAATTTTGAATTCTTCTTCTTGAAATTTTGTTTCGCTAACCATTCTTTATATTTGCTGCAAGATGTCTTAAGATGACCTTGTTTTCGGCAGAAATAACAAACAATGGTGTTAGCTACGGTTTTCAAAATTGCATCCCCAGAATGTCCACTTGCATTGAAATGACGTTCATATTCTGCAATAACCCGTTCTTGAACAAGAGCAAACGTAATTTCTTCTTCTCTACGAGATTCAAATGAAGTTATTAGAGCATCATAACTTTTTGGTAAGCTGCTAAGCAACATTGCAACATTTATCGGAAAGTGTTTCTTCTCCAATATCGCTCATTTTAGTAAAAGGTCTTGCATTTTATTAATGTGTGCTCTTGCATCACCCCCTTCTTCTAGTTTTAATGAACAAATCGATCTCATCAGAAATACTTTATTTGTGAACGTATTTTTCTCGTGATAATTCTTGAGAGCATCCCATGTTGACCTTGCTGTAGTCTTCGTTCGGATATGAGCAAGTTGATCATCTTCAACGCATAACCCAATTGTTACTCTAGCTTCGTCATCCAAGTTCTCCCAATCATCGATTTCTTTTTGATTGGTTGCTACCCCTGCAGCTATAATTGGTAATGGTTTTTCTCCCAATATAACTCGCTTCCATAAATTTTGTTTACGAAGCAACAATTCCATTTTGAATTTCCAATTCGCATAGTTATTGTTATTTAGTTTAACAATTTTGGATTTAAGTCCATCAGCCATTCTTGGATTCTTTTATATATTTCTTTAAATCTTGAATTTCTTAAATTATTCCTGTGGTACAATTAAGTCTCATAATCTGTTAAATTATAATTAATTTCTTGAGCTATACCGCAGGTACCAACAGAAAATAAAATTAATCTTTACAAATTCAGAGATATTTATTTAATGAAAAATATTAAAAGAATGAAAATAATTTAAATACAAACTTGATATAAATTCTATATTAAATAATTTTAAAGTGTTTTATATTTAATTTATTGAACGTAAGGTATTTCTCCAACAGTCTGTTGACATTTGATACGAAATATTCATGAAAAGTAAAAATGCGTTTTTATGACAAGACAAATCATGCAATGTAAAAAAAATTATTTTTATTTTTAATTATGAGTTCTTAAAACAATTGTATAATTTACGTGTATTATGGTCGTCTTAAAATCTGCAAACTGTTTAATATACTTCTGACAACTTTTCAATCCTGCGGCAACTCTGCCATGTAAAGCAACTCTTTTCATGTCAAAGCAAAATGGCTGACTGTCAAAATATCAATCAGCTTTGTTATCGAAGGTTCTAGAAACTCAACTACAACATCACTTGAATCTTAAGAAATGTTGAAGTTTTGTTTCAAATGCAAAGCAAATGTTTTTTTTTTTCTTTTTCTATTTTGGTACTTTGGATAGGTAACTATCCGTTTTGTTTGTTCCATTCGTGTTATGCGAAATGTAACGAAACAAAGCACAAGTAGAGTTTCATCTTTGTTTTGATATTGTTAATAGCAATAAGAAGATTGAAATGTAATTAAAAAAACAATTTTGGCGATTTACTCGTATGCTCGTTTTTAAACCAAGAAGTGTTATTCAAAGAATGATGTGTATTTTATTATAATATACACACATATTTTTCTAACAGTATTGTGAATATACAACACCTATTAACTTATTGTTATATATATTGTAAAAAACTTGTTCTAATTGAAATTATGTTAAAATAAACATTTAATAGGAAAAACGTTATAAAAATGTTTTTGTCATTTGTTTCCCCCTTTTTGACTGTCAATTATATTAAAGTTACGAAAATGTTTTTATAGATTGTTTTAAGAAAGTTATTTTAATATTTAAGTTAGAAGATAACGAAATAGAAATTCAATAGATGTATTAAAACTTTTTACGAACCATCAAATGTTAAACTTGCTTAAAATCTTTTAATAACAACTTCAGTTTTTTGAAAACAAGTTCAAACTGTTATAAAACCGATTTATAGCATTTAAATTCAAAAGTTACAATTGTTTTTTGATGAACAACTGAGAAATTGAGTTACAACAATTAATATTGCAAATTACTTCAACAAAACACAAATACAACAGAATTCTTGTTACAAATCGAATTATGTGCTACTCGGGGTGGCAGTTATGGAAAAGTGAACTTCCAAGGTTAATTCAGTGTCGTGTGCCAAGATGTCATAACACGTACCTTCCTTCAGCCGACAAAATAATTCTTCACATTTTCGTCGATGCCAGTGAAGAGGCATTTAGTGCTGTTACGTATCTTAGGATTGAAGTTGGAGGCCTGGTTTCTGTTTCTTTCATTTGCGGTAAGACAAGGTGCGCTCCTAAGAAACTAATATCCATTCCGAGACTCGAGTTGTCAGCCGCTGTTCTGGGTAACAGACTTTGCAATTGGTTATTGAACATCATGAAGTGCCGTTTGGTGAGAAGATATTCTGGAGTGATTCGAAGACTCTTCTTAACTGGCTTAAATCAGAGCCCCGTCGCCAAAAACAATTTGTGGTCTTTCGTGTAGCTGAAATTCTTGAAAGCAGCCAAGTGAGTCAGTGGCGCTGGATACCGTCAAAACTCAACCCAGCAGACGAAGCGACACGAGCCAGATATCCACCGAATTACAACCCTGAAAACAAGTGGTTAGATGGTCCATCATTCCTCGCATTACCTGAAGACAGCTGGCCCGCAATTCCCGATGACATTGAAAACTTCATTTGTCAAGAAGAAATTAAGCCGAAGTTTGTTCTTCTCGTTAAACTGTAAGTACACAACTCTTTGATCTATCCAGGTTTTCGAAATACCCGAAGTTACTCAGAACGTCGGCATGGGTAATCCGTTTTATCAAAGGGTGTCGAGGGAATTCGAAAGAAAAGGGAGAACTCTCAGCTTCAGAGATACAAAACGCAGAACGAATACTGCTATCTTTAGCACAGCGCGACGCATTTTCTGAAGACATTATAGATCACAAATACAACAGAATTCTTGTTACAAATCGAATTATGTGCTACTCGGGGTGGCAGTTATGGAAAAGTGAACTTCCAAGGTTAATTCAGTGTCGTGTGCCAAGATGTCATAACACGTACCTTTCTTCAGCCGACAAAATAATTCTTCACATTTTCGTCGATGCCAGTGAAGAGGCATTTAGTGCTGTTACGTATCTTAGGATTGAAGTTGGAGGCCTGGTTTCTGTTTCTTTCATTTGCGGTAAGACAAGGTGCGCTCCTAAGAAACTAATATCCATTCCGAGACTCGAGTTGTCAGCCGCTGTTCTGGGTAACAGACTTTGCAATTGGTTATTGAACATCATGAAGTGCCGTTTGGTGAGAAGATATTCTGGAGTGATTCGAAGACTCTTCTTAACTGGCTTAAATCAGAGCCCCGTTGCCAAAAACAATTTGTGGCCTTTCGTGTAGCTGAAATTCTTGAAAGCAGCCAAGTGAGTCAGTGGCGCTGGATACCGTCAAAACTCAACCCAGCAGACGAAGCGACACGAGCCAGATATCCACCGAATTACAACCCTGAAAACAAGTGGTTAGATGGTCCATCATTCCTCGCATTACCTGAAGAAAGCTGGCCCGCAATTCCCGATGACATCGAAAACTTCATTTGTCAAGAAGAAATTAAGCCGAAGTTTGTTCTTCTCGCCAAAACTGTAAGTGTTGTGTGAAACACTATCTATGGTTTCACATCGAACCATAACCCACCCCAAATCGTTTCATGTTCAAGGCCAATGTCAGCACCATAACATTCAAAATGATAAACAAACATTCGATTGCTTGGTGCATGACACAAATCAAAACAATTACCTGACGACGATTCAGTTAATTCATATACTGAAGCGTCATCAAAATTTTGTAACAACAATACTGCGGCCAAATAATGCACTCAATTGAACTTTGCGAATGCACTTAATGCTGACGCAATTTAAATAATATAAAATAAATAAAGTAAAATAAATATTAATAAAATAAAAATTAATATGTTAAGTGACATAGTTTTAAGTTAGCAATGTAAGGTAATTCTGAGTATAAATAGTTGGTAGTTTTAGTAAGTAATTGTATTCAATGTTCGGAACTATTCGAACAGTTAATCAAGAGATATTAAAGTAATAATATAATTAAATATATATACTATATCCAGTCTTTTGAAGTGGGAGAATAGCAAAAGTGAGTATACTAACCAGCTATTTCAGGAAATCGGCGCTGAGCGCCTAGAACTCTGGCTTTTGTTGGCGAGCCGTAAGGCCAACAAATTAGGGACCTTTTCCTCTAGAATCCCTTCCTTTCCCTTAAAGTGCAATCTGCACAACACAACAATCTTGTGCAATCTGCACAACACAACATTGGCGCACCCGGTAGGATGGTGATGAGTTCAGAGCTTAATCCAATCATGAAAACTGAAGAATTCTCTGACTTCAGTAACACCATATATCGAACACAATAAATATATGAAGTGTATTTTTTTTTCGGAAAGGTCAGTAATACTATTGTTTTCTCCTAATTCTTTTTGGCAACTTCTAGCTGTAGAATGGCTACACTATCATAGTTTATGGCATCAAGATCTACTAATACGGAATTCAAAGAATTGCTCGATGCATTTCAGCAATTAAATAGGGAGCAAGTAGATCAGGGTCAAGAAATAAAAAATTTTAACACAACCTTACTCAGTGAGTTAAAATCACTAGTGGGTAAGGAAGTGTATGAATTAATAAGCAATCAATTAAGCATCCATTGGGGTCAGTTCTCGAGACTCGAGGCCACTGACGCCATTTTGAACTTTTACATAGACGCCGTAAAAAAACAGCAGGAACACCGAGAAAAGATGATCGAAGATCTAAAAACTGAATTAAAAAATCAAAGAAAAGTTCAGACACAATTGATAGCCAATCAACAAGAGGCCGAACAAACGAACCTTCAAGCGGAAGAAACCATATCAAGGTTGGAAAGACAGTTACCCTGCAAACAGAAAAACAGCAGGTTGAAACCGACTACAACTTATACAAGATTAAAGGAAACGATTTGATCCGTCAAGCCGATAAGTTCAAGAAACTCGAAGCGGCATATATCGACCAAATAAAATTTTCGAAAGGAGAAATTAGGAAATTCAGGGAAAGGTTAAACACTCCAACAAAAAACAAACCCTTATTCATGCCTCTCTCAAAAGAGATTCTAGAAACACCTAATAAAAAATTGCTTTTTACTGAAACAAAACCTAACGAGCAGGAACCTCTCGAAATAGTTGAACAACAATCAATCAAGGTTTCCAAAATGTCATTGGGATTTGAGAAATTACTCAAATTGTCCCCAAGGTGGTACAAAAATTGTTAACTTTCCTTACATGCATTCGCCCTGTCAGGGACCACATTCCCGCGGAAGACGAAAAAGCATTTATACAAATCCTTACCACTCAGTTACGAGAGGATGCTCTCGACCTTGTCACTACCTCTAGACCAACTACCTTCACGGAATTTGAGGAAATTCTTAACAGGACATATTTACCAATCGAAGATTATAATGATCTTGTAAACTGTTTAATTACCAGTCGCCAAAGCCCATTTGAAACCTTGAATACTTTTGTGAGTAGACTTCGACACTCTCTAACCCAATGTCGAGAGGCAGCGGATATTAAATATGGTGATAAGTCGGACATAGTAAAAAACCAATTAGAAGGTTTTGCTAAATCAGCTTTAGCTTCTGGTGTATCGAATAAACAGTTGGGCCAGTACTTGGTTACGATAGGGAAACAGTCATTAGAAGAACTAATAAGACCAGCGTTTAGCATGGAGAAACATGTACAGAGGGTAGAAACCATACCCCTCTCACATACTTCCTGCCATTATACTCAAGCAAGTGAACCACCCTGCACTGAAAAACGCCAAACAAGCATAGTTCAGAATGTTTCTAAAACTTTTGACTCTGATGGTAAGAATAACTTGCAATTTCTGCCATCTAAAGGGACACACGTATAGTGAATGCCTTAAGCGACAAAACACCCCCATATGCCAGTTATGTAAAAATTACGGGCATGAAGCCACTACCTGCAATAAAGGTTTTAATCAGAACTCATACAGGGGAAACCAACAGATATTAAACCGGGGTAATTTTCAAAATTCCTACAGAAACAATCAACCTTTCAATAATAGAAACTCCCAAAACAATTACAACAGGAGTAACCCCCCCCCCCATAGTCAAAACGACACGCGAAATGACTATAGTAGAGACAGATTCCAGACATATCAACCTCAGAAGAATTCTGATCAAAATAGATCTAATCCATTTAGGAATGATAATGCCAACCGAGTTAATAACGAAAAACGAGTATTCCATATGGAAACGATTTGTGATTGGTGTGGGAGAACTAACCACACAATCAATGAATATACCTTCAAAAATAGGTGGGAAAGTACCCAGTCGGGAAACGCCCACTAGTCGCCCAAAAGCTCCCCGGTTCGACTCTAATTGAAACTAAGGAAAACCTAGGGCAAGCCCAAATAAAATCCCAAAAAACAAAAAAAATCTGATCCTATTCAGGACTCAGAATATTTTAAATTATGTAAAAAAATAAAACTTCCGTCCGTAGAAATTGGGATAGGAATTGGAAGAACCAGCAAACTACGTTTATTAGTAGACACTGGTTCAGAAGTAAGCCTTCTAAAGAAAGAAGCATTAATAAATAAGGGGTTTATAAATACTAAAAAGAAGTTAACCGTTAACACACCTTGTGGTTTCTGCTATACACTAGGAGAATGCAAAGGGACACTTGAAATACCAACACTTCCTACCTGAGAATTTCAAATTATAGAAGATGACCTAGCCATCCCAGGCGATGGAATTTTAGGGTATAATTTTCTGAGCAAATACTGTAATGTAGATGGTCCTAACAAATTATTAACATTTTCACAAATACACGAAAGTTCCACAGGAATACAAGTAGATGAGGTATTTAGTATCTCATTGTTAGATTCTGAAGTAATTGAAGAGAATGGGTTGTACATTCCGCATAATGGAAGCTGTTTCACGAGGGCTCACTCACACGTGGATACCCCGAACAAAACAGACCAATCTCAACAGAAAAACCACAACCAAAAGATGGAAGGTAATGCGGAAAAAACCTCACTAAATGATGAAAATAACCTCGAAGATGATTGTATTTTGCGGCGCGATAATGCGACCGGCCTAGACAATAATTCCGAAAGTTTATTTTCAAAAAACACAACTAACTTGCAATTATCCATGTCTCAAGATCCGCCTCGCAAAGTGGAACAGAGAGACATCGGGCAAAGTCACGTTGTGGCTGATGAGAATGTTGAGCTACAGAAATCTTCAATGAGCAGAGGTTCTGATAAGCAGAAAAAACATAAGTTCAGACAAAGAAAGAGGAATAAGATACCTTCAAAGAACGGAAGCAACGAAAAGATAGAAGGAGAATTTAAGAAAATTAGAAATATAAATATATCAGATAACAAGAACAATTGCCATCAGCGCCATAAATTATATACTGCAGATGCAGGAAATTATCAAGAACTTCAAAAAGAAGAACTAGTTGGTTTTCAACAACAAACAAAAGAAAAAACAGACAATAAACACGTATCAAACGAAAATTTAACATTAAGAAATGAATCACAAAGATTGCTTAAAATTAAGTATACCATTCAAGAAATATATAAAATGATAATTACTTTACTGCACACATTGATACACGCGGCTATAATACTTAGTCCAGCTCACCAAGATAAGATAGAAAATAATTTACAAGAATCACTAGAAAATAAGAATAGTATAAATGTAAAAACTTTAAGTGTAACTTTAGAACAAGAATTACAAATAATCCCTAGGGCGAAAACAATAGTAGAAATCCATATTCAATGTGATGAACCAATGATATGCTTATCCAAACAAATAGTGGATGGTGTATTTATAGGTTATTGTTTATTACCAACAGGACAAGCTAGGATTCGTGTACCCATAATAAACACGCGTCAACAGTTTGTTTCAATAAAACACGTTAATTTAGAGCTCGCAAATTTAAGCGAATATGAGGTTTTAAACTTAAACGACTGTGGTAAAAGGCCAGGTACTAGACATGTATCTTACTATTACAATAGAATTGACAGTGAATATAGGAATACACGAGTTGAAGCTCTTAAGACACAACTCAACAAAGATGAGACATTAAACAATGAAGAAAGAAATGCTATAACGGAACTCTGTGCACATTATAATGACATATTTTTTCTTCCGGGAGACAATCTCTCCCATACGATGACAATGCAACATGAAATACCAACCAAACAAGATCAAGCCCCTTTAAATACTAAAATGTATAGGCTACCAGAAAAACAAAAAGGTATAATCAACGAACAGCTTGCAGAGATGCTCGAAAATGACATCATACAACCAAGCAAAAGCCCTTGGAACTCGCCACTTTTAGTGGTACCTAAAAAGGCAGGTCCAGATGGTAAAGTACGATGGAGGGTTGTTGTTGACTTCCGGAAGTTAAACGAGTGCACTGTAGGAGACGCCTTCCCATTACCCCGAATAGAGGACATACTTGACCAACTAGGGCATGCCAGATACTTCACAACTCTTGATTTAGCTAGTGGGTACCACCAGGTTCTCGTTGATTCAAAAGACAGGGAAAAAACTGCTTTCAGTACGGCTTATGGACACTATGAGTTTAAACGTATGCCATTTGGACTCAAGGGAGCCCCGGCAACTTTCCAACGGCTCATGAACTATATCTTAAAGGGTCTACAAGGTCTAGAATGTTTCGTTTATCTGGACGACAAAGTCGTCTATGGTAAGAATATAAAGGATCACAACAGGAAGCTGCATTTAATTTTTGATAGGCTGCGGGAACACAATTTGAAACTAAACGTAGAAAAATGTCAGTTTCTCCGTTGCGAAGTTGTGTATTTAGGACATAAGTGTTCCGCAGAGGGAGCACATCCCGATCCCGGAAAAACTAGTTGTGTACAAAATTTTCCTGTTCCTAGAACTCTCAAACAGACACAATCATTTTTAGGACTGGCAAATTATTACCGCAAATTTATACCCCAGTTTTCAAAGATAGCCCGACCGATTACTAATTTAACACGAAAAGACGTCAAATTCAAATGGACCGATAAGTGTCAGGAAGCTTTTCAACAAATAAAAGAACTTTTAGTATCCCCCCATTATTGATTTATCCCGACTTTAGCAAACCATTTATATTAACGACAGACGCCAGTGACGAAGCAATAGGAGCTGTTTTGTCTCAAGGAAAGATAGGAAAAGACAAACCAATTGCGTATGCTAGTCTTAGTGTACTACACAAAACTGAACGCAACTATTCCACTAGTGAGAAGGAAATGCTAGCGATAGTATGGGCCACAAAGAACTATAGATGTTATTTATTAGAACGACAATTTACTGTATACACAGACCACGAACCATTAACAGGTAATTTTAGAACAAGAGATCCAACGTCAAGACTTATCAGATTTCATCATAAACTATCTGAATACGACTGTACACTGAAATATAAACCAGGGAAAAAGAACAATAATGCGGATGCACTAAGTAGGATCCCTACAGATGGAACAGAAGGTGAAAAAATACAAGTTAACAACCGACCTAATAGGTCGTTAAAAAATATCACGTGTTTAGCATTGACTAGAGCACAACGCGCTAAACAGAACAATGACGAAAACAAAGACAAGGGAAAAGTTATTGACAGCAATTATACGGACTCAGAAACACCTAGAAACGAAGAAACACAACAACAAAGTGTGACCCAAACCAGTAATCGAAAAGACGTACAGAGAAAGACTCCTGACGCAGACGAAATATAAACCATTCTTAAGGACTATCATGACTCTCCATTCGGTGGTCATCAGGGTGTTATAAATACTTATAAACGCATTAGAAGGAACTACAAATGGCCTAATATGTTCAGGGACATTTCGAAGTATATAAGACGATGTCCAAAATGCCAAAAAATGAAAGCAAGTCCAGAGGCGAAAATGCCAATGGTGATAACGGATACTTCCCATACCCCATTCGATAAAGTATATTTAGATATATTAGGTCCACTACAGGATTCTCACATAGGAAACAAGTACATTTTAACCTTTCAAGATTACCTCACAAAATACGTAGACTTTTATGCAATACCAAATCAAGAGGCAGAAACAATTGCACACATATTTTATGAACAAATAATTACCAGGTATAGGATACCCAAGCAGTTGGTAACGGATCAGGGAGCAAACTTCTTAAGTAAGTTATTCAAACAGGTGTGCAAACTTTTAAAAGTAGAAAAAATTCAAACCACGGCATATCACCCTCAATCAAACGGTGCCCTAGAAAGAGCCCATAGGCCATTAGTAGAATATTTACGAACTATTTGTGACGAAAATCCAAGATCCTGGGACCAGTACCTAAGAACGGCGGCATTCGTTTACAACAATAGTGTTCACGAAGGAACAAAATTCACTCCAATGGACTGTCTTTTTGGTTTCACTGCAGATATACCAACTAATTTAAAACGCGAACCAGAACCAATCTATGACCACGAAAATTATTATTTTGTTTTAAGGCATAAACTCCAAAAAACATATGCCATAGCTTGTAGCTAGGAAAAACTTTATAAACAGTAAAAGGAACTCAAAAAATTATTATGATCAAGGGGTAAAATTTAAAGCTTTCCACCTTGGAGATAAGGTGTTGATCAAAAATGAAAACAGACAACACAAATTGTCCGAAATATGGACAGGTTTATACACAATAGTAAAAATTATCAGTCCAACAAACAGCGTGATTCTTATAAGAAAGAAACACGTAACGATACACAATAATCGTCTAAAACATTACTATGATTCTGAAGACACTAGAACGTAAGATATAGGTTTTTCAAAATAAAAATAGTATATGAAAAGAAGAAAAATTCCCATATTTAAAAAAAAAAAATTAAAAAAAAAAAAAAATTTGTATATGAAAAGAGGAAAAAATTCCCATATTTAAAAAATTGTATATGAAAAAAAAATTTTTTTTAAAATAGTATATGAAAAGAGGAAAATATCCCCATATTTAGAAAAATAAAAGAATTAAAAGAAAAAAAAAAATTATATGAGAAGAGAAAATCATCCCCACATCAAAAAAAAAAAAAAAAAGAAGATCCCCATATTAAAAAAAAAAAAAATAATTCATGACAAGAGGGAAAACCTCCACACATCTAATTACACAAACAAATAAGAAAGGGTTTAAGACCCCAAACACAAAAACACAATTCACATTCAGACACATATGTACATAAAATTACTTAAACACGTAACACCTTTGGCCTATGAAATAAGCGTTCGTACTTTAGAACAGAAGACTAAAATAACAAAAATACAAATTGAACGCATAAATACAATTAATAAAGTAAATACAAAAAGAGAATAACAATGTAACACAATTCGTGTTGAAAATTAAAAAATAAAAAAAAAAAAAAAACAAGCCCATAATATACAGGGTGAGTCATGAGCAATGCGACAAAATGCTAGGGCGTGTAGGTTGCGTTGAGACAAGAAAAAAATCGTATGGGAGGGGGGGTCTATTCCCCCCCGTTTAGCCGGGAGGGGCAATTTTCGAAAAAATTGACTTAAAATGGAAAAAAAATTATTTAAAATCAACGGCTTCATTCAAAATGCTATGCGATACCTTTTTGAAAAGCTAAAAACTTTTTCTTTCATTCTGTGTTTAAATAAATCTATTCTAAGAAATAGTTTTTGAAATATTAATTTTCAAAGTCAAAATTTTGAAAAAAAAGTGGAAAAAAAATATTCAAATTAATTTTTTTCAAAATTTTACGTAATTAAGTGCTTATTTTAATTTCAAAATTAAGTGCTGTTATTAATTTTAATTCAAAATCAGAAAACCGGATGCAAAAAATTTATGTCGTTCTCAAGAAATTAAAAGAATTCTAAAGCTAAAAATAAAAAATTAATGATCGCTAAACTTTTTAAAACAAGAAAATGATGATTTGCTTTATTTATAAGTCCTTCCAATAAAAAATATAGTAAAAATAAAAGGACTTTTTAAAGCAAATCATCATTTTCTTGTTTTAAAAAGTTTAGCGATCATTAATTTTTTATTTTTAGCTTTAGAATTCTTTTAATTTCTTGAGAACGACATAAATTTTTTGCATCCGGTTTTCTGATTTTGAATTAAAATTAATAACAGCACTTAATTTTGAAATTAAAATAAGCACTTAATTACGTAAAATTTTGAAAAAAATTAATTTGAATATTTTTTTTCCACTTTTTTTTCAAAATTTTGACTTTGAAAATTAATATTTCAAAAACTATTTCTTAGAATAGATTTATTTAAACACAGAATGAAAGAAAAAGTTTTTAGCTTTTCAAAAAGGTATCGCATAGCATTTTGAATGAAGCCGTTGATTTTAAATAATTTTTTTTCCATTTTAAGTCAATTTTTTCGAAAATTGCCCCTCCCGGCTAAACGGGGGGGAATAGACCCCCCCTCCCATACGATTTTTTTCTTGTCTCAACGCAACCTACACGCCCTAGCATTTTGTCGCATTGCTCATGACTCACCCTGTATAGAGAATATGAAATTTTAAAAGTGTGTACAAATAAAATAAACAAATGAAGTAATATTTTTTCAAAAAATATATATATATATATGGAATACTTAACAATGGATTTTGTTCTTAGTAGTAAGAAATTCAATAATTTAATTAATAGTAATTAAAAATAAAGAAACACAATCAAATAAAAAATTGTAAAGCTAATTGTAATTAATAAGACTATTCATTTTTAAACTTTAGTTATTCCATTAAACATTGAGGACCTTATAAAGATCTAATCTACATAATTTTTAAATTTATAAAATATTGTATTTAAAAAAAATAAGCATACATATTCTAAAGGATAATTAAACATTTAGCAATTCTTCAACACACATTTTTTTCTACACATACGGCCGTCACCCCATACTCAACATCAACAACAAAGAGCAAATACATATGCGAAAGAAGTAATCAAAATAAACTTAGAAGGAAGGAAATTTACCACTGCATATGGAGTAAAAACTTAATTTATTTATAGATACATAATTATCATAAAATAAACATAAGACTTAATATATTTATAAATTTATTGATACATGCACACGTATGTATATATATAAAAAAAAAAACAATAATGAAATGAAATTTCATGCATACATTTTGTACATAATAAGTACAAACACAAAAACAAAAAAAAAATTATAGAAACCAAGAGAAAAATATATTGAGCCAAAACCACTTGAATTATATCAACATTGTATTCATTAGATTAAATATGTTAACACAAATTTATCTTAAAAGTGTACACTAGGTAAGCCCATTAATGAAAACAATGTAAAGTAATTAAGTAATTTAATCTTTGCTCATAATTTCCATAGTGAATCATCTGAACAATTTCCAAACCCTGAATACAAAAAAAAGTCTAGACTTAAACACATACCTTCCAAACTTTTTGAATCATCCATTTAGGGTGTAAACTCAGCATTTTTTGGCTCTTCTAAGCAAAAAACGTACTTTTTCAAAGGGGGGAGGTGTTGTGTGAAACACCATCTATGGTTTCACATCGAACCATAACCCACCCCAAATCGTTTCATGTTCAAGGCCAATGTCAGCACCATAGCATTCAAAATGATAAACAAACATTCGATTGCTTGGTGCATGACACAAATCAAAACAATTACCTGACGACGATTCAGTTAATTCATATACTGAAGCGTCATCAAAATTTTGTAACAACAATACTGCGGCCAAATAATGCACTCAATTGAACTTTGCGAATGCACTTAATGCTGACGCAATTTAAATAATATAAAATAAATAAAGTAAAATAAATATTAATAAAATAAAAATTAATATGTTAAGTGACATAGTTTTAAGTTAGCAATGTAAGGTAATTCTGAGTATAAATAGTTGGTAGTTTTAGTAAGTAATTGTATTCAATGTTCGGAACTATTCGAACAGTTAATCAAGAGATATTAAAGTAATAATATAATTAAATATATATACTATATCCAGTCTTTTGAAGTGGGAGAATAGCAAAAGTGAGTATACTAACCATCTATTTCAGGAAATCGGCGCTGAGCGCCTAGAACTCTGGCTTTTGTTTGCGAGCCGTAAGGCCAACAAATTAGGGACCTTTTCCTTTAGAATCCCTTCCTTTCCCTTAAAGTGCAATCTGCACAGCACAACAATCTTGTGCAATCTGCACAACACAACGATCTTGTGCAATCTGCACAACACGACATAAGTACACAACTCTTTGATCTATCCAGGTTTTCGAAATACCCGAAGTTACTCAGAACGTCGGCATGGGTAATCCGTTTTATCGGCACGAGTACGATAACTTGGGCGCCGAAAATTGATAACGGTTTTTTGTAGAGGGGTTCAAAACAAGCATTTTTTACCATGGGAGGGGGGGTCTACCTTGCCCCGTTTGGGAGGGAGGGGCAATTTTATGAAAAGAGAACTAAAAGTGAAAAACAAATCATTAAAAAATAACGTTAATACTTACAGTTAAGTTTAATACTGTTTTTTACAGCCAGTATTTTATACTATAAGCCACTTTTTGAATCAATCAAAAATTATGCACAGTTTTTGAGAAAATGAGTTTCAAACAGAAAATTCGGGAAAAAAAAACACAAAAAAAATAGTTTGAAGTACAATTTCTCAAAACCATAAGATTTAATATAATTTTTTTTTCATAGAATTCGGTGCTCTCATTGATTCCTAATCAAAAACTGAAAACTAGATCATTTTATGACTTCCAATTTTTGAGAAAATTGAAAATTACTAATTACTTTTTTGTGAGATTTTTATTTTTGCTGTTGTTTATATAAGATTTCTTATCTATGTAAGCTTTTTTACATGAAAACAATGCTAGCATCCAGCATTACGGCGTATAAACAGTTGAGGTATGTATGGGGGGCATGCTGTCCCCCTGCAACCCCCCTGCTTGGCCCCACTATAGGATTTGGGGTATGTGCGAGTTTCGATGTATGCAAAATTTGATATTTAAACAGTAGTAAAGTATAAACAGTTGAGGTATGTATGGGGGGCATGCAGTCAAAAAGCTAAAATCTAATAAAAAAGTAATCAGTAATTTTCAATTTTCTCGAAAACTAGAAGACATAAAATAATCTAGTTTTCAGTTTTTGATTGAGAATCAATAGAAGCACCGAATTCTTTAAAAAAAATTATATTAAATGTTACAGTTTTGAGGAATTACACTTCAAACTTTTTTTTTTGTTTTTTTTTTCCTTTCCTTTTTTCGAAAACTATGCATAAATTTTGCCTGATTTAAAAATTGGCCTATAGTACAAAATCCTGGCTGTAAAAAACAGTATTAAACTTAACTGTAAGTGTTACCGTTATTTTTTAATGATTTTTTTTTTACTTTTAGTACTCTTTTCATAAAATTGCCCCTACCGCCCAAACGGGGCAAGATAGACCCCCCCTCCCATAGTAAAAAAAATGCTTGTTTTGGACACCTCTACAAAAAACCGTTATCAATTTTCGGCGCCCAAGTTATCGTACTCGTGCCCCAATTAAAAAATGAGATATTTTTCTTAATACATTTTATTGTAACCTTTAACAAATATAACATATAAGAAAAAACATAAAGTAAAGTAATATTCTTTTAAAACAATACAAAAAAAAAATTTAATCAAGTAACAAAGCAATACAAAACGTATTTAATTCAACTGTATACTATGAGCTATATGACGCAAAAAACCTTTTTTACTCTTTTTCTGCCTATTTCTCATGATTTTTTTTCAAAGCTGGCGATTTTAACACATTAGTTTTTTAAAAAAAATTTTCTTGTCCATTTCTTAACTTTTCTACTTCAGTTTCAACTACAATAGTTTCCTTTCTCAAATCTTCAATGATTTTGTACAAGCCAACACTTTTTCTCCCAACTAAAACTTTCAGCTTGCGATGCCACGCTTCAGCATTATTTTACGTTCGCGGAAATTGTTTTTCTGTACTGTCATATACAGACCAAAAGTTAGGAGAGTATTGCAATTGCCTACTTCCATTTCGAATGCAATTTATTTTGAACCACTCTGCCATACTAAGTGCGTCTTCGTCGTCTTTTAAACTATTTTGCAAGGAGTCATAATAGGAAGAGACTTCTTCGGGTGGTACAAAAGCTAAGCTTTTGATCATTCTTATTTTCAAAGCAAACTCATTAGAGTTCCCGTATTTGCTCGCAAATCCTTTTTGTTGCACTCGTCGCCAAATGATTTGGCCGAAGTGAAACAAGCATCTGAAATCTGCGAGCGGGAAAAAAACTTTCGCAGCCGAAACTATAGCCTTTTCGAAATCAGTTATGATTCTCTCGGGCTGTAGCTCAATTTTGAACTCTATGGCAACTCTAAGCAACTCGGAAAAAAATAATTCATAGCACTTAATTGTCTTTTTTGACATGAAACAAAAAATAAGTGGGACAACACTGTTCTCAATTTGACCATGAATTGTAAATAAATTATAATCATATTCAGTTTTTTTCTCTTAGATTTCGTCTGTTTTAGTTTTTTTTTCTTTTATATCACAATGATTGGAAATTTCAGAGTCGACTATTGTAATATCCGTGGGTTAAGAGCGAATTTCCTTACTTTGTACGCCCATTCTGTTACAAACAGGCCAGCTGTTTTGGCACTAAGTGAAACCCAAGTAGGAGAAAATACAGATCCTGCTGAGTTTCAAATTCATGGCTATAACTTAGTGCCATTATTCCTCCCCCACCATGGTCTCGCCGTCTACGTAAGAAATGATGTTGCTTACCAATTTCAACCACAATATGGTCTGTTTCCTCTATCGAAGCCCCAATTTGGACAGAGTTTCAACTTCTCGCGAATTTGATGCTCTGTCCGACTCCATCCAAAAAATCGTTTCCTTGCATCCTCACACTGAAATCGTTATTACGGGCGATTTCAATGTACACAATTCTTCTTGGCTTCAACATTCTGGCCAGACAACACCCGAAGGTATGTGTGCTGAGATCTTTGCTGAGTTTAATCATCTTACTCAGCTTGTCAACGAACCCACCCGAATATTGGACGTTAATGGCCGAGCCGAAAATACTCTTGACTTGTTTCTAACTTCTGACCCTGATAAACACACAATCAATGTATTAACGCCTCTAGGCACATCTGACCATAGTATCATTTCCGCAAATTGTTCGTGCCAAAAAATCCAGTTAAAGAAAGAGCTCCTGTGAGAACCATTTGGCATTACGAGAAAGCCAACTGGGACGGTCTCAATAATTTTTTCAGGATCTTTAACTGGTCACTATGTTTCCTCGGTAGTGACGTAGACTCCAGCGCGAATATGATTACTAATATGATTATTTTGGGAATGAGAACTTTTATCCCGAATAGGGCTAAAAGCATCAGACCCAAAGAGAAGTCATGGTTCGATGCAAGCTGTAAAGAGGTTATTAGGGTTAAAGAGGTTAGCTTTCGTTGTTTTAGAGCCAACCCAACTGAGCAAAACCGGAAAAAGTTCAAACAAGCCAGGAAGGCCTGCAACGCCCATATTCGAAGGAAAAATTTTTACATGACCAAAAATTAAGGCAAAAAATACTGCAATGTCCCACAGGTAGTAAACATTTTTGGTCATTTGTAAAAAACATAATGAACAGAACATCTTCCTCGGTCCCAACACTCGTTGTCTCTCGTTCGTTAGCTCTCTTGAGAAAGCTAACTTATTTGTTAGGCAGTTCGCCGCCAACTCTACGCTGTCTGATAGTGTCATGACTCCTCCAGTTCTTGAGTGCGTAAATGATTCTAGTCGAGTCCTAAAAGATCTTAACACACATAAATCCGCTGGTCCGGATGGTATCCCCGCTATTGTTCTGAAGAGGTGTTCTTCCTCGCTGGCAAGACCCCTGCGTAAGCTTTTCCATCTATCCTATTCTTCTGGGCTTGTTCCGAGCAGTTGGAAAACAGCATTTGTCCAGCCTATACCAAAAAAAGGCCAATCTTCTTCACCCTCCAATTACCAACCAATTGCTTTTACGTCCCTTTTCTCCAAGGTCATGGAAACGCTGATAAATTATCAGCTCAAGAAATATCTCGAAGATCAAAAGCTTCTTAATGACCGTGACTTCTTAATGATAGTACTCTTAGCTTTTCATATTCGTTTCCAGATTCACATCCCTGCTTTCGGACGTGGAACTGAAACGGCTAAATATGATAAGTACATTAAATTCTGACTTAGACAGCATTGTACAATGGGGATTAAAAAATCACGTAGAATTTAATGCTTCGAAAACCCAATGCTGCAAAAAGACAAAAAATGTGTAATCTCTGGGGGTCAAGGACGCACAGTAGGGTGGTCGTTATTTGTATGGAGGAAAAAAAAAGTTTTTTTTTTTTGCTGAGCACCCTTTTTTATGCCTTTATATTCCAAAAGTATACAAAAAAAAATTCAAAAAAATTGGATGACTTTAACACGTGCCGCAACGGACTTGAAATTTCAAAAATTCTCTTCCATACAAAAAGAAAAAAAAGAAAAATTTTTTTTTAAAATTCGTTTTTAATGATTGTTAATTCATAAATAGTAATAAATAAGTAATGGATATTATGTAATTAAAAAATTTAAAGACGATGATTTAAGGTATTTGTGATGCACAAAAAATAATAAAACTCAGTCATCGTAACAAGTTTTTAGACTTGCTCTACTGCATCCTGGGTATTTTTATTTTAATTTCTCACAGTCTAGAAATTTTGAATTAGAGAATAAGAAATTTATTAAAATTTGAGGCATACTATACAGATAATCTGTAAAATATTTTTAGAAAGTGAAGAAATACTCACTTGGAGAAGAAACTGCTTTTGATCTTCGTTTTTAGTGAGTTTGGTATTGAATTCTTCCATTAGCTTTACTCCACGTTCGGCTGTGTCATTGACAATTTTTAACGATTCGACTATTTGCTTTGCTTTCTTATAATTAGGTTGGTCATTCCAAACTGTTGGATCACTGTGCAAAAAGTCTTTAGATAACCCAAACCTTTCAAACAGTTTCATAGTTTTAGCGGACGTTAGAGCTGATGGAAGATTTTGTGTTGTAAAATGTGACACATCTGCTGGCTTCAACAGAAATTTCTTTTTTACATCTTCTTTTTGATCATCTTCTTCAAATAGTTTAGAAACCATTTTTCGCTTTTCTTCGACATTCAATCTATCATCGAAAAACGAAAACGCGACACACTCCTCATTCAGATACCACAAATGATTAATGAACTTTTTGATCGCAATATCAGCAATGTAGTTATCATCTTCCTTATAGGAATTTAATCTTTTCAGAAAATTTATATCATTTAATGGTGCTTCTACTACATCTGAAGCAGAGAACCATGATTGTGCGTAGCATTTAATGATAAAGCAGCAAATAGTTGACAAAGCTCGTTTATCTCTTGCGTTTAATTCAATTTACTGCTGAAACAACATAATTTTAAGGCAATATATTCCTTTTGCCATTCACCGAGCCAAATGATAAGCTCCTGGTGCCCGAAATTTAACGCCATTTGGAGGAGTTTCTCCTAAATATATCACAATGAGCTCCAAAAATTCCTTGTAATCATCTCGAGGGAAATTTTCTCTAAGTTTCTTAAAAGCAAATGCCAAAATTTCTTCCCGTACTCCTGCAAGGACGTTTAGAGCTTTTTTATCCGAGGACCAGATGGAAATTCTTTTTTGATCAATGTTCTTCCATTGAGTTTTAAATCTTTTGAAAAGAGAAATATCAGGGCCAGAAGATGGATCAAACTTAGACGCATTGAATACTCCTTGAAGAACAATTTCAAAAATGTGATGTCTGCAGGCTAGGTAAAGAATATCACGATCAATTTTATTTTCTAACAGGATACAGGCCCCGTTCAAACGCCCAGTATTAGACGCAGTTGTATCAAAAACGAAAGCTTGTACTTTATCTGTTAGTGACCAATCTTCCAACACTTCATGTACAGCAGATGAAACTTCAATACCAGTCCCAGCTGAAAGTTCTGGTACGCCAAGGAGTTGTTCAATATTTGGTGCTGTAGCAATTACTGGAAGTCTGTCGACTTTACCTTGGCCAGTTATATCAGGAAGGAGCTTTGAATCCCAGTGAATAACGGCAAAATTTAAATCAAAGCTGGCAAATTTAGCTTTACTTGCTGTGGCTGTTTGTTCGCGAAAATGTTGACGAGAAAGTCTTATAGAGGTGCGATTAATTACAAAATTTAAGGGATTCATTGAAACGGCTTCAACACAGGCTGTCAAGATGTGAACGGCATCTCTGTCACTGATTTTGCATTTATCGAGAACTGCTGATAACCTGGGAGTAAGAATATCTACTCTTGCCCTTTTTATGTTTGACGGCCCTGGCTCTATCGACTCAGAGCTATGATTTTCTTCTTCAGACTCTTCTTCGTCAGATGAAAAAGAAGTATCTAAACCCATTGATAAAACAATTTGTTCAAACAAAATCAAACATAATAAAACTACACCCTGGTCGACTTTTCTGTCTTTGTAAAAGCAAGAACTTTTTGTCACTATCAATTTTGATAAGATCCATGGCTGACGCGTGGGCGATGTCAAATAAATCATCTAATGCTTCAGCAAAATCATATTCTTTACTTTTTGTCGTTTCACTGTTTCTTTTTTTGCTTTTTTCAATGTTTCGTAGCACTTCGTAAAGTTTTTTCAGTTGCTTAAGGCAATGACATCTATCCCGAGTAGGACTTCTTGCTTTTTTCCAAAAGATTAAACATTCATCTATCACTAAACTAGCACTATTCGCCAAACTTAAATTCACTTTTCGCATGTTATAAAAAAGAACACCGAGAACATCACGCTTTGAAGGAAGCTTAGAACCCAGAATTTGATTTTTCATAAAACTGACCAAAAATAAGTTTTTACGTGGCATTTTTTTAACAACTTAACTGAACGCGGGCTGATAAAAATTTGATTGACAGAAATAAAAAAGTATTTTTTTAATTTCTACATCAACGCCTACTGAGACTGACATAAAAAAAAAATTATACAAGAGAGTAACACAAATTAGCATATATACTAGTACAGCAGGTGCACTGTCATTACATCGTAAGCTTTGAGCTCCGTGCGGCACGTGTTGCCGTTGTCGACAAAAAAAAAAAATAGGGTAGTGTTTTAAGAAGTAAAGGAACAAAAAAATTAGGGTGCTCATTAAAAAATTCGAACTTTTGAAAATAACGACCACCCTAACGCACAGTGTAGCCGACAATCGCGTTTAAGGATAAAATTGGGTTTTCGTTTCATGCGATACGTCGATTGAAACAAAATATGTCATATCAAAAAGAATATTCTCAGTGAAAATGACAGAGATTGAGAATGAAATATGTACATATATATACAACAATTCTCAAAGAAATAAAAATTGTTGTTTTGACGCCTTTAGCAAATAAAATTAAATTAATTTCAAAAGCCAAAGCTATCACTTTGTAAAATTGAGAAATCGAATCCAAAAATTTTCATTCTCAGAGTTTTGACAGTAGAATTGATAAATTTGTAAATCTACGTAATAACTCAATTAATTACAATTTTTAGACAGATGATGAATATTCTTTCAGTCCGACATTTGATTCCCAAAAAATCCCTTTCAAAATCCCTTGCATACATTTTCGTACCATTTCAAAAATAATTTAAATTAACGGATGATTGAACGACACCAAATGTTATCAAATACACAAACCATTAGTTTCAGTTTCTAAATATTTTCTTTCGTTGTGGGATGAGTTTTACTTCCGGGACCAGTTGTCCTGCGACGAGTTGTGTCTTGGTACCAGTTGTCGGGGATAGGTTGTGCTGGTATCAGTTGTCTTGGGATAGGCTGCGTTGACACCGTGTATCACAAACCATCTTTTGTGGAATTATCACATACTTAGCGTCGCCAAAAATACCGCAAGATGTTTAGGTTTCCTTTGGAGATGCAAGAAATTCTTTTCCCCTTCTGATCTGGCTATTATCTATAATAGTTATGTACGTCCAAAACTCGAGTATAACTCCCATCTCTGGGCTGGTGCTCCAGCAACTTACTCAAGTCTCTTGGACAGTGTACAGAGACGAGCACTCAGAATGATCGGAGACAGGAACATCATCGATACTTTTACGTCACTCGAACACCGACGTAACGTTTCCTGTCTCTCACTCTTTTATCGTTACTTTTACGGTAAGTGCTCTAATGAAATAGCCAGTTGCATTCCTCCCCTTAAACGATTCTACCGTAATACTCGCGCATCCAGGAATGCTCATCAGTTTACTCTGGAACCCAATTTCGGTCGTACCGTCAAGTACAGGGATTCGTTTTTTTGCCGTACTACGCGAATGTGGAATGCCCTTCCACACTCTGTCTTTCCCTCTCATTGTGATGTGACGAAATTCAAAACTAATGTGCACCGACAGCTCCTTTTAAATCCCCTCCCACTTACCTGAAGCTCGCACTTTGTTTCCGACATATAAATGGTACAAAAAAACCCCTTGAGAGCGCGCTAATTATAAATAAAAAAAAAAAAAAATGGTGTCGTTGTGAACAATGTGAACATGAGTATCTCCTTCGGCAATCGACAGAAAATGAGAAAAATGAGTTGGAGATAAACAATTTTCACAGATCTTTAATGATTTGACTTTTGAATATCTGTCATTAATTGACATACTCGTAAATTTTGGGCAGATCATTAAATGGTGATTACCTTGGCAAAGCTTACACTGGAAATTGGTTTTTGTCTGAATATGAAAGGTTTTATGTTCTTTTTTTAAATGTATGGATTTGGCAGGTTTAGACGTTAGAAGTGGGACGTTTATTAGAGTATCTAATGTCCGAGAAAGTTTCCAATACACGATAGCGGTTTGTTAGGAAGGAATCCATTTCTTTCTATGTAGAAATTGTAGCTGGTTAGAAGGGAATTTTTATTTATTCACTTTGAATAAATTTTATTTCATAAGCGCAATGGACGGGTCATGCTTGTGGTTGCTCGGCTTGAGCTCGCCGGAAATGTGTGGGAACTTGTCCACGCAACTTATACCTCATCTGCCACAAAACACAGATCATGCCAATACAAAAATAAAGATTTAGAAAATTTAATTCGATTTAAGATTGAATTAAACGAAAGCGAAGCAGACGGACATTACCACTAGAGTTAGCTGAAGGTGTTCTTTCAGCGTAGCCAAACCCAACCTACCATGGAAGTTAATTGAAGGCCGTTTTTTTATAACTTCCCCAATAAAAAATTTACCTTTTCCGCATCTCCAGCTCAGTTCATCTCACCCGGTCGGTTTGCGTCGCCATCCATCTCCCCTGAAATTAAACTTCCTACTAATCCATCAAGCTATGTGCCTGAATAAAAGAAATCGATTCAACCATTTCGGTGCAACTTACAAATTTTATTATATAAGTTAACACGAAGTTTGACTCTACGGAAATGCTGACGATGCGTCTGGCTTTTTACGAAGAAAAACAACGAAATTAACAACTGTGGGAATGCAAAGTAGCATTAAGAAATAATGAAAGGTTGCATTTATGTACTTAGCAAGTAAGAAACAAATTAATGAAAAATTATTTTTAAGTTCAGTTGATAATTTGTATTGATGCAATAAAGGTCAGAGCAACCTGCTCGGAGAAAAAAATATTTTTTTACAAAAAAGAATTGGTGTTCGATTAACTGGCGCCCAACCTGTGTGGCTTCGAACCATACGCGTTTAGTTTGTGCTAACCATTGCCTTTAATTTACGTGACATTTTTATCCTGTGCAGAAAAATACGTGTTTGAATTGTGCTAACCATTGCCGTCTTACCGTGTATTACTCCTAATTTGTGAAAAAAAAAATCGCAACTTCTTAAGTGAGTGACAAAAGCAAATCCAAGAAAAGAGGCCCCCAGTAAGCCGATAACCAAGGACAAAAAGGAGCAGTCAACTGCAGCCGCTTGGATTAGGAATAGAACCACCAGAAATAATAAAAATTTGTTAATCAGCAACTATGAATCAACCATTCATCATATTATTGTAAGTTTATTGAATAATTTAAAAAAAAAAAAAAATTTCTTACTAGAAGAATAACGAAATAAAAATTTTTTGTTGAAGCAATTTACAAAAGTAAAGTTATCAGGAAAACCAAATGAAACAAAATTAAAATTATTAAAAGAAATTTTTTAGTGTGAAAAAAAAACAAAGCACAAAATAATAAAAAAGTGATTTCATTCTTATTAAAGAATAAGAATAAAACTAAAATTTTACCAAAAATATCTTTTTAAGTTCATTAAAATTTTAAATCGTATTTTAAGAAAAAGTTTTGGGAACATTTTCATTTCATCTGTATTTTTAAAGTGTAAACATATTGCTGCCTTTGTTTGTTTCCACCCTTTTTCCTCAATATTTTGCTAATTCTTATTTTATTACCTTCATTTTTACCATTCTTTAAAACATGGCGAATCCAAATAATTTAATCAGACCATCTGTTATCAATCAACCTCCTCCACCCGCTCCACCGATTCAACCGGTTCTTAACCAAAATGATTTGGTTCAACTTATTACTAGACTAGTAAGCGAAACTCTACATATCCAGGGAAGACAGATTTTCAATTCTATTATGAACCCTGCAGCCGACATAAACAATGATATAGATCAACCCATTAATATAGCAGATAATAATCTGAACTGTATGCAATACTCAGAGTCCACGTCTAGTGATTTAGAAACTGTTTGCAATATGTTTTCCAATTTTTTCCAATCGGTTTACTCTCCTTCACATGATACTGTCAACTTTTCTTCCAATATTCCTAAAAATCAAGTTAATATCGGTTCCTTGAATTTAAGTTACTGTGATGTAGAAAAAGCCCTAGCTGAACTCAATCCCGATAAGCCACCCGGCCCCGATGGTATTCCTCCAATCATACTAAAAACCTGTGTAAGTTCCGTATTAGAGCCGCTAACTCTGCTTTTCAAGGCATCTCTTAACACGGGCGAGTTTTTAAATGATTGGAAAGTCTCCTTTATTACTCCTATTCATAAATCAGGTACTAAGCAAGTTGTCAACAACTATCGTCCCATTAGCAAGCTATCTTCTGTTCCCAAACTATTTGAAAAAATAGTTTATGAAAAGCTATCTTTTATTGTAAAAGAAATTATTTCCCCATTTCAACATGGGTTTGTTTCTGGTAGGTCGACTACAACAAATCTCTCGATTGTTTGCAATGAGATAACTAGATGCCTAGAGCATGGATATCAATGTGATGTCATCTATACCGACTTTTCCAAGGCCTTTGACAAGGTTAATCACGCAGTCTTAATTGATAAACTTTATGCGCTGGGATTCCATTCTAAATTATTAAAATGGCTAAAATCCTACCTAATTGGTCGCACTCAGTATGTACTTATTAATAACTTGTTATCTGAAGCCATTATCGTTACTTCAGGTGTACCTCAAGGGAGCCACTTGGGTCCTCTACTCTTTTTGCTTCTTATTAATGACATACCTGATTTCATCAGAAGTTCTATCTGTCTCATGTTCGCAGATGACATAAAATTACTTCGTTGCATCAAATCTCACAATAATTCTCTTTTACTCCAAAAAGACCTGGAATACTTAGCTGATTGGTGTACTTCTAACCAGTTGTTTCTTAATGTTTCTAAATGTAATTTCCTCTCTTTCCGTCGAAACTTTTCCCCTCTTAGCTTAACATATACTATTGACGGTACTCCGTTGGAAATAGTACTTGAAAAAAAGGACCTTGGTGTTATCTTTGACCCTAAGCTTACTTTCAATCTGCACATTGACTTTGTTGTGAGTAAGGCAAATTCTCTACTTGGATTCGTTGCACGTAATTCTAAAGAATTTTCTGACCCATATACACTAAGGGCTCTTTTCAACTCATATGTCAGACCAGTACTCGAGTATTGCTGTGTAATATGGAATCCGTACTATGCCATACACTGTGATCGGATTGAGCGCATCCAAAAACGGTTCACTAGAATAACGGTTCATAGGCTTAATTGGAATATTAGTATGCCTTGTTATAGTACTAGATGTAATTTACTCGGTCTTCAATCTTTAAAAACTAGAAGAAAGTATTTTGAAATTATTTTTGTTCGTGACATTCTTAAAAACCAGATAGACTGTTCTTTTCTCCTATCACTTGTAAAAATGAATGCTCCTGTGAGGGCTCTGCGAATCTATAGTCTTTTCTTTGTTCCTCATCATAGAGTTAACTATGGACTCAATGAACCGATTACTCGCTGCATTAAACAAGCAAACTCCATTTGTAATCATATTGATTTTCATGACAATCAAAGTCGAGATACATTCAAAAAACATGTCATCCATATATTAACATTTCTTTATCCTGGTGGTTAGTTACTAGGTATCAGTAAATTGTAAGGTATCGCATGCTACTTGCATATTTCACTAGTCTATAAGATTTTTATGCATTTGTATATATATAGTCTGCTTGATGAAAGTAAATAAATAAATAAATAAGAATGATTTAGATAAAATACCTGACGTGGTAAAAAGTTTGAGGGAATTTTCCGGACAAACACATGAATTTAATTCATGGAAAAAAAGCATTGACAGAATTCTTAAAATTTATGAGAACCTTAAGGGTACTCCGAGATACTACAGTATCTTATCTGTCATAAGAAATAAGATAACAGGACATGCTGATGTGGTACTTGAGTCCTATAATACACCCCTTAATTGGGAAAAAACATCCAAATGCCTTACATTGCATTATGTAGATAAGAGGGACTTAGGCACCCTCGAATACCAGATGACTACTCTGGTTCAAGGTAATAACACGGTTCCTGAATTCTATCAAGCCGTGTATCACCATTTGTCTTTGATCCTCAATAAATTAGGATCAATCGAAATGAGTCAGGATTCTATGAATAACATGACTCAGTGCTACCGTGACAAAGCCTTAGACACCTTTGTCAGGGGCCTTAAAGGAGATCTTCCTCGATTACTCAGTATCAGAGAACCAGCAGATCTTCCCCAGGCTTTGCATTTATGCCTAAGGCTGCAAAATGTAGACTTTAGAGCACAACATGCTAATAATTCACAAAGTTCCAGCAGAAAAATGCATCAACAAGCACCTCCAGTTCCTCCTAGAAGAGAAAACTTTCAAAACCCTCGGCCAATACCGGCTCCCAGACATGAGTTTTATACTCACTTACTGCATGACCCACGTACTCCTCAATTCCCGCAGTTTGATAGGGACGTGAAATGCCAACCTAGATATCAACAGCATCAGCAGCCAAGAATCCCACCAAATCAACGACCTCTTCCACCGAAACCGATGTCCATTGATTACTCTCTAAAAACTCAAAAGGTTAACTACCAAAATAGACCAAGGAATCAACAATTTACTCAAAAACGTCAACATTCGCAACAAATGCACCCACCACAAAAGATGCAGCGCATCTATCATACTCAACCAGGTGATGACGAAAAATCTATGGAAGAATATGAAGCAGAAATTGAAAAAGAAGACCAAGAGTACGATGAATCCCTAGAAGAATACGTTGACCAAGAGGAGAACAACAACTTAGAACAACCAGAACTAGACGACATTTATTTTTTAGATTAAAGTCCTCTTCGCTTCCCTTTTTCGAACACATTTCCAGAAGCGGAGAGATCCTGAAATTCCTTGTTGACACTGGGTCGAATAAAAATTATATTCAGCCTCGTCATATAAAAAAATCCCATTCTTAATGAAAATCATTTCCATGCTAACTCTATTGGAGGTAGCATCAAGATAACGCACCACTCATTTATTAAAATTGTTGGTCCTCAAACTGACAAAATTAAATTCTTCATCCTCCCCAGCCTTATTTCATTCGACGGCATTATAGGGCATGATACTCTAAAACAACTTAATGCCATCATCCAAACAAAGAAGAATCATATGTCCCTTCAGCCTAGTTCCACTCACCCAAGAATTTCAATTCCTCTTAAACAGCATCTGTCAGAATTTGTCAACAATATAAGAACTGATCACATGACTAAAAATCATTGCACCAAGCTTAAAAACATTATTCGTAAATGCCCAAATCTTTTTTCCGAACCAAATGAAAAATTGACCTATACTACAACTGTAAAAGGAGAAATTCGAACTACAACTCGGGATCCTGTATACTCTAAATCGTATCCTTATCCCATGGCACTCAAGAATGAAGTTAAAAAAGAGATTCAAAAACTATTAGGAGACGGTATTATTAGACCATCAAAATCACCCTACAATTCTCTGGTTTGGGTAGTCCCCAAAAAAATGGACGCCTCAGGAGAAAAGAAATTCCGAATGGTAATTGACTACCGTAAGCTGAACACTTAAACCATAGCCGACAAATACCCGATCCCTGAAATTTATGAAATTCTTGCAAATCTGAGTAAGAACCAATGGTCTTCCATAGTAGACTTGAAAAGTTTCTTTCATCAGATCCCACTAAAAGAATTTGATATAGAAAAAAACTGCCTTTTCGGTAAACAACGGCAAGTTTGAATTTACACGCCTTCCATTTGGTCTCAAAAACGCTCCTTCCATTTTCAAAGAGCTTTAGATGACATCCTAAGAGATCTTATCGGAAAATGTTGTTATGTCTACATCGACGACATTGTGATCTTCGGAAAAGACGAAGACGAACACTTCACAAATCTCCAAAAAGTTTTCAACACATTAGAGAAAGCAAATATTAAAATCCAATTAGACAAATGTGAATTTTTCCAAGAAGAAATTGAATTTTTAGGTCTTGTTATGGGCAGGGATGGTATAAAAACTAATCCAAAAAAGTACAAGCAATAGTCGATCGACCTATTCCCAAAAACCTAATAGAGCTTTTTTTTTTTTTTTTTTTTTAATTAAGCGCGCACTAAAGGGGATATGACTACCCTTAAAATGTTTTAACACAGTACGAGCGTTTAAGGAAATGGGATAGGAGTTAAAAGGAGATACCGATGCACATTGGTTTTAAATGTCTGAGCATCGAAATGGGTAGGAAAAATCGAGCCGGGTAAAGCATTCCACATTCGAGTGGTGCGGCTAAAGAAAGATTCTCTGTACTTAACAGTGCGTCCGAAGTTGGGCTCAAGGGTGAACTGATGGGCATTCCTTGCGGTGCGAGTATTACGGTGGAATTGTTTAAGGGGAGGAATGCAACTGGCTATTTCACTAGAACAATGCTTATGGAAGAAACGGTAAAAGAGTGAAAGACAAGCAACGTTACGACGATGTTCCAAGGAAGGGAACGTTTCTGTTATGCTTCTTTCACCTATCATTTTCATCGCTCTATTTTGTATTCTGTCCAAAAGATTTAGATGTGTAATTGAAGCACCCGCCCAGATATGCGAGTTGTACTCAAGCTTTGGGCGAATGAAGGCTTTATATATAATAGCCAGATCAGAAGGGGAGAAATATTTCTTACATCGACGAAGGAACCCTAAGCACTTAGCAGCGTTTTTGGCGACATCGAATATGTGATCATTACACAAAAGATGGTCTGTGATGCACATACCGAGAACTGAAAGGTGTTCAGTTTCCTCGATGCAAGTGCCACTCATGGATAGCGGCATGGGAGGTGGGTTTCGCTTTAACGACAGTAAGCAGCATTGAGTTTTGGAGGCATTAAATTCTACGCGGTTTTTGATTCCCCATTGGACAATGCTTTCAAGATCAGAATTTAATGAGCTTATCATACGCTGCCGTTCTAGTTCTACATCCGAAGAACAGGGATGGGAATCTGAGAACGAATATGAAAAGCTGAGAGTACTATCGTCGGCAAAACAATTTAATGGATTAGAAGTTTCAGATAAAAGATCATTTATGAAAATAAGGAAGAGAGTCGGAGACAAAACGGAGCCCTGGGGCACACCAGTGTTTATTTTATGTATAACAGACTTGAAACCATCCAATACAACTTGTATTGAGCGGTCCGAAAGGTAATTTCTAATCCAACGAAGAAGAGATTCATCGATTCCAAATGCACGCATTTTCGATAAGAGAGCTTGATGCCAAACTCTATCAAACGCTTTTGAAATATCAAGTGCAATAATCTTACTTTCTCCAAAACGATGTAAAGATTTGTGCCACTGTTCGGTGAGATACACCATCAAATCACCAGTGGACCTATTGCTGCGAAAGCCGTACTGCCGGTCATTAAGAAGCTTTCGATCTTCGAGATATTTCTTAAGCTGATGGTTAATCAGCGTTTCCACGACCTTGGAAAGAATGGACGTAAGAGCAATTGGACGATAGTTGGAGGGTGCAGATGACTCCCCTTTTTTAGGGACAGGCTGGACAAATGCAGTTTTCCATCCACTCGGGAAGAGACCAGAAGAATAGGAGAGATGAAAAAGCTTACGCAGTGGCTTTGCCAGCGTGGAAAAACACCTCTTCAGAACAATGGGTGAGATACTATCTGGACCAGCGGATTTGTGTATGTCGAGATCTTTGAGGACTCTGGCAACTGTACGAGTACGAAAATAGGAAAAAATAGAGGCACTAAGCTATATCCTGGAAGGCTAAATTCCGAGTGATCAGAATTTTCACCTACCTGTGTTTCACTTAGTGCCAGAACAGCTGGCCTGTTTATAGCAGTATGGACATATGCAGCACAGATATTTTTCCTAAGCCCCCGAATGTTGCTGTAGTCGACCCTAAATTCCCCAACCATTACGAAACACAAAACAACAAAACACAGATATACGAGTTGGCTCGTTTACAAGCTGAGTCAGGTTGTTTAACTCGGCAAAAATCTCGGCGTACCTTCCTTCGGGTGTTGTCTGACCAGAATAGCGTAGCCACGAAGAATTGTGAACATTGAAATCGCCCGTAACAACAATTTCACTGTGTGGAAAATGGGCGACAATTCTCTGGATTGAGTCGGATAGCGCATCAAATTCGTTAGAAGTTGAATTGCCATCCAAACTTGGGCTACGGTAGATAAAACAGGTATGAATGATGTGCTTATGCACGGTGAATTTGAACCACATGTAATTAAAATTAGTATTAGAGCATGTGCCATATTGAGGTTGAAGTTGATAAGCAACATCATTCCGTACATAGACGGCGAGACCATGATGAGGAAAAAATAGAGGCACTAAGCTATATCCTGGAAGGCAAAATTCCGAGTGATCAGAATTTTCACCTACCTGTGTTTCACTTAGTGCCAGAACAGCTGGCCTGTTTATAGCAGTATGGACATATGCAGCACAGATATTTTTCCTAAGCCCCCGAATGTTGCTGTAGTCGACCCTAAATTCCCCAACCATTACGAAACACAAAACAACAAAACACAGATCAGACAATTAACTATGCTGTTAACAGTTTTGGGCCCCAAAAAGTTTCACAATACAAAATACTATCAGTGTTATGCCTAGATAGTATATGCACTGATCCGCTCCTGGATACCCAAAACCAATAACAGCAATTTATCTTTAGATTTTGCTTTGACTCAATCGATCACACACCCAATGTATGGAATGCCCGCACATCGCATGTGCAATGACCAAGCCAAAACAAATGTGGGGGATGTAGGAGGGAGAGAGAATAGGGATTTACCACTCGCTGTGTTGTGTGGAGATTTGTTGGCGCAGCATCAGAGTATACACAAGATGTAGGTATGTATATATTTTTTGTTTTTGCACTTGAACTGGCACTTGCACCGGCACTAGCTATTGTTTTTGCTTCTTTTTTTTTTTGTTGGAATTATTATTATTTTTTTTTTTGTATTAGTACACGACGCGACTAATATTTATTTTAGTTGGTTTTGTTTTATTTTTAATTTTTTAACTAACAGAAGGGCAGGGTGGAGACAATTTTAATTTATTAAAACTTTAAATTTAATTTTATTGTTTTATTAAGGTATTTTTTATTTGTTTTCTATGGGGGGTAGGCAGCGGGGTTCACAACTATTCTCCTCCGCACATGCGTTTGCGGTGGGATGCAGATCAGCACTGCTTCAATCCTTCCTTGGAATGTCGGGATACTATCGCAGCTTCGTTAAAGATTACGCAAAATTAGCGAAACCCCTGACATCCCTTTTAAGAGGGGAAGACGGACATGTCCAAGAATATGTCAAAGAAAAAAATTATTCAATTAGATCGAGAAGCTATCGAAGCATTTAATAAATTAAAAAAATCTCTTGTTTCTGCAGAAGTCATTCTTCAATACCCAGACTTCGAAAAAAGTTTTCAACTTACAACAGATGCCTCCGACTACGCCATCGGCGCAGTCCTTTCCCAAGATGACAAGCCAATAACTTTTTTTTCTAGAACGTTGAGCAAATCAGAAGAAGATTATGCCACCAATGAAAAGGAAATGCTGGCAATAATTTGGTCGCTTAACTCTCTTAGAAATTTCCTATACGGATCGCGCAAGGTTAACATTTTTACGGACCACCAACCCCTTACTTATGCGCTCAGTAACAAAAATACGAACTCCAAAATGAAGAAATGGAAAGCCATTTTGGAAGAATACAACTATGAGCTAAAATCTAAACCCTGCAAGGAAAATGTTGTCGCAGACACCCTCTCTAGACCTCCGAAAATAGAAATTAATTCAATGACTCCAACAGATAACAGTGCTGACAGCTCAGCGCAAATTTTAATTCCCTCCGTTGAAATCCCTATATATATCTTCCGAAATCAACTTCTATTAAAAATAGGAAACGAAAACAGCTATCAAATTAAGAACCCATTTGACAATTACACTCGACATATCATAATTCGACCCGACTACTCAAAAAATGACATTATTGATATTTTTAAAAGATACCTTAACCCAAATACTATAAACGGACTTCTTACAGACGAAATGACAATGGGACGTGTACAAGTAATTTACCCTTTACATTTTAGAGACTATCGCATCAGATTCACACAAAAATTTGTCGAAGACATACCTAACCAAAGCGAACAAGAAGAGAAGATCCTAAAGATACACCGGCGGCGTGCTCACCGCAATGCTGATGAAAACCGAATTCAAATGTTAGAGAACTTCTATTTTCCTAAAATGGCTTCAAAAATCAAAGCCCTAGTTAACCTCTGTATAACTTGCAAGGAAAATAAATATGATAGGCACCCTAACAAACCACATCTAAATCCGACACCAATTCCTAACTACCCCGGATACACACTGCATATCGACATTTTTTCCACGGAAAAACGTCTCGTCCTTACTGCCACAACAAAAAAAAAAGAACCTATTAAAGATTATGAAATAGGCCAAGTTATTTATGTTAAAAACAACAAACGTATAGGCTCTAAACTGACTAGTAGATATAGACAAGAAATTGTGAAAGAAAATAAGAACTCTACAATATTAAATGAATCTGGAAAAACAGTCCACAAAAGTAACATAAGAAATTAATTAATTTTTTCAGATGTACTTTTTACATTTGCCAAGCAGAAATTCAAATCATGGACTTTTCAAATTCACAAATTGTTTCTTTACATACAGGACTGACGAAGATACAGAACGGACATTTTAAGTTAATCCATATTATTAATCTTGACCAGTACGATCAATTCCTTTCCGACATATCACCAATCCTTAACCTAGAAACAACCCAAAACCAAACCATTTTTCCCTTACTATCACACGAAATTCAACAAATCCGCAATTTTTGGCATAATCTTAAAACCAAAAGTAAACGCTCTTTAGATTTCATAGGTAAAGGTTGGAAATGGATTGCTGGCAATCCAGATCATGATGATTTTGTAACAATAAAAGAAAAAATTACAAATGTTTTGAAAAATAATAATAAACAAGTTATCATTAACGAGTTATACAATGAACGAATTAATAACATTACAAAAATCCAAAATGAAATCCAAAATTTACTTAAAGACAATAATAAAATCAATTTTGAAATCATTACAAATCTTAAATACAGAATTAAAATTGTAAAAGAAGAATTAGAGAACATAATCTATGCCATTCATTGGGCTAAACATGGAACAATTAACTCTTTCATATTGTCAAAAAACGAAATAGATTTAGCCCCTAAAATATTTAATGAACAACAATTGCCTTACACAACAATAGAAGAAGCCTTAGATTTCGCAGAAATCAAAATTATAAGTAATAGTTTATCAATCCTTTATATAATAAATATTCCCTTAACAAACAAAGAAATATACGAAAATCTTCTAATCAAACCAATAAAAAAGAAAAATATTGTAACTGAAATTTTATACGATGTAGTTTTAAGAAATAATGAGCAATTGTATGGAACAACAAAAAAATGTAAGACATTCAATAATCTATCAATTTGTAACTCTAAAAATATTGTAAACATTACAAACGACTCTTGCATTTCCAATTTGTTAAAAAGTCTACCAGCTACCTGCAATACAGTTAATAATCACCACATGCCCAACAAAGAAGAAATAACACCAGATGTAATATTGCTAAATCAGTTTATCGGAACTCTTGAAATCGACAACACGACTCACAATTTAAACGGAACATTTTTAGTCAAATTCCGGAACATGACCATCAACTTGAATGGAATCCCACATATCTCCAAAGAAGGTTCTATAATAAAATAAATTACTTCTCGAAACTTTATGAGGTTTATTTCTTCGCTTTCTGCATCAATTTTGTGAGATAAAATTATCTGGTTTGCAGAATTTTTTTCCCATACAAATTTTGACAGCTCGTTTCTGCGGAGATAAAATTATCTGGTTTCTGCGTTTATCCGAGTTTTCCACCGTTGCATGAATACCCCTAATGCAAGGTTGCATTTATGTATTTAGCAAGTAAGAAACAAATTAATGAAAAATTATTTTTAAGTTCAGTTGATAATTTGTATTGATTCAATAAAGGTCAGAGCAACCTCCTCTGAGAAAAAAATATTTTTTTACAAAAAAGAATTGGTGTTCGATTAACTTATATAGGCTTGGATAAACTGAACATGAAAAAATTAGTTTATAGAAAGATATATATTAAAGAAATATTAAAATTTTATCAAAAAAAGAAAATATGGGTGGTAACCCTAAACATTTGTAAAAAAAAAAAAAAAAAAAAAAACAACAATAAGCTGAAAATTTATTGAAGAAATTTACATAAATGGTAAGTACCTAGGAAATTTTCGAACTTTTTAATTATGGGATTTGCCCAGCTTCCACTTCTAGGCTTATACCAATAATCTCACAAATTTTATTCGAACAGAATTTTAGATAAGTACCTTTTTGTACCTTATCAGAGGACCCTACCTGAATCAAGCGCTCAATAAAGGGATAGAGTATCTGATACCAATAAAAAAGTAAATTTACAACAAAAAAATGGGAAACCAAGTGGATCCGGCAATTGACTCACGGGCATTGTATATAAAACTTGTAGTACTATCATCACGATGATTTTTGAGTTGTGTTGTGTGGTCGTCTGGGGGCGCACTTGTATATACACAGAAACAGCAACCGGAAAACTAGTTAGTTGTGTGATCGCCAGGGGGACGACGTGTGGAACGTGTTCATGAGAGTACTATGCAAATTTATATACAATGGTTCAGTTGATAATTTGTATTGATTCAATAAAGGTCAGAGCAACCTGCTCTGAGAAAAAAATATTTTTTTACAAAAAAGAATTGGTGTTCGATTAACTTATATAGGCTTGGATAAATTGAACATGAAAAAAATAGTTTATAGAAAGATATATATTAAAGAAATATTAAAATTTTATCAGAAAAAGAAAATATGGGTTGTAACCCTAAACATTTGTTAAAAAAAAAAAAAAAAACAATAAGCTGAAAATTTATTGAAGAAATTTACATAAATGGTAAGTACCTAGGAAATTTTCGAACTTTTTAATTATGGGATTTGCCCAGCTTCCACTTCTAGGCTTATACCAATAATCTCACAAATTTTATTCGAACAGAATTTTAGATAAGTACCTTTTTGTACCTTATCAGAGGACCCTACCTGAATCAAGCGCTCAATAAAGGGATAGAGTATCTGATACCAATAAAAAAGTAAATTTACAACAAAAAAATGGGAAACCAAGTGGATCCGGCAATTGACTCACGGGCATTGTATATAAAACTTGTAGTACTATCATCACGATGATTTTTGAGTTGTGTTGTGTGGTCGTCTGGGGGCGCACTTGTATATACACAGAAACAGCAACCAGAAAACTAGTTAGTTGTGTGATCGCCAGGGGGACGACGTGTGGAACGTGTTCATGAGAGTACTATGCAAATTTATATACAATGGTTCAGTTGATAATAATTTGTATTGATTCAATAAAGGTCAGAGCAACCTGCTCTGAGAAAAAAATATTTTTTTACAAAAAAGAATTGGTGTTCGATTAACTTACATAGGCTTGGATAAATTGAACATGAAAAAATTAGTTTATAGAAAGATATATATTAAAGAAATATTAAAATTTTATCAAAAAAAGAAAATATGGGTTGTAACCCTAAACATTTGTTAAAAAAAAAAACAATAAGCTGAAAATTTATTGAAGAAATTTACATAAATGGTAAGTACCTAGGAAATTTTCGAACTTTTTAATTATGGGATTTGCCCAGCTTCCACTTCTAGGCTTATACCAATAATCTCACAAATTTTATTCGAACAGAATTTTAGATAAGTACCTTTTTGTACCTTATCAGAGGACCCTACCTGAATCAAGCGCTCAATAAAGGGATAGAGTATCTGATACCAATAAAAAAGTAAATTTACAACAAAAAAAAGGGAAACCAAGTGGATCCGGCAATTGACTCACGGCCATTGTATATAAAACTTATAGTACTATCATCACGATGATTTTTGAGTTGTGTTGTGTGGTCGTCTGGGGGCGCACTTGTATATACACAGAAACAGCAACCAGAAAACTAGTTAGTTGTGTGATCGCCAGGGGGACGACGTTTGGAACGTGTTCATGAGAGTACTATGCAAATTTATATACAATGGTGCGCCCTCAAACGACCACATCACACAACGTTTGGAACGTGTTCATGAGAGTACTATGCAAATTTATATAAAATGTATCCGGGGACATTGTATATAGATTTGCATAGTACTCTCATGAACACGTTCCACACGTCGGCCATCTAGCGATCACATCACTTACTAATTTTTTGGTTGCTGTTTCTATGTATATACAAGTGCGCCCTCAAACGACCACATCACACAACGATTGGAACGTGTTCATGAGAGTACTATGCAAATTGATATACAATGTCCGGGGATATAATTTCATCGGATCTAAGTTCCTTGTTGAACATTGCAGCCTCAATCGCACAGGCAAGTTTGATGAGATGTAGCACTCGCAATACTTGAACAAATAAAAAAACTGGGCGGGCGATCTCGACTTCCAAAGTCGTTAGCCGATGACCGCCAAAGCACACAATTAATTCCTATTGAATGATAATAATTTATCTTAAACACTTCACTATAGGATTTTTTTTATATAAAAATATAATTGATTCAAATCAATGAAAAAAAATGGATTCACCACTCACCAACAGATTATTTCAAAGAATTTTTTTCAACTATGTAGTTATCCCATGCAATTTATAACAGTGGTAACGTAAGCACAGATATGCGTATAGGCACTAATCACTATAGAATTTTTTTATATAAAAATATAGTTGATTCAAATCGATAAAAAAATGGATTTACCACTCACCAAGAGATTATTTCAAAGAATTTTTCTTTCATTTTTTTTAACTATGTAGTTATCCCGTGCAATTTATAGCAGTGGTAATGTAGGTAAGCACAGATATGCGTAGGCACTAATGGGCAGGTAAGAAGGTAGGTACACTGAAAATTGCGAATTTTTTTTTGTTAGCACTCTGATTAAAATATTTTCTACATAGCACTTTACTTTAAATTTTTAAATGTAGGGTTTCATTATGATTTTTATTTATTTATTCCACTTACTTAAATTTCAGCGTATTTCCTTTTATTTTTATTTTTCTTCCTTTGGTATAATTTAAAATTTGAACATATTGTAATATTCTGCTAAGGGTTCGCAATAAAAACTTATTTACTTTATTTCTTAACTTCTTCTTATTACATTTAAAATAAAACACACTTTACTTCAATTGAAATCACTTTTATAAATTACTGGCACAACAGTATGCAACACTTTACACGAACTTTATTCTTTCACTTTCAAAAATAAACTGTGTCCAATCGGTAGCGCCATCAAGCTTATATGTATAGGGAAATATCTGGTTCTGGTCTAATCTCGAAGGCAATAGAAAACTTCTTTGTATAAACTAAAGTACTCTCATGGTGGAAGTCAATTGGGGCGACATCTAAAGTATGCCTGCAACCCTTACTCTTTTTTTTGCGGAGAGCTTATGGAGGTTTTAAATGATATTTATTGAATATTTTTTGGATGCAATAATCCAAAAAATAGTCTCCTCTTGCCCCTACCACCAATTTTCGACAATTAAAGGACTTAATCTATAATAAGGCTCATCTTTGTGCCTAAGTCTCTTATAATTTCTAATATGCCCTATATCTCTATTTTCTGTGTAACTTTCTCTGTTCAAATTCCTTTTGCTGATTATAATTTTTTTGCCTTTTCTATTCTTTCTTTTAAATCGTTGCTATTTTCATTGTCTCTTGCTTGCCTAGGGGAACATTTTATTCTTGTTTGATACCGATCGTTATAGTTTCCTATAGCCATCTGTATCTTCATTTCAACTGAGAGTTCCCTTCCCTCTATTCCCGTTATTATTTCTAATAACGTTGAGTGAAGTCCCTCTATGTCAGCGTTTCCTGTATGACTGTTTGCTTTTGTCAAATGGACTTCAACACCTTCGGCATTTTCATTGTCCATTACAATCTTTGTTGGTTTTCCAAACTTTGCAAATTGTTCTATAATCAACGTTTTCTTCGATCTCCAATTACGATCGATAATTTGATATGCCACCGCGAATTTTGTTAGTTTGTCTATTGTTGTAAAATGAAATATATCGAGATGAATAACTTCATTTTTTTGTAAGGGAGTTTCAGTTAATCGAAACTTAGATTTAATGGGCTTCCTATCATATTTTATTTCCCTACACCTATCACAATTACCTATTATAAGACTCTTTAGTATGATTCAACGACAACTGCTTATGCAATTCGGCTTCGGTGTTAATTTCTTTTGCTTTCTTTGAGCATCGAACGAATTTTATATTATAGTCTGAAGAGAACATTGATATTAAAATTATTGAATTTTATTATAATCAGAATCACTAATTTCTGAGGAGTAAATACCTATAATTCCTTTCTTTATATACCTTTTCAAAAAATCTTTTATAACATATTCATCTTCTAAAGGGTTCAATTCTAATATAGTACGTCTATGTATTATTTGACTTTCGTGCTCAGGACTATATGTCAACCAAATCTGCATTCGATATTTATTGACAATTTCATCTTTTATATTAATATGATCCAACCTGTGCTCTTCAACTGAATGTTGAGTTTGAGCATCAGACATTTCCAGGTTTGACTCATTGTCATTATTTTTATTTATTTTTTCAGAATTTTCTAATCGACTCAAATAATCGGCAACCTTATTCTCCTTACCTTGCAAGTATTCAATTTCATAATTGAATTCTTGAAGTTTAAGCAACCATCTCTGGTTTCGTTGTGAGAACTCTTTCCCTTTATATATTCCGTTAAGGTACTTGATTGGTGCATGGTCTGTCACAATTTAAATTTGTTCCCATATCAATACGGTCTAAAATAGCAAGCAGAGTACACAATCGCTAAAAATTTCTTGTCCGTAGTACTGTAATTTTGTTCGTGATCGTTAAAAGTTCTTGATATAAAACATACTGGATGACCTTGTTGCGACAAGACTGCTCCTATGGCATAATCACTAGCGTCTGTTGTCACAACAAATGACTGGTCATAATCCGGATATTTCAAAATGGGATGAGATAAAATTAAACTTTTTAGGTTCTCAAAAGATGATATGTACTGTGGATCGTTAATGTTTATTTTTCTACCTTTCTTTAAGTACTTAATCATGGGGTATGCTATCTTCGCATAATCTTTTATAAACTTTCTATAGAAACCTGTTGTCCCTAGAAATCCTTTAAGTTGTTTTTCTGTCTTAGGAACTTCAATTTCCTTTTATTTTATCAAGATTTGGCATCATGCGCTCTTTTGTTAAAACATGACCCAAAAACTCTGTATTTTTTTTTTAAACTGCATTTATCTGCTTGGATTTTCAAATTATGCTGCTGAAGTCTTGTGAAGATTTTTCTTAGTGATCTTACATGTTCTTCTAATGACGTTGAAAATATTAGGATGTCGTCTATATATACAACACATATCGTATTGATATATTCGCGAAGAATATCATTCAGCATTCTCTGAAAAGTGGCTGAAGCATTCTTCAACCCGAAAGGCATCCTTACATATTCATATAGACCGTCAGGAGTCACGAAAGCGGTCTTTTCTATATCCTTTTCTGCAACCATAATTTGATGGTATCCTTTTGCTAAGTCTATTGTGCTAAAATATTGCGCTTTTCCTAATTTGTCAAGGATACTATCAATAATTAGTGTTGGATATTTGTCATCCACTGTAAATTGGTTCAATCTCCTGTAATCTACAACAATTCTGAATTTTTGAATACCTGACTTGTCTTTCTTCTTTGGTACAACTATAATTCGTGAGTTGTATCTACTATTGCTCTTTCTAATTATACCATTTCTCTCCATCTCCTCCATCTGTTTCCGTACTTCTTGTTCGTGAACTTTTGGATAACGATGGAGTCTGGAGTTTATGTGTTGGTCAGTTGTAGTCGGAATTGCATGAACTATTGTGTTCGTATTTGTCAAAACATCTCCTTCTCTATATAAAAGACTTCTAAATTCTCTAATTATGGGTTCTATCTCTCTTCTCTCTAAATTGTTTAAATGATCTAATGGAATATCTTGCACTTCACTTACTTCAAGTACATTCACTTCTTCTAATAAAGTCTTAGACAAGAACGGAAGGCTCACTCCATTAGTCATAACAACTTCCTGGTTTTCTATATTAATTTCTTTTACATTCTTATATGTACATCCAATCCATACCTAACAAAAAACTGTATGGTTTTTCTAAATCTATTTTTATCCATCTTATCATTGCATTATTAACCTGTTTGAATTCGTCTGGGCATTTTGTTTTTACATACTCAGTTTTTTTTGTAACTTGACCATCTATAGTATTGATGTGGGCTTCTTTTCCCATGTTTTCATATATCTCGTCGGCAACTTTATTTGAATTTAATAAACAAACTGTGGAACCGGTGTCCAGTAACGCTACATATTGTACTTCGTTAAACGTAAATTTTATTTTTTTCCGGCTAGTTCGTAAAAAACGTATCATCAGCTAAATTATTTACGGCATCTATACTGACATATGATCCTACCTTTGCTTGGATTGACCTGAAGTATCTTTTCTTTCCTGGTTATTATATTGTCCTGAAGTATTTCTTAAATGATTGTTATTATTATATCTTTGCCTAGATTGACCTGAGGTGTTTCTACAAACTTTTTCACTTTTAATATTATAATTATGACTGATTTTTAGTCTAATTTATAATTATTGGTTTTGTCTTGGTTTAAATTACCGGACACAATACACTTTAGTTTTTAGAGTCACTTCTTGTTTTCACTTTGCAGGGTGGTGGAGTGTTGTGGAGGGTAATCACGAAAAATATTTTTTAGATTCGTTTCTGCACGATTTTATAAATTGTGATTAAATCGCTTCGTATCAACTTTTTTTTTTAATATTTTCTTTCGCGTTATTATCCGTTCGTTTAATTCGACTGCGCCAGTTAAGTTAATATGTATCCTGGATAAATTAAAGACAACACAGTGGTTTGAGGTCTCAATCACAACTCCCCGTTTCTTAATTTTTCAAGTCTTCAAATTACTTACAATATTTATTGAATGCTTATTATTAATTTTATTGCTTATGGTCACGGAAATCCGGTGTCGATTTTCGTTACCATATCATTGGGTTGTATTTTTGGTTTATTGCATTAAAATGCAATTAATGCATTTACCTATATTTGATTTGACGATGTCATCATTACTCTGATTAATAATAGTGTCATCGTTTACATTCATAACACGCATATGTTTTTGGTATCAAATAAAAGTTTCAAAAACTAAAAGTCGTAATCTCATGATTTAAACGCCATTTGAAAGGTTAAAAACACACCTTTTATTTGATACCAAAAACATATGCGTGTGTCTAACGGTTTCTATGATATATACACAAAAAGTGCATCTGATCAATGAACTTCAAACGTGAAAATCTCGAAATCCCCACCTACGATTTTCCTAAAACTTCACAGCTTTGATGTACACGTATTTACCTTTCTTTTGGTACCACTCTTGTCCCTGCACGCTTATGGCCCAAAAGTGTGTCATCTTCTTTCTTAGAAAAGGAAGTCATGTATTTAGGACATGTAATCTCTGAATCAAGTGTAAAACCTGATCCAGAAAAGATCTCCGCAATACAAAACACCGAAGCTCCAAGAAACCAGAAAGATATTAAATCTTTTCTTGGTTTAACAGGATACTACAGAAAGTTAATACAAAACTTTTCTTAAATAACAAATCCCCTAAACAAACTCTTGCGCAAAGATGTAGTCTTCAAATGGGATGCATTTTGCATTCACACTATTCAATATCCAAACTTTGAAAAAACTTTTTATAACACAACTGATGCCAGCAACGAAGCTATACATAGGCGCAGTATTGTCAAGCTTGTACTACCTTAAAAGATATTGTATCTTACTGTGTAAGACTAAATAATAAGTAATAAAAATACAAAATCCTTTTAGATTATTGCAAAATTACCCTAAAACTTTTACAAAATTCCCTCAAAGAAATCTATTTATAATAACGAAATCCTTCATTCAAAACAAATTTTCAAAAAGAACGATTGTAAACGGCGGTTTATTCAATGGAATATGGATGGCAGAAAAGTTTATATTTGGAACAATGGATTCTGAAGACGCGGAAAAAATAGATGATGCATTAAGACTAGTCCAGGAAAATCAGACTAATTTGCATCATATAACAGAAAATTAAATGACAATAATCCCTGACGTGTTAGACACACTAAACTAAACAGGCGAAAACATAACTATTGGCGCTGAAAATTTACAAGAGTTTTTGTAAATTAGCTCTTAATTGAGCTTTAAGTTAACAATTTAAATTAAAAAGTTAAACAATTAAACTTTCAGATAAAAAGAAAAACGATTTAAAAAAAAAGAAAGACGTGTTTATAGTGCGGTTACTTGTAGTGGAAAAATTTATTTTCCGTTTTCTTATTCTTCTTCATTTTCTCATAAAGTTAAATAAATATGGCCGGAAGGCGTGGAATTTGAATATTATACCAGTTCACTTTTAGTTCACAATAATTGAATTAGATTTTTTTTAGTACAATTTTAAATTTTAATTCTAATTAATTTTCAAACATTTTAATTCATTTAAGTTATAATTTTAATCAATAATTCAAACAGTAAATTCATTTTTATAATAGTATTTGTCAAAACACCGGCCGCGTTGAAAGCCTGCAAGGCTTCAAGGATCCTCATCTGGAAGTGGGGCCAGTTTCACGATTGGGCGTCTGATTACCCCTTTTGCGGTTTTGATATCGGCGACCCTGACCTTTCCGTCCTGCCCTTCGACGACCGCCACGACTCGTCCCATTGTCCACTGTTGTGGAGGGGCGTGGTCCTCGTGAATAAGGACCAGTTTTCCCACGATAAGATTGGGCTGCTCGCGCATCCACTTGCACCGAACTTGAAGGCCAAGCAGATACTCCTTTGACCACTTCTGCCAAAACTGCTGCTTGAGCCAGCATAGAGTCTGCCATCTTTTTAAGCAGGACATCTGCCGTTCCGGAACTTCCTCTGGGGGCAGCGATCGTAAGGTACTGCCTATTAACAAGTGCGCGGGAGTCAGGGCTTCTCCGTCGTTGGAGTCTGCGCTTAACGGGGCGATTGGCCTTGACCTCTATTACTACGGTAAGTTGTTCTTCTGCCGTTAGGAGAGCGTTCCCTACGGTACGTTGCAACAGTGTTTTCGCCGCTTTCACTGCCGCCTCCAACAGGCCTCCGAAGTGAGGAGCTCTTGGTGGTATGAAGGCGAAACTGAACCCTTCGTCTGCTGCGTACGTTTGAATTGCCTTCTGCCCTCTCTGGAACTCTTCTCCAACCTCTTTCAGGATCCTCTGAGCTCCCACGAAGTTCGTCCCGTTGTCGCAGTGAATCGTCTTCGGAACTCCTCGGCGACCAATAAACCTTTTGAGGGTGAGAATAAAACATTCGGAAGAAAGATTAGTAGCTAATTCAAGATGAACAGCTTTGGAAGTGAAACAAACAAAAACAACTATGTATGTTTTACACGGTGGCCGACCACGAATTTTTAAAAAGGTATATACTGGGCCACGAAAATCTACACCACATAGGTACTAAAAACGGTCTTTGTGCTCGTAATCGATCTGCTGGCAGATTTCCCATAATTTGGTAGAGCAACTTTGGTTTGTATTTGAAACAATTAACGCATTTTCGTACAACTTTTTGGCATGCTTCTTTCGCATTTATTAGCCAAATTTTTTCGCGAAGCAATGCAACCAGTGCTTGAGGTCCGGCATGGTAGTTTTTCCTATGCAGATACGTTAAGTAGTTTAGTTTTTAGTTAGTTATAGAAACTTTATTTATTATATTTCATGTATATCTACAATAAATTTCATAGTTTAATATGGTTTGGCTTAAAGCCGTCTACCAGAATGACATTATAACAATAATATATATATTTCTAACTAAAATAGTAAAATAAAATAAAACTTAAAAGTCGCCTTCTACTATTCGGGTTCTATAATTCAGTGCCACCGTTGTGTATTTATACAATCTCTCCCAACCAAGACTTCCATTCAAAATACATAAAACTTCGTTCATGTTCATTATGGATTTACCGAAGAATCTGACTCGAAATTCTCTTAGAATCGGACATCTGGCAATAAAGTGGTAAATATCTTCTCTTTCCTTGAGGTTGCAAATATCGCACAAAATAGGTAGGTCCGGACGATGTGGAATGTAGTTGAGGTTGATCATTTCCCCTCTTACTTTAAATATCGTACTTATCATTGAAAGCGGTAATCTGTTTAAGAAGTAGGAGCTTCCTTGTAAGTTGTAGTCGAGCTGGCTATATATATTCCTATACTGGGAAGATTGAGCTTCCAAAATATAACCACTGTAAGCTGAGCGGGCTACACCAGCCAGTAAATTTTGAAACATGTTTCTTAGAATAGCGGGTCCGATACCTGGTTGAATCTGTAATCTTTCTCCACAATCAACACCTATTTCTTCCCATTTTTTGACGAGGTTGCCTCTCAAAGTAATTATTGACTTGAGGATCAATTTGGGTAGTCTGGTTTCATCCATCTCCAGCAGCTTCATTATATAATCGAAGTGTAGTTTTAGGGTATTTAAGAATAACGGTGGCATTGTAGTTTCAAGGTGGACCATGTAATTTGGAGTACATGCCGGCAACCGAAAAATGCGTTTAAGAAAATATCTTTGAAACTTTTCAACAACATCGAACTGCCAGCAACCCCACACTTGAGCACCATACAGCATGATGGAAGAAGCAGTGGCACGAAATATCTGGATCTTTGCGCTATGGTCCACAAACCTACTCTCTATACAACGTCCCCAGATTGAAGAAATAGCTCTCTTTGCCTCAGCTAATTTAGTCTCGAAATGTTTTTTGAAGTTAAGGTTAGCACAGATCAATACACCGAGATACTTATACTCTCGAACAATTTCCAAATTCTGACCTTGTAGGTCCACCTTTCGTTTCTCGAGTATCTACCACCTCCATCCCTGAAGATCATCATTTTAGACTTTCCAAGGTTGACAGTCAGGTTCCAAAGATCACAGTAGCGCTCCAGACGGTTGATCATACGCTGCATTCCGTCAACTGATTCCGCCAGAAAGACTATGTCATCGGCGAAAATGAGGCATGGTATTCGTAATCCTCCGAACTCAATACCCCCTCCAACTTCCTCGACAATATCATTGATAAACAAAATGAAGAGCAAAGTACTCAACACACATCCTTGCCTTACTCCCATTTCCGTTTCAAAGACATCTGACGAAAATTTTCCGTCCCAAACATAAGACACATTGTTTTCATACATTGCTTTTAGCAGGTTCACAACTTTGCTTGAGATACCCAAAGTATAAAGCTTATAGAATAACGATGCACGGGCAATGGAGTCAAAAGCAGCTCTGAAATCTACGAAGAAAGCATACAGCTTCTTCTTTTTGCTTTTAAAGTAATCGGCAATGTGAAATAAGGTGAAGATCTGATCTACAGTAGAGTGGTTTTTCCTAAAACCAGCTTGGAACATGTTGAGTATGTTTTTATCGTTAACCCACTCTGTTAGCCTTTTAAAAATAAGTGTGCTGAATAACTTCACTGAAGAATTCAAAAACGAAATGCCCCTGTAATTCTCGGGATTATCGTACGCACCTTTCTTATGCAGCGGATAGATAATTGCTTTTTTGAAGCAGGCTGGAACTTCTGCGGTTTCGAAAATTCTATTGAATTCTTTGGTGAGTGAAAACAGGTACTCGGACGTACAGTTTATGTAGAATTCTGAAGGAATCCTGTCATCCCCTGTATCTCGTATCATCGGCGTATCTCGGCCACGACCATCTTGGCCCTCTCCCGAGCAACACCCTGGAGAGATTGGTAGCTGAAGCACAAAGGCTTAACATCGGCCTCATCATCGGAAGTGATGCTAGCGCACACCATAGTGTGGGGTAGCACTGATATAAACGATAGGGGTGAGTCTCTTTTCGATTATATTCTTAACACTAGCCTACTTATAAGTAATGTTGGTAATGAACCAACTTTTATTACTAAAAACCGACAAGAAGTTCTTGATATAACTCTTGTCTCAGATTTCATAAACAATAATATTCTGAACTGGAAAGTATCCAAAGATCACTCCTTTTCCGATCACAGATACATCCAATTCAGCCTTACAAATGATCCTTCTAGCCAACCCTCCTTTCGTAATCTAAAAAGAACAGATTGGCCAAAATATGAGAGAGTATTGAACAGTTTAGTCATACCTGAACTCTTTAATATTCCTACAAATATCAAAGATCTTGACGACAAAGTCAATAATCTAACACTAGCCCTAAACAAATCTCTAGACACTGCATGTCCCCTTGTACAAATAAGGGGTAAAAAGAAACCTCAATGGTGGAACTCTGGGTTAGATCCACTTCGAAAAGAATGCAGAAAACTCTTTAATAGAGCAAAAGCTTCTAGAGATACGTCTGACTGGGATTCTTACAAAGAATCACTGAAGACATACAAAAAAGAATTGAGGAAAACCAAACGGTCGTCCTGGAGAAACTTCTGCAGCACAGTAGAAGACTGTTCTGAAGCATCCAGACTACGTAAAATCCTCTCCAAAAACCCAGTCATGCCAAGCTGCTTGAAGAATGCCTCTGGCCTCTGGACCAACTCATGCGAAGAATCGCTCAAACTGCTACTAGACGTTCACTTCCCTGGTAGCTCCAATAATATCAGAAATATTACTCCAAGTCTGTGCGACAATGTAATAAATCCTCCTCAAGATCTAGTCACCAGGGAAAAACTCAAATGGGCTATTAACAGCTTTAAACCCTACAAATCTGCAGGTCTGGATGGTATAATTCCGGCTGAACTGCAACAAAATGCAAATTTTCTAATGCCCATCCTAGAAAATATCTTTAAATGGTGTCTAAAACTGACATATATACCACTGTCATGGAGACAAGTTAAGGTTGTTTTTATCCCAAAAGCTGGAAAATCCAGTCATGTGAACCCTAAAGATCTGAGACCAATCATCTTATCATCATTCCTTCTCAAGACATTTGAACGTTTGATTGATATCCACTTAAGGGCAAATATTGATTAGTCCCTCCTCTCAAATGCCCAACATGCCTACAATAAAGGGAAATCGGTTGAAACAGCTTTACACTGTATAGTACGTACAATCGAACGTTCTCTCCACCATAAAGAGTACACCCTAGTTGCCTTCTTAGATATAGAAGGAGCGTTTAACAATGTCGACACATCGGCGATTACACGTGTATTGACATCTCTCAAGGTAGATAAATCGATCAGTACTTTGATAAATCAGATGCTGATAAGCAGGATTATTAACTCAAAACTGGGCGATTTTACTACACAAAGGAGTGTCAGCAGAGGTACGCCGCAAGGCGGTGTCCTATCACCTCTCCTCTGGAACTTAGTAATAAATGAACTACTAATCACTCTAGAAGGAGAGGGATACAAAGTGTTTGCCTATGCGGACGATGTTGCTATCGCAGTGACGGGAAAACATCCCAATTCACTTAAAGAACTCTTACAAAACGCTTTGAATAAGCTCATCAATTGGGCAAATCAGTGTGGACTAGGTGTTAACCCACATAAAACAGATCTTGTCCTCTTCACCAGGAAATACAAAATCCCACGCATCGACCCTCCCCACATAAACGGTGTTCCACTTAAATTTTCAGAACAGGCAAAATACTTGGGTCTTATTTTGGATAAGAAATTAAGTTGGAAACCTAACATTCAAGAAAGAATAAACAAGGCCACAGTAGCCTTGTTCTCTTGTAAAAAAGCCATTGGAAATAAATGGGGTTTTCAGCCCCGCATTACATACTGGCTATACATCTCGGTTATAAGACCGATCCTTACATACGGAGTAGCGGTATGGTGGACTGCGCTGGACATAGCGACAAATCGTGATAAGCTCAACAAAGTCCAACGAACAGCCTGCATGTGTATGGGTGGAGCACTTCGCTCTACCCCCTCCGCCTCACTTGATGTTCTGTTCCATCTATTACCGCTTGACCTTTTCAGTAAGCAAACGGCTGCAAACACTGCCGTACGGCTTCAAGCCTCCTCACAGTGGTTCAATAATCAGATTGACCACTCTGCTATTCTGAATTCATTCAGATCAATTAATAGTAATATTGACTACACCATCCCCTTTCCCCATTTCAATAACAATAGCTTCAGAGTGACTATCCCTTCCAGGTCTACCTGGGAGGACACATCATTTCTGAACGATGATCCCATTAATTTCTTTACAGATGGATCAAAAACGGATGACGGGGTTGGTGGAGGCGTTTACTCCGAAAGACTAAACTTAAGTCTCTCTTTCCGTCTACCTGATCACTGTAGCGTGTTCCAGGCCGAAATTCTGGCTATTAAGGAAGTCCTTTCCTGGCTTAGAGAAAACGTTATATCAAAAACTGATATACGCATCTTCTCTGACAGCCAAGCTGCGTTAAAATCCCTGGACTCTGTCTCTACGAATTCATCAACAGCCTTAAACTATCGATCATCTCTTACGGAGATGGCCAAACAGTTCAACATTCACCTTTGTTGGGTGCCGGGCCACAGAGACATTCCAGGAAATTGCAAAGCCGACGAACTTGCAAAAAGAGGAACAACGCTACCTCTGCTAGCTCACAAAGCTGGCGTATTTATGCCTTTAGCTACTTGTAAACTTATGCTGAAGCAAGATACAATAGGGAGAGCAAACTACAGATGGAATAACATCACCACCTGTGCAGCGACTAAACTAATTTGGCCTAAGCTTAGTGCCAAACGCTCCAAACAATTGATCTCCCTTAGTAGATTGCACATTGGCTACGTCATAAGTGTCTTAACTGGTCACTGCTTAATAGGGAGGCATGCAATTCGACTTGGAGCCCCTGCAAATGATTTTTGCAGGAGTTGTATGGACGAAGAGGAAGAGGAGACGATCTCTCATCTCCTTTGCACTTGCCCCGCCCTGTCACAAAGACGAAAACTCCACCTTGGAGATTTCTTTTTCAATGATCCCAGTGATCTAATAAACTCCGACATTATTTGTCTCCTACGCTTTATTCGCAGCTCTAACTGGTTCAATGAGTGAGGTAGATCAACTGATCCATGTGGTATCACAACGGACCTAATTTTGGTCTATGTGTGTTGGAAATCGTCCAACAGCCACCTTAACCTAACCTAACCTAACCTGTCATCCCCTGGGGCTTTACCAGATCTGGTTTTTTCTAAAGCAGTACGGAGTTCCAGAACTGTAAAGGGTGAGTCAAGGATATCGTCTAAGAACACCGGAGCAGCATATTGTTGTATGGGTGAAAACTGCGCAGTGTTGAGTAAATTTTTAAAGTACTCCTGCAGCTCGGTTGCGTGCAGTGAAGATCCAATTCTACTAGGCCGTCCCTTAATTGCTTTAGCCGCTTTCCAGAATTCCGCCGAAGACATCGCTGAGTTTAAGCGTTGTATGGTTTGTTCATCGCTTTGCTTACGCTTAACAAGGCAGATGTGTTTATATTCTTTGTTCGGTGACGCATACATAATCTTAAAGACATGGAAGTTATATTTTCTCAGAAGCTTTAGTAAAGTAAATGATTTTTTCCTTGCTTTAAAGCATTCCAAGTCAAACCATTTTTGCTTAAAATCATTCTTCTGCTTCCAGTTATTGGTTTTTGGAACTGCAGTTTTCATTATGTCAGTAAGTCTGGTCATGTTTAAATTATCGCACTCTGTGCTATGTTTTCTCAGTTCCTCGTTTAAATTAGTTTGGTAAGCCCGTAAAAAACTTGAACTGTTACTCCAATGCAGCTTTGGCAGGAGCTCCAGCGACTTTGAACAAGATAATTCATGTGCCGGTCTTGATTTGCATGTGATTTCTAAAGGCATATGCTCCGAAAAAGTTTGCTGCCCCACCCTAAAGCTTCTCAAAAGATCATTCCACTTTCCAGAAACTAACCCATAGTCGATGACTGAACACGCCGTTCCTCGGATAAATGTGTATTCACCCTTAAGAGGCGAGTTATAGCGAACAGGAAAATGGATCAGGAAAATTTTTCTGATGGATTATTTAGTAAGTTCTCGATCGATTTGAAACAAATAAGCTGAAGTAATCGATGACAAATGACAATTTTAATGCACTATGTAAAAAAAAACTGATTGAACAAAGGTTTTTTGATAAAAATGCATTTATTTGTTTTCCTGATGAACTTGCATCAGGAAAATAAACAAATGCGTTTTTATCAAAAATCCTACGTTCAATAAATTTTTTTTTTTACATAGTGCATTAAAATTGTCATTTGTCATCGATTACTTCAGCTTATGTGTTTCAAATCGATCGAGAACTTACTAAATAATCCATCAGAAAAATTTTCCTGATCCATTTTCCTGTTCGCTATAACTCGCCCCTAACTCTCCTGCACAACTTCCATTCAAAACTCTAGCATCTAAAGAGTCCGCTGGATCCAATATTTTAGCTCCTTTGCCATCGCATACTTCATCTTTTGACTGACGAATTGAATTAAAAATAACTCCAGCTGATCCGCTTAAAAAGCTATTCTGAGAGCAGCCAATCCTGGCGTTAAAGTCACCGACAAGTAATATATACCCGGAGTTTAAGGATGCCATTCCGTCGCATAGCTTGTCGAAATCTCTCTGCCAGTGGTTACAATTCAGATAGATGGGAATGATATACACTTTCGAACCGTTATACGTGACCTCCAATATATTAATTCCTTCCCTTTGCACAAAATTTAAGGATATTCCACAAAGTCCTTTTCGGTAACCAAGAAGCTGTCCTCCACTTCCTCTCCCATACGTATTTGTTTTCACCGCTGCGCTGGCACCCATTTGAGCTTGAAGTTATTAAAAGTACCTTCAAACTTTTCTATCTCATTATCTAACACATGCGTTTCCACAAGTAAAAATATATCAAAGCTTTTAATATAACTAAAGAAATTCATAACAAAAAATTTATTTTTTAGCCCTGATATATTATATCCTATTATTCTTAAATCTAAAGTATTAATTTGATTCTGGTAGACTTGATCGCATCATTCTCTCGCACTCATGCTTGTGCTTTGACCCAAAAGGTTTACAGCGGCTGCTTTCGCATTTTGATGTGATGAAACGTTGTTAGCTTCGTGTACATTCGCATTTGACGTTTTGGGACTGACATAAACGTTGACATTTCTTACACCTTTGTTTACTTTGTGCACTTCCTTCATAAAAGTTTCTAAATTATTAAAAATCATACAATTACTGCCGAATATTGTCTTCAATGCCTCCATAGGATCAAGAGTACCACACTTTAACCCCTGCTCTAAATCCCAGGTGAAGAGCTTGTCGGATATGGCAAGCTTATCGTCTTTAAGCGTAGCTTTAGCTTGTTTTTCATTTTAACAACTATTATGGCCGATCGGGAATCTTTAGCTGATATTGGACGAGCGTAATCAATATCGGAAACATCTGCAGATGAAAGCAAGCCAGCACAAATTGATTTAGCTTTCTCAGTCATATCAGCATCTCCAACCGCCGGCATATGCACCACGACATTAGACTCAGTACCTTTTTGCAGTAATTTTTCAAATTGATCTTCGAGCAAATTGTTTTTTCTCTCCAACTCCAGAACTCTGGCTGAGATGCGATCGTTCTCCTGCTTCAACCCCATAATTTCGACATGGAGCTCTTGAAAGTCGGCCTTCGAAGGCAGCTGTTGGCAAAGCTCCTTGTTGTTGTCACGCAGAATCTGTACAAGATTTTCTGTAGTGATTGCGTCGGGGTTGGTCATTGTAGGTTTGGAAGATGCTGTTGGTGATAAGTTTATGCGCTTTTCTTCTCGTTGTTGTTCAGGGGATATTTCAAGCAGACCTCTTTTGTTCATTTAGTGAAGTTATCTTTACATGAAAATTAGTCGGTTCTATTTTTAGCTTAATACTCGTAGCTTAAACTTACTTTTGATTTTTTGTGGAAGCACAGTAGTTAATTATCAATATACAAATATACTTGTAGCACTTAAATAAAATTTTATTATTTTAAAACGACTTTTTTCAGGAGCTTTATAAAAATACACTTTATTTTTGACAGTTCAAATGTCAATGTACGTTAAGTATAGTTTTATAAACTGAGAATTTTTGGTCAATAGGAACGGAAATTTGGCATCATATTTAATTGGTGCGTTTAAAAGACGCCCTCCTACTCGAATCAGTGAAAATGAAAAGTTATTATCATCAAAATCCTGCAAGAAGGGATTTAGTTTTTGAATATGATTGGGCAATGTTACATTCTTTCTTAGTTTTTGAATCTCCTCGGGAAATTCATCATTTTGAACAATTTCAACCATTTTAAGAAATGCTAAATGCAACTCTTTTGCCGTAGGTGATTCTTCAAACACATTCGTTTTATCTTTAAGAACTGCAAAGAATCGCATTACATGAACAAAGGTTGTAACAAGTTCTATGTAGGACGTCTCTTCTTCAATAAACTTCATGAGTTTCGTTCGGGGAATTTCAACCGCGACCAGAGCGAAACTGGTCTTTCTTTTTTCTAAAGCTTCCTCCTCTGGAGATAACTCGAAATGAGAATTGACTGGCCATAACGTTGGATCTTCCAATAGAAATGAAGGACCATTAAACCATATTGAACTTTTTATTTCGTCCACATTACAGCCTCTTGACACAATGTCTGCTGGGTTTTGTTTTGTTGGTACATGTCTCCACGATACCTTTTGTGTCCACTCTTTGATGTCTGACACTCGATTTGAAACAAAAGTTGCAAGCGTAGATGGATGTGTTTTTATCCAATGCAACGTTATTTCGGAATCGGTCCAAAAAACAATTTTTTCAACGTCAAGATTCAACATTGCCGATACTCTCATCCATAAGTTAGAAAGAGTATGCGCTGCGCAAAGTTCCAATCGCGGAAGCGATTTGGTTTTCAAAGGGGCCACCGTGGACTTTGCTGTTAATAGCGTCGACTTGATACCCGCCGTGCTTTGACTTCGGATGTAAATGCAACCTCCGTAAGCCCTCATCGAAGCATCAGCGAACCCATGAATTTGAATTTTTGCATTCGAATGGGTTTCAACAAACCTTGGTATTTTTATCTCGCATAGCTGAGAGAGGTTTGTTTTAACGTTTTGCAAACATGTACCAAGGCGCAACGGAATCGACTCATCCCAATCAAGTTTTGCAATCCAAAGCTCTTGCAATAAGATTTTAGCTTTGGTAACAATGGGGCACAATAAACCAAGAGGGTCAAACAGACGAGCAGAAACTGAAAGAATATTTCTTTTGGTGGCTCGTAGATCATGGAAACTATTGTCTAAATTGAAAGAAAAATTGTCTTCTTTTGGTTACCAGCAAATCGACTTTTCTGGACTTTCAGCATTATACAATTCTGGATGATTTGAATACCATTTCGCCAATTGAAACCCACCATTTTTTAAAATAACTTGTATTTCATTTTTAAGTTTTCAATATCATCGGTACCAGTTAAAAGATCATCTACATAAAAGTCTTTTTCGATAAATTTAGATCCCGTGGGATATGAGGTTTTGAAGTTATTGCCTAACATCTTCAAACACCGTATTGCTAAAAATGGCGCTGGTGAAGTGCCGTACGTTACGGTGTTAAGACGAAAATATTGTAGAGGTTGAGTTGGATATTGCCTCCACACTATGAGCTGGTAAATCGAATGCTCTTCATTGACGAGAACTTGTCGATACATTTTCGTAATGTCAGCCGTAATGGCATATTTATGAGTACGAAAACGGAGAAATGTCGAAAACAGCTCCTCGTGAATGGTTGGCCCAACCATCAAGATGTCATTCAAAGATACTTGATTAGATGTTCGACTTGAGGCATCGAACACGACTCGTAGTTTAGTACTTGTGCTTTGCGGTCACAAGACACATTGGTGAGGAATGAAATAGTGTGGGATTTTGGGGATTTCATTATTTGTTGGTGACATATGTCCCAGTGACAGATATTCTTTCATGAAATCCATGTACATCGCTTTTAACTCAATATTTCTGGAAAGTTTGCGCTCAAGTGCAAGGAATCTACGTTTGGCAGTTTCAAACGAAGAACCAAGAGAATTTGGTGAAGATTTGAATGGCAATTTTACCTCGAATCGACCTATGGGCAAAAGTTTTGTATTTTCTACAAAATGATCTTCGCACATTTTTTGTTCTGTTGTTAGAAACTTTTTCGTTTCTCCCGGAATTTCTTCCATTTGCCAAAGTCGCTCAAAGGATTTCTCCAAGTCTGGCAATTCCTCAGACTGGTATACCAAATTACATTGTTTTGTATTTGAATTTGAGCACTTGGGATATTTTCCAGATACTATCCAACCAAGAAGGGTTTTTTGGATAGTTGGGTATTCGGGTCCTTGTTTAATTTGACCAGCAGATAACAAATCAAAGAATGTTTCAGCTCCTATTAACAAATCAATTTTTTGCGGCTTATTAAAATATGGATCGGCCAATTGAATGTTAGGAGGAATATTCCAATTAGCTGTATTAATAGCTTGGTCGGGTTGATATGATGATATTGAATTCATAACCCAATAATCTGCAGAAAAGGAGTAGCCATTAAACCGTGACTTTATTACTGCATTTAGTTTTGTATTAACTTTCGTACTTGCCTTCCCAATGCCAAGTAAATTTAAAGATTTTTCTTCTTTTAGAAGTTTCAACCTTTGGGAAAGTTCTTCAGTTATGAAGTTAATTTGCGAGCCTGAATCGAGTAACGCTCGAGCTGGCATGAATTCGCCAGTTATACCTTTTATTTGTATGATTGCCGTAGCAAGAATAACTTGGTCAGTCAGAACCGAAGCATGCATTGCTTGGAAACTAGTAGCCGGTTGAGACGATGGGTTATTAAAAGTTGTTTCATATTGATGTAACAACGTATGATGCGAGCGATTACAAACACTGCATCGGCTTAGTTTGCATTTTGAAACTGTGTGTCCTTTTCGAAGGCAGTTAATACAAATAGGAACACTCTTTGCAAATTCGAATCTTTGTAAAACAGGAATTGCGGAAAACGATTGACATGCGGTTATAAAGTGATCATTTGATTTGCAGAAAAGACATTTCGATTTATTTTGTTGTTGTGTGCTTACTGCAAATGAAGATTTTTGATTTCTATGACGACCTACATCTTGTTTTGGTTTGGATTGTTTATCAAATGGTTTAAGTCTTGAAGTAGAAGATTCTTCAGCAGACAAGTGTTGGTATCTTTTGTTAAGAGCTGCTTCACAATCGCTCCATAAAGGAAGGGTGCTGTAATCTAGCTGCTCCTCCCACTTAGACCTTGTGACTGAATCAACTTTCGACATAACCAAATGTATCATAATCGCATTTATAATTTTCTTATCATCACCTAATGAAAGAAGTGAGTCATAAATGGCAGAAACCGTATCTATGATACTGCGCAATGCAGAAGCCGATGGCTTCGAAATTTCTTTCAGTTCGAACAGTGTTGCAATATTGTCAAAAAATATCAAACAATTATTGTCGTACACTTTTTTCAGACTTGCCAATGCTTTGGGATAATTTTGTTCGGTGATTTGAAAAGCTTTAACCGTCCCTAACGCTTCACCGGATAAACACGAAATCAGATGGTTGAATTTTTCGATGTCTGGAATCATCGGATCATTATCCACTAAGTTTTCAAACAGGCTTATGAAATTTTTATATTCGGAGTATTTACCGCTAAATTTCGGAAGAGACATTTTTGGTAGTCGGGAATGATGTGGATTGCTGAAAGAATATTCAGCAGCGTTAGATTGACGCTTTTTACTCATGTGTGAAATGAGTAAAGATTTAGCACCTACACAAATATCTTCTAATTCTCCGCGGGAAATATCACTGTGATCAGCTGTTTCAATTTCTGATTGACTTTGCATTAACTGATCAATATTTGAATTTAATATATCCAACCGACATTCCAATTCTATTGGATTAAGCGAAAAAGTTTTTTCTTCTAATCCAGTTTTTATCCGTGTAATATTATTTTTAATAACCACCCGCTGGTGCTTCAAATGATCAAGGCTTAAATCCTTGGGTGGAGAAGTTTGCCTTTTCTTGCCAGTCATTGTTAATTTATTTATTTAGAAAACTAAATATATTGTGGATTTAGTTTATCCAAATTGCTCAAATTGCACCGGTTATCAATTTAAAATTATCGGAATTTGAAAAATTAATTTATTTTCATGCGAAAATACCGAAAAAATTTACTTTATTGCAACCGTATTAGTTTGCGAAATTTCCAAAATAATTTAATAAATTGTAAATGAATGCTAGTTATTGACTGGACTTATTTTAGAAATCAACCAGAAAAATTATTGTTTGGTGAACACACTCTTTTTACACTTATGAATTTGCTTCGCTGTATACGACCACACTTGACGAAACTGAACGAAACGTCAAACGAACTGTCAAGTGCCAAATGTCAATTGTCAGAAATGTAAACAATGTGCTTTAGCTTATCGCGAAATCGATTGTTTTTGATAAATTAATTTAGAAAATTATAATAAATTAATCGGAATTGTTTTTTTAATTGAAATAAGTACAAATTATTAAGTTAAATTAAATGCACGCGACTTTTCTTCTTACAATGTTGCAACAACAATTATCAAATGAGCACATCTGAAGTGACAACGACAGCGGCGGCGCGACAGATTCACAGGAAGCAAAACAAAATTATATTTGTGTAAATTTTTAGTTTAAATTCACTTTAATCAAACAATTTAATATATCAAAACAGTTTTAATTAATTTGTTTTCAAAATGATGTGAATTGTAATTTGTTTAATTATACTTTTTAATAAATTTCACCAAAGTTGTTTTTGTTTCACTTTTATATTATGTGTATATGTGTATATATATAGAAAATATGACAAAGATTGAAAGTGGGTGCAATTAAAATGGTTGCAATTAATTTGCAAGTTTTTTAATATTAAATTTTGTGTTTTTTGTATTAAATTCACTTTCAATTTTTGTTTATACCTCTTCGTTTGGGTTTTTTTCCTTGGAAGCCACTTCCCTTTAACACTCGTTGCAAATGCAGTTTTCGTGCATTGGTAAATTTGCAGATCTAGTGCTCCAGTGCGGTGAAATCTGCAGCAATTGGTCCTGATTGGGTGTGGTTTTCTCGAGATATCTTGGCTGGCGATATTAATTAATGCACTCACGCACGACTTGATTCCACCGATTAATTAATTTAAAGTTTTTTTTTTTTTTTAATTAATCGCGCACTTTAAATTAAGTATATACATATATGTATACGCGATATATGTGTGTACACTTCGTGACGATTTAATTTAAAAATATAACAATTTATTAGTTTAAAATTGTCCCTGCTCGGGCGCCATGAAAATTTACAAGAGTTTTTGTAAATTAGCTCTTAATTGAGCTTTAAGTTAACAATTTAAATTAAAAAGTTAAACAATTAAACTTTCAGATAAAAAGAAAAACGATTTAAAAAAAAAGAAAGACGTGTTTATAGTGCGGTTACTTGTAGTGGAATAATTTATTTTTCGTTTTCTTATTCTTCTTCATTTTCTCATAAAGTTAAATAAATATGGCCGGAAGGCGCGGAATTTGAATATTATACCAGTTCACTTTTAGTTCACAATAATTGAATTAGATTTTTTTTAGTACAATTTTAAATTTTAATTCTAATTAATTTTCAAACATTTTAATTCATTTAAGTTATAATTTTAATCAATAATTCAAACAGTAAATTCATTTTTATAATAGTATTTGTCAAAACAGGCGCTTTAACATGAAGTTTGGTTCAATATAATGAGTAATGTCGTTTTCAATTGGCAATCTGGAAGCAGAAAAAAGCATTCTGGGGCCTTACCATGTAACTCGATTCTATAGAGCGACTGCGAATTATACAGTTGCTACAAGTCTTCAAAGAAGATAAATTGTAGCTATTTTTGCCTGCTAGGGACTTGGTTGAAGTAAATATTTGACTGTTACCAGTCGAATTGTTTTTTCCTGAACACCGTTTATTTTAATAAATATGATTGAAAATCATGAAAAAAACAAGCTTTCATATATGCGTTTCGCCCCGATGTAATGGCTGGGCTCATCAAAAGATGACCATTACACCTTGTCTTGACGCATATTTACCCGAATAAATCGAGATTCCAAATATTTACATAGATAAGCAATCTTACATAAACAACAACAAAAATACATTTCTCACGGTGGCTGGCCGGTTTGAGAAAGGAGAAATTTCTATTTTTCTTTTCGTTTTGTTGTCCTTGTATTTACTTGTCCGAATGCAATTCATACCGGAATTTATCTGCTGGTGTTGTTTTTGATGTTGTTGATGTTGTTGTTGTTGGTGTTGTTGTTGTTGTTGGTGTTGTTGTTGGTGTTGTTGTTGGTGTTGTTGTTGTTGTATTTGTTGTTGTTGTATTTGTTGTTGTTGTATTTGTTGTTGTTGTATTTGTTGTTGTTTTTGTTGTTGTTGGTGTTGGTCTTGCTGGGGTTTTTGCTTGGTTTTATATTTGTTAATTTTTGTTAGAACAGGCTGTTTTAAGGCTTGGTTCGGGGTATGGTTGTTCGATGTTGTTTGCTATTCCGAGTTCAATGGTTTGCTAAAGCCAGGATCATTCTGCTTTGTTTTTGGCGAGAGAGTTTTATTGAGAAATTCGTTCGCACTCTGCTGCGCTAGGAATTTTGTTATTGGGTTTCTCGGTTGCTTTCTTGGATTCAGCTCTGTTGAACCAAATATGGTTGATTTTGTTTTACTTTTGTTGGTGCTGGTGCTGGTGTTCAAGTCTTTTGTTTAATGCGATGGAGAACTTTCTATTGAAAGTATTCTTTTCCTTGGGTTTTCTGGATCATGTTCTGTGTTTTCGGTACACATTTTTCCTTCTACTACTAGCTCATCAAGCTTGAAATATGCTCTTTTGCCTTGTTTTTTGAATTATAGTAATTTTTGAACTAGGTGTTTTCTTGCTTCCAGAAGAGATCTAGGTAGATCCTCTGCGACGCTAAAGTTGGTGAGCAATCTTTTTTGTCAGAAGAATTTTTCGTTTTTGCTCAAAGCTTTTAAAGGTTAGACGTATGGGCCTTATCTTCCCTTTAGAATATTTCCCTAGACGAAAGCAGCTTTCAATGTCACTTGATGTTTATTGAAAGTTTTCGTTGCCATTGTTTAAATTATTAACAACAATTTCTTTGAGTTCCTCCGCATTTTTATCGGTTTCTTCAACCTTAAAGATAATTCAATTATTTTTCCTCAAACCTACTTCCAGCTGAGAGATTCTCTTTTCTTGCTTGGAACATGGCTTCTTATTTCTCTATTGTAACGAAGATTAGTTAACTACTTTTGAATCATAATATAACGACTTTTACTTTCGACCTATATCGATTCTCGATGACAGCGCCATCTAGTACCTTTGCGATTTAAAACAACCTGCTATGAGCTTTGAATGAGCTTTGAGTGAGCTTTTTCGAACATTGGTAAATGTCGAAGCCCGAAGGGGAATTATTCCATCTATCTGTCAGAATAGAAAGATCGAGATACAGGTTTTAAAGATTTCTATTGCTTTCGAGATTAGACCAGAACCAGATATTTCCCTATACAAGGTTGATGGCGCTACCGATTGAACACAGTTTATTTTTGAAAGTGAAAGAATAAAGTTCGTGTAAAGTGTTGTGCCAGTGATTAATAAAAGTGATTTCAATTGAAGTAAAGTGTGTTTTATTTTAAATGTAATAAGTGGAAGTTAAGAAATAAAGTAAATAAGTTTTTATTGCGAACCCTTAGCAGAATATTACATTGGTGTTAGAAGTGGAATAAAACTTATGTTGTCTGTGCATTCAGATAATTTGTGGTGTGTTGAATTGTGTTGAACTTAAGGCAGAGCTGAATAAACGAGGCCTTCCTACTGCTGGAAGAAAAGCAGACCTCATAATTCGTCTGCAAGAGGATTTAAGTCAACGGGGAGAAGACCCAGACACATTGCTATTCGAAATAGAAATGCCTGAAGAACAAGTAAGTACTGGTATCGACTTGTCGGTAATGATGGCACTTCTCATTGGCAAGCTCGAAGAACAACGTACAGAACAAAAGAACCAACTGGAACAAATGGAAAAACAACAAAAGAATCTTCTCGAAGAACAACGGACAGAACAAAAGTGTGAACAACAGAACCTTCTCGAACAAATGGAAAAACAAAAGCATCTTCTCGAAGAACAACGAGTAGAACAAAAGAATCTTCTCGAAGAACAGAAGACTCTCGTCGAAGGTAAGCTTGATGCCTTTGGGAACAAGTTCGCTACTATTGATGGACGTTTTGATTGCGTCGAAAAGTAATTTTCAAAAGTAGACGCAAAGCTCGAGTGTTCAAGAAAAATTCGAAGGCAAAATACAAAGCATAACCGACGAATTAGACAAAGTTCGAAAAATTAAGATTAGGGAAAGTGTTGGCGATTACCCAAGGAAGAAGGAAATGCATCCACCGACTTTTGACGGGCAAACTTCTTGGTCGATCTATAAAAAACAGTTTGAGGCAGCCGCAGCGACAAATGGCTGGGATGAAGAAGACAAATTTATAGCTCTGACGGTTGCCCTCAGAGGATCTGCTGCTGAACTGCTGCAAACCATCCCAGCAGATAAGAATGGTAACTTCAGTGCTCTTGTTCAGGCCATAGACAAACGCTTTGGAGATGGCCATATGCAAGAAGTCTTCCGCGTCCAACTGAATACTAGAGTCCAGAAAAGAGGAGAAACTCTGCAGCAACTTCAAGCGGATATTGAACGGTTGGCGCATCTCGCATATCCAGCTGCAGGGGATGAAATCGTCAACCAACTTGCAACAGAAGCCTCCATCCGTGCTGTATCTGACATCAACTTACAGCGAGCAATTAGAACTGCTGGAAAACGTACGCTTCCTGAAGCTTTAGCGTTTGCTCTGACTATGGAAGCGGCAGAACAAGCTTCCCAAGGAGTTCATCGAGTCAGAGAAGTTGAAGTTGAAGAATGCTCTTGTCAGAAAATCGCATTCCAAAGAAGCCAGCGTGAAGGACTTGCTCGATGCTGGAATTGTAACAAAACCGGATATCTCCAGCGGCAGTGCAGATTACCACCGAGAAGAGCTGCATGCCAACTTTGTGGAAGCAGAACCAACGCTCGAGAACAACCAAGCAATAGTAAAAACACTCCTTGTTTCCCAGACGGGAAACGAGTAAGAACCAACTTCGAGGGGAAGAAGCTGGTTTCTGGTATCGATGGCCCCAGAAACACTATCCAAGTCTCACAGACTAAACGAGACAACAAAAGCCTGACAGTGGAGGCAATAGTAAACAATAAGAAACACGTGGCTACAATCGACACCGGTGCCACCGCCTCCATTCTACGAAGAGACTTGGTCAAGATGTCTTGGCTACACAACGCCAATAGCTACCGTCTGAAGACCGCCACAGGAGAGGCAGCAAAAGTATATGGCGAGGTTCGTCTTATGATCCGTTTGGCAGAACTAGAGTTTTCGCACCTATTCCTGGTAGCGGATATATGTGACGAGTGCATCGTTGGAATCGACTTCATGAAGGAGCATGGAATAATTTTGGATATCGGTAAACAAGTTCTTAAGTATCAAAATGTGGAGATTCCGATGGTCTATGGTAACGAAAACTCAACAACTATCAGGACCGTCATCAAAGAAGACATTTGTTTGCCTGCTTCTTCGGAAGTATTCGTATGGACGAAACTAAAGGGTGACTTTGGAAGCCATCGATACCTCATAGTGGAACCAGATGCGGAACAACGTTCCCAAAACATCATGGTAGGGAAGACTCTGGTGGCACCAAAGAACAGCATGGTGCCTGTACGGATACTGAACATCAAACCTCAAGAAGGGAGAAGTAGTTGGGCAATGTGAACCTGTATCCGCGATTACTAAGATCACCGAAGCGGAAACAAAGAAGCCCCTGAGCTTTGACAGATTAAAAGACCAAATTCTGAAGTCATCAAGTCTGAGTCAACATCAGTTTAATATGGTCGAACACAACTAGTACGGCATCGAATTGATACAGGAGATGCAAGACCAATTCGCCAACCAGCAAGACGTCTCCCTCTAGCAAAACAAACTGAAGTTGAAGAAATGATATCGACAATGAAGAAAGGGTAATCGAAAATTCCAAAAGCCCTTGGGCATCACCAGTCGTTCTTGTCAAAAAGAAGGATGGAAGCACTCGATTTTGTGTAGACTACCGAAGACTGAACGACGTGACAAAGAAAGATAGCTACCCTCTAGCCAGAATCAGCGACACCTTAGACGCGATGGAAGGAGCCCAATGGTTTTCAACTTTGGATTTGAAGAGCGGTTATTGGCAAGTGGAAATTCACCCAGAAGATCGGGAAAAGACGGCGTTCTTCACAGGAAACGGTCTGTGGCAGTTTAATGTGATGCCATTCGGACTATGCAACGCTCCAGCAACTTTTGAGTGATTGATGGAGTGCGTTCTACATGGACTTACCTGGAAATCTTGCCTGGTCTACCTGGACGATGTAATCGTGTACGGAAAAACATTTGACGAACATTGTAAAAACCTTAAAGCTGTATTCCAGAGGCTTCGAGAGGCACATCTAAAGTTAAATCCTAAGAAATGTTCGTTTTTCAAGACCAAAATTAAATATTTGGGACATATCATATCATCCCAAGGAGTAAAAACTGATCCTGAGAAAGTTGACACTGTGAAGAATTGGCCAACGCCTCAGGACAAACATCAACTCCGGAGCTTTCTTGGTCTGGCCACATATTATCGGCGTTTCGTAAAGGATTTTGCTAAGATCGCCAAAAGCTTGCATCATCTTACTGAAAAGGGGAAGCCGTTCAAATGGTCAGGTGAGTGCGAGAAAAGCTTTCAAGAACTGAAACTGCGTTTATGTAATGCACCTGTACTGGCCTATCAAACTCCAGGAAAACCTTTCATCATCGACGCTGATGCAAGTAACGTTGGAATTGGAGCTGTACTATCGCAAGTACATGACGGAGAGGAAAAAGTTGTCGCCTATTACAGCAAGGTACTCTCGAAGCCAGAAAGGAATTATTGCGTTACAAGGAGGGAACTTCTCGCTCTGATACTGGCAACAAAGCACTACCATAAGTACATCTATGGACAAAAGTTCCTTCTTCGAACAGATCATGGTGCGCTCAATTGGCTTTTAAACTTCAAAAATCCAGAAGGTCAAGTAGCAAGATGGATCGAGAGGTTGCAGACGTATGACTATGAGATTCAACATCGAAGAGGAAAGCTGCATTCAAACGCAGACGCTCTATCCCGGCGACCGTGTAAACCAGACTGTAAGCATTGCACACGCCAAGAAGAAAAGGAAATGGTCATCGTTCAACGAACTAGAGCTGATCCCATTAACGGTTGGAACAACGAAGAACTCAGAACGGCCCAACAAGAAGATCCGGATATGGAACCCATTCTTGCCTGGAAAGAACACCAAGAGAAACCAGAATGGTGTGATATCTCCTACCGATGTCCGGCTCTCAAAGCATATTGGGCACAATGGGACTCGCTTCATGTGCAAGAAGGGGTATTAAGGCGTAAGTGGGAATCCGCAGACGGTAAATCTTATGTGATGCAGCTAGTCGTACCTCGGTCAAAGGTTAACGACGTACTTCAAGAGATGCATGATGGATCTTCTGGAGGTCATTTGGGAGTGAATAAGACGCTGGAAAAGGTACGACAACGATTCTACTGGCTACACGCAAGAGATGACGTCGAAAGATGGTGCCAAAAATGTGATACTTGTGCTGCTAGCAAGGGACCAGGTAGAAAAATTCAAAGTAAAATGCAGCAGTATAATGTGGGCACACCTTTTGAGAGAATCGCAATACATGTCGCGGGTCCTTTTCCTCAAACTAACAACGGAAACCGATACATCCTTGTAGTCATGGACTATTTCAGCAAGTGGCCTGAAGCATTTGCCATCCCAAACCAAGAAACCAAAACAGTTGTGGATCAAATTGTCTTCAATTGGGTGAGCAGGTTCGGTGTTCCCATGGAGCTTCATTCTGACCAAGGAATCTAAAGTCTTTCAGGAAGTTTGCTCGCTCCTTGGCATTAAAAAGACAAGAACAACACCGCTCCATCCACAATCTGATGGGATGGTTGAACGATTCAACAGAACCCTTAAAGAACATCTGTCTAAGGTTGTCGGCGACTACCAACGAGCCTGGGACCTACATATCCCATTGTTCCTTATGGCATATCGAAGTGCAACCCATAGCTCGACAGGAAAAACACCATCGGAAATCCTGTTCGGATCAACTATACGGCTGCCACGTGAAGTGAAATTTGGTTGTCATCCAAATGAGTCACAGGGAACAGAGGAATATGTGGATGACCTCAAGAAAAGGCTTATTGACAATCATCAACAAACAAGGACAAATATAAAATTGTCTAGTGATCGGATGAAAACAAGGTACGACGCAAGAGCGACAGCAACGGGATTTCAAGAAGGGGACCTTGTGTGGTTTTACAATCCTCATCGACAAAAGGGGCTATCACCAAAACTCCAACAAAACTGGGAGGGCCCATATACTGTGGTGAAAAGAATCAATGATGTGGTTTACCGTATACAAAGAGGCGTAAGAGGCAAACTAAAAGTAGTTCACGCTGACCGGTTGCATCGATATAACGGTGAAAGAGGTGATGAAATTGTTCGGGACGATCAATTCTAAGAGGGGGGGCAATGTAACGAAGATTAGTTAACTACTTTTGAATCATAATATAACGACTTTTACATTCGACCTTTATCGATTCTCGAATGCGATGACAGCGCCATCTAGTACCTTTGCGATTTAAAACAACCTGCTATGAGCTTTGAATGAGCTTTGAGTGAGCTTTTTCGAACATTGGTAAATGTCGAGGCCCGAAGGGGAATTATTCCATCTATATCTGTCAGAATAGAAAGATCGAGATACAGGTTTTAAAGATTTCTATTGCTTTCGAGATTAGACCAGAACCAGATATTTCCCTATATAAGGTTGATGGCGCTACCGATTGGACACAGTTTATTTTTGAAAGTGAAAGAATAAAGTTCGTGTAAAGTGTTGTGCCAGTGATTAATAAAAGTGATTTCAATTGAAGTAAAGTGTGTTTTATTTTAAATGTAATAAGTGGAAGTTAAGAAATAAAGTAAATAAGTTTTTATTACGAACCCTTAGCAGAATATTACACTATTATATTTCCTTGCATTTCAACGATTTTTTCTGGCTTCTCTACCTTTTCGGAAATAATCCCTACTTTTTCATCAGTATTTTTGATAACCCTATCGGTAGCTTCCGGGATATTTTGTAGGATTTCTTCTTTTTGCTCCTTTACAAGCGACTTCAAATCATTTAAAGTAATTGCCATTTTAGTCAAGTAGTACTTTTTGGTACCTTCTGAATTTCGATGTCGGCCCTGGATGAAATAGTTGATGTAAGTGCCACTTGCCACTAGATGGCATTTACTAACAGTCGAATTGGAATGCAACTGACGGGTGATTGCTTTGACGTTTAAGATCGTGGCTTGCTTGTCGGGATGAATTTATTTTTGTTTTATATATTAATATTTGTTATTTTTTCGTAAATAAATGATTTTTGTCCCTCTTTTACTCTCTTAAGTGCTTAAAAAACTAACGTTTAGTTGCAGTTTTTCTCTCGTTTGTTTGAAATGTGATAATTTTAAATGAAAAATTCATATAAAATACCTTGATTTTCGCCAAAGTTTTGTTTTTTTTTTCCTTCGGTACCACCTTTATGTGTCTCGTTCACACAACCTCGGTTTTTTTCCTCCAGGCTAGTTTTCTCAAAAACACCTTTTAAAAACTCGCACTAAAAACTTCCTATGTACACCTCTAGAACCAACGCTTTAAAAATGTCAAAAGAACAAAACATACCTGAAAACATAATAATTACCACCAATTTCGTATCTTAAATTTCATCTGATACCACCCATATAGAAAAACTGGATTTAGATAATTATAGTATAAATATTAAAGATTTGTTAAAGAAAAACAATTTGTTATTTCACACGTGAACATGCTAACATTTCTGTTTCTATTATTTTTCTTCTTTGTGTAGCAGTAGTATATGTATGTATGTAGTAGTATATATGTTATATTTAAAAAAACCATTAAAATAAAATGTACATTTGATAAAAAGTCAACAGAAAATTTAAACAATATGCAACGGAAAAATTTACCGCGACAAAGGCTGCTCTTTCAACGTTTCTTTCAATATATTGACAGGGAGAAGGGCAACCATGGTCCATTAGCCATCGGTTCTTTCTCTCAATATTTTTGGAAGAGATAAGATTGATCGAAGCGGATAACTGATCCGCTACATAGATGGATAGACGGGCGGTCTAATCCAAAGGTGATAGGCGGATGGCCTAGTCTGAATCCAATAGTAGCACGGGTGACACTTAGTCCTCGAATGCTGATGTTACTCCTAGTGAGAATGGCTGTATGCCCAACATATTCTTTTCGCTTTTTCTATATTGTAAAAGATGGAACGTTTGTGACTTATCCCCAACTCCCCCAAATCTGCGCATTTGTCGAACGCATAGAGAAAAGTAGTTTGCACAGCGGGATAATACGGCCATCTTTTCCTTTCAAATGTTTTACTTAGGAATACTGGTATAAACACTCCACCAATTTTCCTTATTATTTACATAAAAAAAAGATGTAGGGGGAAAAATGAACGCGATGGAAAGGATTTTTCTTTTTTTTCGTTTTCAAAAAATTTCATTTCGGAGTCGAGTGGGGGCGAACAGGAGGTTGAATGCATCCATTGCATTGCCGCCCACTGGAAGTCATACCAGAGTTCGGCGAATTCAATGATGATGGTGCATAAAGCTTGGGTTTTAAAGATCTCAACTGCGTTCGCTCACTTGCGCAAATATGCGGAGTGTTGCTGAATGATGACGCGATCGAGAACCACGCTTTCTGATTGGCCGAAAGCACTAGGGCATTTAAAAAAAGAAGAGGTCGTCCAGGCAAGGTAAGAGCCTGGAAGAACACTTCTTACTGATCTTGAAAACGAACCAGAGGTTCAGAGAGAAAAATTTGAAAAGATTTTTGAAAAAAAAAGAAAACGAAATTTAATTTTTGGCGATATAATAAATTTTAGTGCGGAAGATTTTGATTTTAAAATTTTGGGATGGAGAATTGGTGTAGTGAAACAGAAGGAAGTGGTTGGAGGAAGTTGGGAACAATTACGTTTGGAAGTAGGAGATTTTGGCAGGAAAAAAAAAGATAAGTATAGTGTAAAATAGTGTAATTTGCAAGATTGTGCAAATTTTCCTATTCGTTTTAACTAGTGTCTCATGAGTCTTAGTTACTCAATTTTAAGGTGCGTTCGGCATTTGCTAACGTTAAATTCTTTTCCGATAAAGCGGAACACGCGTCCCGTTTAAAATAACGTCTTGTTTCTTTCGGGGCATAGTCGTAGTGGTTCATCTTCTTAACTTAATCCTCTAAATTCTTTGTTCTCTTGATTTAAAAAGATTTTGGGTTTTAGACCTACTTCAGTACAAGGTTTCCCAAGCAAATAACTTTAAAAAAAATAAATAGTTTTCAAATCCCAATTCGGGAGAATAAATCTTATCTTTTCATTTCGAAATTTTCACCGTCGGTTTCGCTCCGAATATACCCGATAATCCCAAATCCCACCATGGAAATCCACCAAAGCCAGGAGCAACAACTGGCAATGGAGGTGTCTAGTCAGATGGACGAAGAAATGGAGGGCATTGACCTCTCTTCCAGTTCATCTGACTTAGACGAGATGCTTCCCACAAATGAAGAGGAAGAATGTCTGCTTGCAGATGAGGGGGCACCAGCCCCGACCTGTTAAGCAGAAGTGACTGGACACGGGATCAGTACCAGACTAGCCCAGGTAAATTTGCATCACGCAAAGGCAGCATCAGCTGTTATAACGCAAAAATTTACAGCTGATGACCTGGGTCTAGTTCTGATCCAAGAACCCTGGATTTACGGGGGCCAGATTAGAGACCTAACATGTAAGAACTGTAAAGTAATTTGGGATACGAGAAGTGACTCGCCCCGAGCATGCATGAAAATAAGAAATAACATAAAATTTATATGTCTTTCAGAATTTAGGACGAGGGACCTGGTGCAAATCCAAGCCCAATTTGACAATGGGGGCAACCTCAGCACGTTGGTAGTAGCAGCAGCATACTTCGCCGGTGATGAGGAGAACATTCCACCTACAGAAGTAAGGAATCTTGCGGACTACTGCAGCAGCAAAGGACTACCGTTGTTGGTTGGATGCGATGCAAATGCCCACCATACAACATGGGGTAGTACCGATATTAATCAAAGGGGTGAGTACCTTTTAGACTTTATTATCGAGAAAAATCTAGATATTTATAATGTAGGGAATACACCTACTTTCATTACTAGAATAAGAAAAGAAGTCTTAGACTTAACGTTTGGAAGCCCGAACGTAGGAAGCATGATTAGAAATTGGAGAGTCTCCAATGAACCATCCATGTCTGATCATAGAATTATAGAGTTTACCTTAGACAACTTGCTCACAGAGAATACCTCTGGCAGAAACCCTAAGAAAACAAACTGGAACCTGTACAAAAGCGTTCTCAAAACAAACCTTGAACGAATAGGTCCAGTTGAAACGACAAACAGTAACCTTGAGTTAGAACACTTAGTAAATGAGTTTAGTGGGGCAATAATTGAGACTTATGAACTCAGTTGCCCCCTAAAGCAAATAAAAAGACAGAAAGATGCTCCGTGGTGGAACAAAAATCTGTCAAAACTAAGATCCAAGGTTAGAAAACTATTCAACAAGGCAAAGAGCACTGGAGAGTGAAATAACTACTCTGAAGAGCTGACAAAGTATAACGGGGAAATCAGAAGAGCAAAAAGGAAAAGCTTTGCGATGTTCTGCGAGAGGGTTTCCTCTACCCCGGTGGCTGCTAGACTTCACAAACCTCTAGCAAAAGAACCCACCATCACATCGTTAGCACTTAGATACCCGGATGGTAGCTATACTGAGAATGAGGAGCAAAGGGCTACCCTACTGTTAAATACTCATTTTCCGGGTAGCTTAGCAATAGTAGAGAACTTGATGGAGAGAACACCTCTCCGGACTAACCGGACAGACTGGCAGATAGCCTCGACTATTTGCACAGGCAATAGGATTGGATGGGCGATAAGTACCTTTCAACCCTTTAAATCACCGGGTGTAGATGGCATTTTTCCAGCCCTTCTACAAAAAGGAAAGGAGGAATTAATGCCTTATATTATAAAATTACTTCGAAGTAGCATCGCACTTGGGCACATACCAAATCTATGGAGAAGAGCAAAGGTAATCTTTATCCCCAAAATGGGGAAAAAAGATACAACCCATCCAAAGTCATTCAGGCCAATTAGCCTAACATCTTTTTTACTGAAAACTTTGGAAAAGGTAATCGATAACTTCATAAGAGTAGAAGTAATAAGAAGCATGCCTTTAAATCACCATCAACATGCTTACAGAGCGGGCAGATCTACAGAAACCGCACTGTACGAGCTTACAAACACTGTACAGAAAGCATTAGATGACAAAGAGACTGCCATTTGCGCCTTCCTGGACATAGAAGGAGCTTTTGACAACACTTCGCATGTAGCTGTTGACAGAGCCCTTAGTAGAAAGGGGGTACCCATCACCATAACTAGATGGATTGGCAGAATGCTAAGTACAAGAATGGCGGAAGCCAACACAGGACAAAGTGTTCAGAAAGTCATCACTACAAGAGGTTGTCCTCAGGGAGGGGTACTATCACCCTTACTGTGGAGTCTTGTAGTAGATGAATTGTTAGAAACTCTAACTTTTCAAGGTATAAAATCCATTGGCTTTGCCGATGACATTGTAATAACTGCCGTAGGGAAGTTTGAAGAAACTCTTTGTGATATAATACAGAGAGGACTAACAGTAACTAGGAAATGGTGTACTTCAGTGGGTTTGAACATAAACCCCACGAAGACAGCAATAATACCATTTACTAAGAAAAGACTTCTACCACGCATGAAAAACATAAGATTGGCAGGGGAAGTAATCGACATCCAGAAAGAGGTCAAATATTTAGGCATTACACTAGATAGCAAACTCCTCTGGAACAAACATGTTGAAATAACCGTCGGGAAAGCCACTAAAGCCCTGGGGCCCTATTACGTAAAACGAAACGAAAGTCAAATAAACGATACTGGAGTAAACGATAGCCACGACAAAGAGCGATTATGTAAAACGAAAAAGGCGTTAGAAAGATGTTGCCAAGTGAAAACATAAAAAACTATTTTTTTTGAAGCGCAACTTACTTCACGCTTGTTTTTGATTGGCTATTGGGCAAATAATTTTTCGCAACACCGTTCCATAAAAGCTATGAAGAAATCCAATTGCTTTGATTGTGTTGATTGCTTTGGTGGCCTATAAAATAAATATTAACCATAAAATTTTAATTTTCACTATGATATATTTCAATTTTATTATATTTCACTATGATTATATTTTACTTAAAAAAAAAAATTACCGGCAGACCGCAGACACAAATTATTTTATAAGAAATTATGAACGATAATGAAAGATTTACGACTGCCAAATGTCAGTCGTTAGTAATAACGAGTATCGTTAAACATTTACGATTTTCGTTTTACGTAATCGCATTTTATCGATTACGATAGAATTTCAACGAGTATCGTTTTACGTAATAGGGCCCCTGATGATTTGCAAAAGAATTGCAGGAAAATCATGGGGATGCAAACCAAACATTCTCAGATGGATGTATACCATGATTGTGAGACCCATAATCACCTATAAAGCGGTTGCATGGCAGAAATTAACAACAACAAAGAAAAAATTAGAAAAGGTGCAACAGCTTGCATGTATATGTATAACCGGAGCAATGAGAACATGCCCTACAGCAGCAATGGAAAACATTTTAAATCTAGTGCCATTACACGTGGCAATAGAAAGTGCTGCTAAGGGAGCCATCATGAGGTTTGCTAAGGAGGGCACTGGGACAGGAAAGATCATTGGTCATAGAGAGAGGAACATTATCCTCAAGTCCACAGAAATGAACCTTCTTGACATTCCCAGGGATAGCATGATTAGAAAATATAACTTCGAAAAGCTTTTTCGAACGAAGTTAAGTTGCAAAAGAGATTGGATAAGTGAAATGGAAAACTACAATCTCCAAGCAAACACCATCAAGTGGTATACTGATCGGATCGAGAACTTCTGACGGGACTGTTGTAGGGATTTTTGGGCCTAGAACCAAAATTTCCATACCAATGGGGAAGTCCACCAGCATTTTCCAGGCAGAAGTGAATGCCATCGGAAAATGCGCAGAACGTAACATCGATAGAAAATATAAAAAGCAAAACATTGCCATAATGTCAGACAGTCAATCTGCACTAAAAGCTTTGAATTCATACACCATCACGTCAAAACTAGTATGGGAATGTGTAAATAAGCTTAATGAACTAGGCAAGGATAACAAAGTCACACTACATTGGGTTCCAGGTCACGTAGGTGTCCAGGGCAATGAAGAGGCTGACTCCCTAGCAAAAATAGGAGCAATGACACCGATAATGGGGCCAGAACCCTATTGTGGCATAGGGGAGAATATAATCAAAAACAAAATCAAAATAGAAGAGGAGGCAAAAAGATCAAAAATCTGGAAAGAACTCCCTAAACTGAGACAGGCGAAACTCTTACTCGGGAATTATAACCGAGAACGATTTCTATCCTTAATCAGCCTTAGTAGAACCAATCTCAGGAGAATAACGGGACTCCTCACGGGCCATTGTAAACTGCGAAGACATCTCAGCTTCCTTGGCCTAGAGAGCAGTGCTTCTTGCAGATTCTGCGATGCTCATGAGGAAACGCCGGACCACATAATAGGTAGTTGCGATGCACTAATGCATCAAAGACAGAAACATCTGGGCAAGTACCATATAGACGAGAACCAAATACATTCTCTAAAAATACCCCAAATTCTCAAATTCCTCAAAGGAACGAATTTGGAGGATGCACTGTAGTTGAGAAACCTCATCCAGATCATAAAAAAGGGGGCACAATAGATCTTAAGGTCGCAGTGCAAATATACCCGTAATCATTCATTCATTCATTCATTCGCTCCGAAGTGTAACGAGTTTTCTTGTCTTTGAGGATATGCTGGCACCAAAAATAAGTTTCCCAAGCTAGCTCTGCTCATAGGTTCTTCATCCTCCTCGTTATCAAAATTAATGAAATGCCAGGCTTTACCATCTAGGTGTCATCGATGCGCGAGATAATATGTCTCCTTCCCACCCTACCTGGTTGCTCTCTCGCTAAACAACCCCTTTTCAAAATAAACGTTCCTTTCCCTCGACCCTTCTACCCCGCTTTCCTCATCTCCTCATCTCCCCTTTTCTCAAAAAAAAATCACTAGCAATTCATGATTTTAACTTTAACAAACATAATTTATTATAAAATCTCTAATGTTTATATATGCCAAATACATTTTACATTCTAACTTTAATAGAATTTATATTTTAATTTAAGACTCTAATATCGAAATTCAAATGATTTTATAGTAATAAATATGAACAAAAAAAAAACTGATTCAGCAAAAAAAATTTTGAAGGTATAATTTTGTTTTAGCACAACTATATAAGTTTTGTGCAGATATTGGGCAATAATTATAATATATTAGATGTCAAATGGGACATACAAACAACACGAAATCACTCACCCAAAAATACTCGACGCAGTGGCCACTCCCTCGATGTATTTTTTATTGATGTGGCGATCTTTATTACGCCTTTTATTCTTTTTCGACGAAATATGTGAGACACTTATAATTATTACCACTTTTTAATTTCGAACAAAAAAAAATAGATGCTATTACATATATTACATCCACATACATATGTATATAAGTAGATATATATACATATATATATGTATATAAGTATTTATACACCACTTTAACTTTAACTTTTGAATCCCTTTTTTTTTTGTTATTTTCTTTTAAATTTAAAAAAAATGCAATTTTCAAAACTTTAGTACTTGATTATAAAAAGATTGAATAATAAAAAAAATGATTGAATCTAGGTTTTAAATTTCAGTTAATAGAAAAATTTTACACTCGTAAGTATATGTATATATATAAAATTTGATTTGATTTAATTTTGATTTGATTTAATTTTGATTTGATTTTTCTTTTGTTGGAACCAGTTTAGGTAGTTTTGGTAATAATTTTGCGTTTCTTTTCTGAATTTGATTTGATTCTGACGGGAGTTTGTATGACGTCTTTACGAATTCAGGATTTCTTTGTCCCGTTACGGTCCCTTGGTTAAATTCTTTCTCCTTTAAAAAAATTGAGGCCGCCAAAAGAATTTTCAACGGCCTAAACACACAAAAAAAACTTTTAATTTCACTTTCTATCGAAACTTTCTTTAGCAAAAATTACCTTGGAATGCAGATTAAACTGCGTAAATAGATATATAAAGGTAGATATATATATATAATATATATATATATTGACTTTGGACGCTCTCGCTCGGTTTTATATATACGTATATATATAAGTAATGAAAAAGCGAACCCTGCGCCGATTTTTCGCGTATTATCCTCAGCTTTAATTTCTCTAATTTTCTTAGAAAACTATAAAAAAAAGAACACTAAAAAAAACTTTCTTACACAGAACTTGAAACTACATACTTACATTTTCAAAATGATGAAGCTAAATTTCTTTGGCGGTCGGCCGATCAGTGGTATTTCCTTAATTTTTTTTTTCTTTTTATTTCACTCTACTAATTTTATTACTTGGTATTTCAACTTCTGGTGTCTCGGATGGATCTTTTTGAAAAGAGTGTAACTACCGACGGCTTTTACCAAAGAACCCTAGCTCTACCTATTTGCACTAATACAAACAAATCAAAATCTTCCAGCCTTTGTTATCTGCCCCCCGTTTCACACCCACATAACTACGCAATATTATCATTAATTTTATAATAGTGCGTTAATCGTTTTAAGTAGATGTGAACCTTGGTGGGCGTAATTTACGCACTTGTTGCAAACACTTTTTTGGGTGTAAATCAGATTCATAATTGTCATAACATCGATCGCTACCAAATTGTCTCATGCAACAAATGTGGCTTTCTCCTCTCATCGCAAAATTTCCATTTGACATACATACATATGCTATTAAAATTATAGCAAACCGCTGACAATTACTCAATTTGTGATTTTGTGTCAGCCATAATTTCTCTATTCCTAACTAAAAAGGAAAACCCTACATCCTGTGTCTAGTCCCTATATAGGTGGGAGCGAAATAGCCTTTTTTTTATTAAATTGTTTACAATGTTATTGTGAGCAAAATTTACATGTAGCTAGGCTAGTCGAGTCGTCGTCGTCGTCGTCGCGGGTTTCGTCCTAGTTGGTGGTGGGTTTTGTTAATTCCTTTTTTTTTTGTTTCTAATAATTTTATTTATTATTTTTATATATTTTAAAACAGGCCCATTCGGTTACAGGGCTTCGCGTTTTTCAGATAAAACGTATCTGGAACATGCGAAACGAACCCACCTATTCTTACGTGCGGCCGGGTAGTGACTTGTGAATAGTGGTGAAAGTGAAAGGTAAACAAATACCTAGTATCACTTAAAATTTGCCGGAATGATTTCGGTTTGTGCATAATAAATAAATGTTTATTCCCAGTGATTGTGATGCAAAAATGAAATTATAAAAAAATGAATATTAAATAACTAGTGCGAGAAAAATGAGTTAACGGCAAAAAAAAATATAAAAAATCATATATTGTGATTATGAAAGCCGTTTAAAATTGTGTGACGAGGACGACGTAATAGGCGCGAGTGAGATATACGACAAAATGTAAACAGTTTGCTTTCAACTACGATTTACGAGTTAAAGCTTAAAACAAAAAAAAAGAAACAGAGGTCGTTCACCTCACTTAACTACATTGGTATCCGTGGCAAAAAAAAAAAATGTATTTTGTTATTCGCGATTGTGTCGTTTTGCCGACGGCAAATTAGAAAACCTGCGAGAGTTTCAACATTAAAACAACAAGTTTTTAAATCGGTTCGGGTCAGATTTTAAAATTTTTCGAGCATCATTATTGTGGGCCAGCAGTTGTGTTAGACGTGGGGCGCGAACCCACTTACCAGATCAAAAGGATGACGTCAGATAAGTAAAAAAAATTTATTACCTTTTTAAATACGATACTTTGTGTTTTTTTTTTTTTTTTTTTTTTTTTTGTTTTTGATTATTTATTGACGAATGTCTTTCGCATGGAAAATGCCAAGAGGTTTACCGGCTCTGGACTCTAATTCATACATACAACTGCCAACTACTTTTCTTACTCTGGATTTTAGGAATTTTGGGAGTAACTTGGCGTTAATTCCTTGGGCAAAATTGCTCTGCGCGAAGTTTCTGTGGAATACCTCCTGACCTTCACGGTAAGTGACATTCTTTGATCTTTTATTATAAGTGTTACTAGACTTAACGTATGCCCTGTCCAAATTCTCCGACAACTTCTGCCTTGCCAATGTCAATTTTAGTGCGCGGGGTGTGACCAACATTTCGGGATCGTGTAGCGCGTTTATTTTACGTAATATCGTGTACGTTGAGCCGTGATTAATCATGTTTTGTCCGAACAAAGCATAATAGGGTTGACAATTTATGGAATCGTGTATGTCGGACCGCAACGTACATGCTATACTGGATAGATGAAGATCCCAGTCGTTTTGATTTTTAGAAATCAGAATTCTCAACTTACTTAGTAGACTACGATTAACCCGCTCCGAAATGTTGGCCTGAGGCGAATACACCGCCGTTCGCACATGTTTAACGCCATAATTTTCCAGGAAGATTTTGAAGTCTTTGGACACAAATTGACGTCCGTTGTCGGAGTGGATTTGTTCAGGGGTCCCGAAAGTGTGGAAAATTTCTGATTCGAGATATTGAACCACGCGATTAGAAGTGGCTTTTGGTAAGGCTTTGAAAAACGTGAATTTCGAGAAATGGTCAACCACGATAAAAACATACAGATTTCCTCGCTTTGTGCGCGGATACGGGCCTAAAAAATCAACATAGAGTCGTTGCATTGGCCTTTCGGTTTTTATCTGGTTGACTATAGGTGGACGAAGAATTGCATTTGGAGCCTTGACCATCTTACAGGCTTCGCAATTTTTCACAAAAATCTTTATATCTTTTATCATTTTTGGCCAATAATATTTTGATCGTACGCGAGCATACGTTTTGTCAAAACCGCTATGACAACTAAGTTTGGTGTTGTGGCACATTTCAATACATTTTTGAGTGAGATTGTCAGGCAGCCATAAGCGCCAAAGAGAATCTTCTTCGTCCATACTTCCGGTTCTGAATCTCATTCTTCGGTAAACGTATTTCTCAGAAACGACAAGATCTGAAAGAGTTGCCTGATTTTGGGCGATGTTCTCTCTCAAGCGGGTATATTGTTCCGAATCAAACTCAGCCGAATCTAAATCGATATCATCGCATATCATTATCGAAGAATCTCCACAAATCCCATTATCCGCAACAATTTCCTCCATGTTCATCCTCGATAGGCAATCCGGTACTATGTTTAAGGACCCTTTTCGATGTTCAATCGAGAAGTCGTACCCTTGGAGTTCCAGGCTCCATCTAGCTAGTCTACCTGATAACTCCTTCATTGACATGAGCCATTTAAGGCTGGAATGGTCCGTAATGATTTTAAACGGCAATCCATCAATGTAAGGCCGAAATTTTCGCACGCTTAGCACGGCAGCAAGGCATTCTTGTTCCGTGACCGTATAATTTTTCTGGGATTTGTTGAGCTTCTTCGACATGAAAGCAATGGGCTTCTCACTACTATTCTCATCCACTTGAAAGAGAACACCGCCTACTCCTTCAGACGAAGCATCGCATTGGATGACAAAAGGTTTTGAAAAGTTAGGTTCAGCTAAGACAGGAGCTGACGAAAGAGCTGATTTAAGTCTCTCGAAAGCATCGAGTGCTTCGGGAGTGAATTCGAATTAAGCCTTCTTTTGAAGGCAGTTAGTTAAAGGAGCAGCTACATCAGCATAATTTCGAATAAATCTCCTGTACCAACCTGTCATGCCTAAAAACCTTCTAACTTGCCTAACTGTAGTTGGAACTGGAAAATTAACCATAGCTTCTACCTTGTCCGGGTTGGTTTTCAGGTTTCCCTGGCCTACAATGAACCCTAGGAATTTTATCTCTTTCATACAAAATTTGCTTTTTTCGAGGTTTATTGTCAAATTCGCTCGACGGAGACAGGCCGCCACCTCTTTAAGGATGCGTAAATGTGACTCAAAATCCGAAGTACAGATCAGTAAGTCGTCTAAATAGACAAACACATTATCCCGAAGATGACTAGGAATAACTTGATCCATTACTCTACAAAGTGTTTGTCCAGCATTACTTAAACCGAATGGCATCACTTTAAACTGGTAGAGCGGCCTACCAGGTACGGTGAATGCTGTTTTCTCACGAGATTTTTCATGCAACGGAATTTGCCAATAAGCGTCCTTTAAGTCTATCCCCGAGATAAAGTGTGTGTCCTTTATCCGACTTAACAAACCTTCAACATGAGGCAACGGATACGCATCCTTAACCGTGACAGCGTTGACTTTGCGAAAATCCAAACAAAGACGGACTTTACCGGGTTTCCTCACCAGCACTACCGGACAACTCCAGGGAGAGTTACTGACTTCAATAACCCCTAGTTCCAACATGCGATCTAACTCCTTATAAACTTCGCCTTGCCGAACCGGTGATAACGGGTAATGCCTGGATTTTATTGGGACAGCGTTTCCGGTGTCAACAATATGACAACCGAGGTCAGTTTTTCCTAAACCAAGGACAACAAAATTTGGAAACTGTCTTTTAATATTTTCTAATTGAAAAGACTCTTCAGATGAAAGTTTCATTAGCTCCGTGTTCTCTTTAAAATTTTCTTCTTTGTCAAAATCTACTTTTAATTCACTTATCTGAGGTAACAATTGGAAGCTACGCCAAAAATTCATACCAAGATACAATCTTTGTGTTAAATTTGGTATAATATAAAATGTTAAGTTTTTAGAAATGCCATTGTATTTTGTTTCAATTTCACAATATCCAATTATATCATGAGATTTACCATCAGCCGTACGTACAGCATTTTTATAGGGTAGTATTTCAACTCCTAATTTTGGGACTAACTCCCAACACCCATCACCTAACACCGAAATAGATGCACCGCTGTCAAGCAGACCAAACACTGGCTCATTGTTCAAAAAGACATTGGCATACATACGACCATCCGTATCCGATGATATAATCGTATCTATTAATTGTTTACGAAACTTTTTTCGATTTTGAAAACGTCGACGAGCTTTTTGAATTTTTAGGCTGATTGGTTTAATGTCGGTTCGGAAAATTTGAGATCGAACCTTTTCGTAATTAAGCTTTCTCTCGTGAAGAGACTTAAGATTATGTGATTCCCTCGGATGAAACTGAAAAACTTCAATGTCGGACTTTTCTCTTTTCAAAATTGTGATCGGGATTGAATTGTTTTCAGCTTCATCGACGGAATTCATTAAGTTGGTTGTTTTTAATTTTAAGAGTGGTTCATCGGATTCCTTGAGGAACGAACCTCCCCACTCCTCGTTTCGTCCCTCGGGAAGTTTCCCGCTTGATGCTTACCACATTGCACCGTATTTACACCCTTTGCTCCGCACAGGAAACAGAATAAATTTCTGATTGCCGATTGGCAAAAGTGATACGCGTGTCCTTTCTGATCACAGTTCCAACATACATAATTTGCTGTTGAAACTGGCTTCCTGGTAGAATACATGGCCGCGACTTCATGTTTTTCCAATTCTGCATCGGAAGAATCGTTTTGGACTGCGATTTCGCTTACCGATCGATGACCGACGGCTCTTTTATTCAAAAATCGTTCAGCCTCGCGAGCTTTTTGTCGAAGATGCTCTAAGTTCTTGACCTCAGCAGACAACAAAATCTCTCCTAGCTTCTCCCTAGTATTACCCCTAATGATCTCAATCAACTTTTTATCATTAAAAGGTTCCTTTAGACGATCGTTCAAACTAGAAACGGAAACATAAAAGTCGTCAAAGGATTCCTTCGGTCCCTGTTTTCTACACATGAGTTTCATGTAAATATCGATTTCCGACTCCATCTTGCCGAACTCCTTTTTCATGGCTTCTTTTATTGAAGATAAATCCGCATTCGGATTTTTCTTAACATAACGCCAAAACCACTTGTTTGGTGTACCGTCAAGCAAAATATGGAAGTTTGCTGCGATTTGTTCATCGCTATAAGCTGACGACGACTGCATCCTTCCTATCTTCAAAAGAAAATCGGATACATTGTCGGAACCATCATATTTGATGTTCCAACGATCTAATCTACATGGACCGGAAGCACTAAACGTAGTGGAAGCACTTGAGCTTCTTGGTGGACCAGCTTGGGTCGTTGTCTTTCGACTTGAGGAGGGTTGATTCCTTGTTGCGAAGGTAAACGCAAATCTTCCAGTTTCTGCAGAACATTTCCCATAAAAATGTCCATTTGCTGGAAAACCCTAACTTGGTTCTGAACCATACTTCTCTCTATTCTAGTAAGTAGTTCTTCTTCTCGACCAACATCATTCCCAGCACGACCTACTGGCTCCCTATCACCGCCCTCAACCATATTGCTTGGGTCATTTTCCAAACCTTGAGGATCTTCTTGATCCGCCATGTTGAAAGTCGAATTGGAAATAACCGATTCTAATTCTTCTGAAAAACTAAACGAATTGTCTAGGTTAAATCTATCTACTGTGTTACGAAACCTTTGGAAAAACTCTTCAAATGTTGCTTCGTTGTGAGCGTTTATAGCGTCAATGTCGTCGTAAATTGAAATTCGACGACTCCTACTCATACTTAGTTCGCCTGAACCTAATCTCAATTTCGTTACCGATTCTTGTTCCCTATCTACAAACTAAAAAAAATTTTTCGATAGAAAATACCAAACTAATGTTTGCCAAGAAACGATTGAGTTCGAAAATTGTTGTAACTTTCAATTTAATTGCAGCTTCAAATGCAAATGAGGGATGTACAAAAAAAATCTAAATCAAACTATATGTATATACAAGGTGTTTTAAACTCCGATTCGAAATAGTTAAAAAAAAATAAAAATAATAAAAATGTTTTTATAAAATAAATAAAAAATTTATAAAACAAAATGAATGAAAGAACATACGATTCAATAAAAAGTTTGCATAAAAATAAAAAGCGTATGTAAAAATAAAATTGAAACTGTATTTCAAAATTTGATGTAAAAAAAAAATTTTATTCGGTGTATTGAAATCCTTAGAATCTCAAAAAAAAAACTTGTTTGTTTAAGTTGTAATTTATCATAAAAAAAATTGAAAAGGGAAGACGAGGTATGAATCCGGAAGCGAGATACAGCTGCCGAGGATTGAAAAGGAACGTTATTTGAGTCAGCAAAAAAAATGTATGTATATCAAAAAAAAAATAAAATAAACTAATGTTTGCTATTGTTTTTGTGTATAGAATTTAAGTTACCGATTTCGAAATTTCCAGGACATTACATGACGATCATTATCAATGAAGACTCTGGAGAATATCAAAAAAAACTAAGAATTGAAAATTACGTAAAAAGAAAATGTTTAAAGGACCATCCAAGATAACTTCTGTATCCAGAGGTCTCTTTAACTTGTGGTTGTATATAAAAAGTATACCATATCCACTTGCAATTTGGGTGTCTTTTCTTCAGATGCCCAAAGACTAAGTTTTTATGGTGCTTTTGTTTAGTACTTAAAAAAAAACACAACTTCAACCTCTTTGTTGCAACGCGGTACCGGGTAACCGACCTAAGTAACCGGGACTCACAAAGATATTGAAAACGTAATTCATTAAGTAGAAACTTTGAAAAATGAAAATAAAAAAAAATTATAAAATGTTTTGAAAAATAAAAAAAATTGACTCATAACTAAACAAAACATTGTTAGCCTCACCATCTTCCGACAGTGAAACAGCACGTTGGGCGCCATTTTTGTAACGAGTTTTCTTGTCTTTGAGGATATGCTGGCACCAAAAATAAGTTTCCCAAGCTAGCTCTGCTCATAGGTTCTTCATCCTCCTCGTTATCAAAATTAATGAAATGCCAGGCTTTACCATCTAGGTGTCATCGATGCGCGAGATAATATGTCTCCTTCCCACCCTACCTGGTTGCTCTCTCGCTAAACAACCCCTTTTCAAAATAAACGTTCCTTTCCCTCGACCCTTCTACCCCGCTTTCCTCATCTCCTCATCTCCCCTTTTCTCAAAAAAAAATCACTAGCAATTCATGATTTTAACTTTAACAAACATAATTTATTATAAAATCTCTAATGTTTATATATGCCAAATACATTTTACATTCTAACTTTAATAGAATTTATATTTTAATTTAAGACTCTAATATCGAAATTCAAATGATTTTATAGTAATAAATATGAACAAAAAAAAAACTGATTCAGCAAAAAAAATTTTGAGGGTATAATTTTGTTTTAGCACAACTATATAAGTTTTGTGCAGATATTGGGCAATAATTATAATATATTAGATGTCAAATGGGACATAAAAACAACACGAAATCACTCACCCAAAAATACTCGACGCAGTGGCCACTCCCTCGATGTATTTTTGATTGATGTGGCGATCTTTATTACGCCTTTTATTCTTTTTCGACGAAATATGTGAGACACTTATAATTATTACCACTTTTTAATTTCGAACAAAAAAAAATAGATGCTATTACATATATTACATCCACATACATATGTATATAAGTAGATATATATACATATATATATGTATATAAGTATTTATACACCACTTTAACTTTAACTTTTGAATCCCTTTTTTTTTTGTTATTTTCTTTTAAATTTAAAAAAAATGCAATTTTCAAAACTTTAGTACTTGATTATAAAAAGATTGAATAATAAAAAAAATGATTGAATCTAGGTTTTAAATTTCAGTTAATAGAAAAATTTTACACTCGTAAGTATATGTATATATATAAAATTTGATTTGATTTAATTTTGATTTGATTTAATTTTGATTTGATTTTTCTTTTGTTGGAACCAGTTTAGGTAGTTTTGGTAATAATTTTGCGTTTCTTTTCTGAATTTGATTTGATTCTGACGGGAGTTTGTATGACGTCTTTACGAATTCAGGATTTCTTTGTCCCGTTACGGTCCCTTGGTTAAATTCTTTCTCCTTTAAAAAAATTGAGGCCGCCAAAAGAATTTTCAACGGCCTAAACACACAAAAAAAACTTTTAATTTCACTTTCTATCGAAACTTTCTTTAGCAAAAATTACCTTGGAATGCAGATTAAACTGCGTAAATAGATATATAAAGGTAGATATATATATATATATATATATTGACTTTGGACGCTCTCGCTCGGTTTTATATATACGTATATATATAAGTAATGAAAAAGCGAACCCTGCGCCGATTTTTCGCGTATTATCCTCAGCTTTAATTTCTCTAATTTTCTTAGAAAACTATAAAAAAAAGAACACTAAAAAAAACTTTCTTACACAGAACTTGAAACTACATACTTACATTTTCAAAATGATGAAGCTAAATTTCTTTGGCGGTCGGCCGATCAGTGGTATTTCCTTAATTTTTTTTTTCTTTTTATTTCACTCTACTAATTTTATTACTTGGTATTTCAACTTCTGGTGTCTCGGATGGATCTTTTTGAAAAGAGTGTAACTACCGACGGCTTTTACCAAAGAACCCTAGCTCTACCTATTTGCACTAATACAAACAAATCAAAATCTTCCAGCCTTTGTTATCTGCCCCCCGTTTCACACCCACATAACTACGCAATATTATCATTAATTTTATAATAGTGCGTTAATCGTTTTAAGTAGATGTGAACCTTGGTGGGCGTAATTTACGCACTTGTTGCAAACACTTTTTTGGGTGTAAATCAGATTCATAATTGTCATAACATCGATCGCTACCAAATTGTCTCATGCAACAAATGTGGCTTTCTCCTCTCATCGCAACATTTCCATTTTACATACATACATATGCTATTAAAATTATAGCAAACCGCTGACAATTACTCAATTTGTGATTTTGTGTCAGCCATAATTTCTCTATTCCTAACTAAAAAGGAAAACCCTACATCCTGTGTCTAGTCCCTATATAGGTGGGAGCGAAATAGCCTTTTTTTTATTAAATTGTTTACAATGTTATTGTGAGCAAAATTTACATGTAGCTAGGCTAGTCGAGTCGTCGTCGTCGTCGTCGCGGGTTTCGTCCTAGTTGGTGGTGGGTTTTGTTAATTCCTTTTTTTTTTGTTTCTAATAATTTTATTTATTATTTTTATATATTTTAAAACAGGCCCATTCGGTTACAGAAGGTTTGTAATTTCCTTTTTAAAAAAAAAAAATTACTGGCGCCCTTTTATTTTACAGGTCATACGCCCCTGTGGCAATCAAGAATTAATCAAATCAATTCAATTGATCGATCAAAATAATTTAATCGATCAATAAAATTAATTGATGGAACCCACCCCTTGTGATCCAGCCGTGGTGGTAGCATTGGAAGTGCTACCTTTGTATATGAAAACTATAGTACTATCATGGCGAGTTTTTTTTAGGGTTGCAGAGGTCCTGGTGGTGGCGCTGCAAAATGTGAGGTGTAAAATTCGATTTGGGGAGTCTTTAAGCGTCGAAAATTGGTGGTAGGGGCAAGAGTAGACTATTTTTTGGATTATTGCATCCAAAAAATATCAATAAATATCATTTAAAACCTAAATAAGCTCTCCGCAAAAAAAAAAAAATGGTAAGGGTTGCATAGGTAAATTAGATGTCGCCCCATTCGACTTCCACCATGATAGTACTATAGTTTTCATATACAAAGGTGCTACCTGTTGCACTTCGAATTCGAACACACCTTATCGTTGTTCTCTTTGGTTCGACATTCGTTTGACAACCAATTCATAATTCGTGCATTTCCTCGTGTGCCGGTCGCTTTTTTTTCGTCGTCGTTTAATTGTTAACTAAAAATAAATACATAATATAATTGTTCGTTTCATCGCGTAAAAGCGCAACAAATACCGAAATGAATGCAACATCTGAGAAACATTCCAGGTAGGTATAATAATTTATAAAACAAACCAAAACAAAAATGTTATCTAATCATTATAAAAACAAGAAAAAAAAACGTTTACAAAAAAAAAGAAAAATTCTAACGTATGTACATATCTATGTGTGTATATCAGTATAAAAAAAAAGATTCAAAAATGAATAAATATAATTGTGATAAAGACCTATGAGTTATTTACTTCCGCACCTGAAGCCGAAAGCTCTCACTCGTCACCTCGTACGCCTTTCTTATTTTAGGGGGGGAGGAGCGTTGTGCCATTAAACTGGAGACCTCACACAATTGCCAGGAATCGCTTACAAGACACACGACATAGTTCAATTATTACTAAAGGTTCCTCATGTGTCACGTTACACATTAAAAGGAACAGCAATCGAACTATGTATGTCAATCAAAGAACAAAACAACCACATGGCTCATATTGCAAACATAAACAATACTGACTAATGGAGTGCAAGTATGTCAATTACAACATATGATGCATTTCTTTTTTAAATAAACAAACTGTGTCAAGGCAAGTGAAATAAAGTAGAATGCGTGGTTGACTTGGATGAAGTGATGATCTAGGTTTCGGAATAGGTAACAAAAGGAGATAATGAATAGAGTTTGAGTCAGTTTCATTTTATACGCAAACGAAAGGAGTTGTTTTCGTTTGTTCCGTGGAACATAACAATAGAAAATTCTATTACATTTTTATTTATGAAAGTATTTTATTGTGTTGGGGCTGGTGATGGCTGAGGTTGCGGACTTAGACGATTAACAAATCCTATACCAGCCCGTAGAACGTTTCCCACAAATGGTGGTGATAACCCAGCAAGTGATTCCACTGCCATTCTTAGCTCAGAAAATGCATTCCTAGTGTATGGATTCCGACGTGAATTATATCTCATCTGCAAGAAGTGGTAGTAGACAAAAGCCGTCATAAGACCAGCTCTACCCCTAGAAAATTAACAGTTTTATTAGTTTTTTTGTTTAAGTTATATACTTTATTTTGCGTACTCACATAAATGTCAAAATGATCGCCATCGGCATTATGAAAATCTCCGAAAAGGCAACTGCCTTAAGAATGTTGGTTGCCTGAAACTCAACCAAAGAAATAAGGAATCTGGCTCCCCACCATGAATTTTGTCCAATTAACTAAAACCGCAAAATAAAAATTGATTTTAAAAAAATATTTCATAATTGTTAATAAAATTATGTTGATAAGATTAAAAAGAAAAGAAGGAAAGAAAACTATAATCATATTATATAATTCGTTAGTTAGTTTTATTAATATTTATAATGTAAGTATAAAAATTTGATCTTAAAATAAAATTAGAATGACAATTAGTTTTCAACAAACGCTTGTTTGAACGAATGTTGAAAAAACTACTTTCCAATCATATTGATCTTTGGTTAATTAGATAAGTTTAGTAAATGGCGTCGGTGTGGGCAGACATAGAGTTAAAAAAAGCACTTGACGCTGGAAATTTTCAACGCGACAAAAAATTATTCTTTGTAACTGACAGCTACATAGTATGTACGGAAGAATAAAATATGCATAGTGTTATTATTCAGTTATATTTCATATTTTTTAGAAAAATCTTTTTTTTATTATATCAAAAGTGTTTTCTTTCCATTCATCATCATCATCATCGGCTCGACAACCGGGGTCCGGTCCTGTCCTCCAACAAGTCTCTCCACCTATCCCGGTCTTGAGCCGACTGAGCGTTCTGGTCTACGCCATCTCTCAAGCGCAAGCTTGGTCTACCACGCTGCCGTCTACCATAGAATGTACCACAAAGGACTTTCCGAGCCGGTTCCTCTTCACTCATGCGAGCTAGGTGCCCTGCCCACCGAAGTCTACCGAGCTTAATTTTTGTCACTATGTCTACTTCAAGGTAGATAGCGTACAATTCATGATTGTACCGTCTCTGGAATCGTCCTTCCTCACATATGGGGCCAACAATTCTCCTTAAGACTTCTCTCTCGAACGCGGTTAAGAGGTCCCAAGTCTCGGATCCATACTTGAGTACTGGCAGGACCATTGTCCTGTACAGCAGTTTTGAAGTTATGGTGAGATTTCTGGATTTGAAGAGCTTTGACAGACTATAGTAGGACTGGTATTTCTTCTTTTATATTATTATCGGCTGCTACTATTGACCCAAGGTATTTAAAGGATTGCACCACTTCACTTTCTTTCCATTACATAATATTATTAAATATGAATGAAGAATGTATAAATGTTGATTAATAAAATTTATATTACAATTACAATCCTGTCTTTAGATTGTTATTTTTTTTCTGTATACTTTCATTTATGTGAATGAAAAATGTATGTAATGACGAATAATATGATTTAACTATTTTTCGTTTTAATGTAATGATGTAGGGAGTTGAAAGGTTCATCACAATGAAAGAGAAAAGCAGAGCGTGAAAGGGTATTCCACATTCCCGTAGTACGGCTAAGAAACGAATCCCTGTACTTGAAAGTACGACCGTAATTGGGTTCAAGAGTAAACTGATGAGCATTCCTGAGAGCGCGAGTATTACGGTTGAATTTTTTGAGGGGAGGAATGCAACTGGCTATTTCATTGGAGCACTTACCGTAAAAGTAACGATAAAATACTGAGAGCCAGGAAACGTTACGCCGGTGTTCGAGTGACGTAAAAGTATCGATAATGTTTCTGTCTCCGACCTTTTTGAAGGCTCGTCTTTGTATACTGTTACCACCCTAAAGGTTCAACATCCCTGACAATATGAATGACAGCAACCTCAAATCCCAACCCTGGATGGAGATTGTCATTCTGAAGTGACATATATTCTGGCGGGATAATACCACATTCCATTTTTGCATTCTCATCCAGCAACGTTTCATTTAAAGCATTTATATTTTTCATTATATTACATAATTGTATATTTAAGTTTGTGTTCTAAATAAATATTTAATTAAGTCTATGACTTATTTGTCTTCATTTAAAGCACAGAACATAACATATACTGTCCAAGAGGTTCTCGCATTACTCTTATAAAAGAGTAGCGTAGTTTTTAAGGTGGCTTCTGCGTCCGTAGCCAAACCACATCCAAAACAAAAGCAACAGCAGCAACAAAGTCAACAGCAGCCGAAGCCGCAGAGAAAGCAGAAACAGCCACAGCTGCCAACAACTTATAAAAGAGAGAGGATACCACCCATCAACGTGAATAAGATGGAACTGCAGGAGACAAGTCATAGGCCAAAATTTTACTATTAAACGCTTAAACAATAATTTGAAAAACACGCTATTAAGTGCTCAACAGGTAAAGATCATAATAATTTCTGCACGGAACCAAAGGAGCTTTTAAATGAGCTTCGCCAAAAAGCGGGCGACGATCACAGTTTCATAGAGGTCAAGCCGTTCACAACAGCCCGAGCCAGAAGGGAGAAACGGAAATTTCCGATCTTCCTGGTTCAGCTATCACCCAACAGCGAACTGGAAGCTTGAGGAAAATCTCCGACCTCAACTGCCAGGTTGTAACCTAGTTTTAGTTTTTATTTATTCAATGTATGTCTACGAATTAAGCTAGTGTAAAGCTTAAAATGAATCATGTCACTATGAAGAAAACTACTTTAGGATATTTGACTTTAAATTAATAAATTATTTTACACTTCATAAAAAAGAGATTTTAAAAAACTGTTAAAAAAGAAAAGGGATAAGAATAAACATCTTTTACAATAATTATAAAGAGAAAAAGAAAAATACAATACATCTCTATTGAAAAAAAGGAAAAAAAATATAGAAAATTATTAATAAAAAACAGAATTAATTATTTTTTTTAAAATAAGTATGAAGATCTCTACGAAACTATGCTACACCGCTCATTCTCCTTAAATGCCTAGGAAGGGAGTTCCACAATTGGGTAGCAACCTGTTGAAAAGATTGCAGGGTTGTTGTGAATGTATGGATGACATTGAACAATAACATAAGTGTACAAAAACGCATAAGATGATCAATACTCCAGTCAAAGCGTCATGAAAAGGGCCTGACCTTGCGCGGAGAGGCATGGTCTTTTTTATTTCATGGATCGATAGGGCCTTATTTGAAAGGCTTAAATCCAAATTTGCACCACCTGACAGCTTTTTTTTACCAAAGTTATTGGTAAAAATGTTTTTTTTTGGCGTTTTTGGGTCTTTTACGAATATCTTGGCTCCAGTGAAAAACCTACAAAATCTGCAGCAGAACAACACATACTCAAGGCATTCCATCAGATTCAAAGTTAGTTGGGTAACACATTAGACCCAGAAGGATGGGTCTGGAAAAAAAAGTCCAAGAGGCTTCACGCCGGTGTTTACTTCAGAAATGACGATCGCACCAACACTCAACACTTACCAAAACACAAAACTAAGACCTTGAGCTCACGACACTGCTTATCCTAACGCAAATATATTAGAACAGAGAACAAACCTTCCATATGACAATGCTTATGAAGAAAGCGAAATGCCATCACGCCCGAAACGGTTGAAAAAAAGGCCAACTTAATTGAGCTTTAAAGTGGATTAGGCCTACAGGGGATACCACTAGATTAAAAAAACGCACCTAATACTCTACCTCTTGGGTGGTGCGGTCTATAGTTCCTGTGTTCTTTCCCGTTGCTCAAAAAAAAAAAACTAACCAACTTAACTGTTTGTAACTTTTTAACTTATCTGTTTAAAAACATAGAATTCTTTCAAAAACATAACGGACAATATTAAAAATAATTTCTTTATATCGTCTGCACAGGGACCGACATATTAACAAAAAAACGAAGAAAAATGTTATACGTCAGTAAACTGAAGCGTCATGTTTAATTCATGAATTTCTCGGCTCCCGTTATTCACATAGCCAATTTTTATTTTTAAATTTATATATAATTAATATGACTATAAAAAATAAATTAAATTAAAAAAAAAGTTGAGTTAAATACAGTTTTATTTCTCAAGTTACGAAAAAGGGTATAAGAAAAACAACAAAAAAATGTTTAAACTAACGGTAACTTTTTATCTATTTGTTCAAAAATAATGAATTTAACCCTAATTGATAGTGAGTCTCATATGAAGCTATAATCTTTAATAAGCAATAATCTTTAATTTGCGAATTACTGGGACTGAGATATTAACTAAAACATAAAAACGTAAAATTGTGTGATTGCGCTGACTTAATATCTTCAGTAATTTATTACTGGACTCCTGTTAACGTTAGAGAGCTGATTTGTTTTTAATATAGGTAATAACATGGGCTTTAAAACTAAAAAATAAAAACGTTACCTTAAGATGAGCTTTTTTCTTAATAATTACGAATATGTGATTTTCAAACAACAAAAAATTTCTTCAATTTACTATAACTTTTTTTTATTTGTTTAAATAATTTTTTGTTCATAACATAATAACTAGGGCTAGGATTTCCATGCAAATGTATATTTTTTTTGATGAGCTTTAGAAGCATCAGATCAAATTATCTTTACGAATCATGTATTTTCCTTTAAAATGGCATCCAAACGTTAGTGCATATTTTTGCATATTTTACAATAAATGCATATTTTGCATATTCTTGCATATTTTCATAATAAATGCATATTTTTGTGCATATTTTAACAAAATAAACATAGAATTAAAAAAAATATAGGTTTAAAAAAAATTAACATGCACCATTATAGTACCTATTAGAAGTGTTTTTAAAGATTTTATTTCAAACAGCTTCTGGAGTGACAGCTCTCATCCCACGTTCCATTATATTCAATTTAGTTTGCGAGCGTTGCGTCGTTCTCTAGCAGTCTATACGCACTTGAAGACGCGCGTGTGAAAAGCCAGTTTCTTAATATTGAACGCGACCAATTTTTGACATTTAGGAAAATTTCCTCTCTTTCTCTAGCAGAGCAGATCATTCATATTCCAGTTATACACTCAACGCATACATACGCAAAAGCTACAGCAAACCAAAAGAAATGAATACATCCTTTGTATATGAAAACTATAGTACTATTATGGCGAGTTTTTTTAGGGTTGCATGGATCCTGGTGGTGGCGCTGCAAAACTTGAGGTGTAAAATCCGATTTGGGGAGGCTTTAAGCGTCGAAAATTGGTGGTAGGGGCAAGAGTAGACTATTTTTTGGATTATTGCATCCAAAAATATCAATATATATCATTTAAAACCTCCATAAGCTCTCCGCAAAAAAATTAAGGATTTTAAAAAATGAAAAATATAAGTAATGTGTTCACATTAAGCTGCAGCGGTGAAAATAATTTAGAAAATTTAACTGCCGGTATGAAAAATGCACCCCTTACGTCAGTTGACGTGGAACGTTCCTTTTCCATGTATAAATCGTTCCAATCGTTCATGATTTATGCAAATAATACATATAAAAATTGTGAAGATTAGATAAACAATTAATTATTTCGAGTTTTTGTATTATTTAAATGGACATGTTTGTGTTGATATTGACATTATTTTTATTTATTGTTTATGTTTGTTAATTTCTTGATGTTTTTTTTCTTGTTCCTGTTATAATAATAAAAGACTGAATTTATTGTTTAAAACTGAATAAAAAGTTTTTTTTTTTGGTAGATAGCTATTTATTGAAAAGAAATATGAAGGTATGGGGTCATGTTTATAGTTTTAAATGCATATTTTTAGTGCATATTTTTCATTTTTAAATGCATATTTTAAGCGCATATTTTCCATTTTTAAGTGCATGAGAATCCTAGCCCTAATAATAACTATTGTTATTGTTAATAAAATGATGTTTTATTTTTACTGTGCGACATGCTGGAGCCGAGATATTCGTAAAAGAACCAGAAATGGCAAAAAACACATTTTTTTTTTTGACTGGACTACAAGGGACATATCACATAATTGCATTGAAAAATGCGACACAAGATCAAATCTTCTCAATAAAAAAACATAACGCACGGTATTGTTGAATGCAACATTAAGCTTTCTCCTGCTGATGGTATCACAGTTACCGAAAATTTCACACTCGTATATGAGTATTGGAAAACAAGTGTTTTAGCCAAAAGCATATGTGTGTTCAGAGGGATGTAGTATTGCGAGGGCCATAATTTTCGGAGTACACCGTAGACTTTACCGACTAAAGAGTTGATATGCAAACCCCAGCTTAGAGTTCTATTAAAAAACACACCAAGATTTCTAGCAGTAGATACATAAGAAATGTTCGCATTGTTTAAATACAAGTTGGGAAAGTAATCGAGGTTAACAGAGAATAGCTTTTGTATAATATATAATTGTATCGTGGCCATACATTTGAATGTAGGAACTCGAAATCTTTGTGGGGAGCGCATTTATATAAAATGAAAAAAGAAGAAGCCCTAAGATTGAACCCTGAGGGACTCCTCTAGTGGTCGGAGGGAAACATTATAAAGAGATGAGAGTTTATAACAGAGATTATTTCTACAGTATCGAACGCTGTAGAGGAATCAAGCAGTACAATCAACAATATTTATAATGGCAGTGGTACAACTATGCTTTTGTCGGAAACCAGAGTGCGTGGTTTAAAGAATGTTTTTTTCATTAAGGTAACCATTAAGTTGTTTTTGAACACTTTTGACAAGCTGTGCTCCCTAGCAATAGGTCGAAATTCATTTCCACCTGCATTTTTCGGAATCAGTAAGATTTTAAAAAACTTCCATAGGGATAGAAACAAACCTGTTGTTAAAATGGTGTTAAAGGTGTGAATGATGTAGGGCAAAATAACCGGTAATATTTAGGATGAATATTGACAGCTCGTATTTTGTGAACCACTTGATTACGAAAAATGCTATACATATTGTTATGGACTTCTAATCTAAAACGCTTCCATACATATACGCCCGATCTCGTTGAAGAATTACGTTTTTAATTTCGTAACTATAGCAAGGACGTTGACCGATTTCATAGTTTTAGTTCTAAGCGGGACATATCCATTAAACAAGCTAATAATATTGTTATTAAGAAAGCATATTTTCTCATCCGGGGAACGTAGATAGTAAATTTGTTCCCAGTCAACATTTCGAGTACTTTTTCCTAGGCCAGGATAATCTATGTGCCTGAAGTCTCTAAATTTATATGAGTTCGGTGGATTTTCAATTTAAAAGTTCTCAAACTCTCAATGAGGAAAGTCTGGTTTAAAAGACTACTGTTTAAATCTCCACATAAAATAATCTGGGATGGGTCCAAGGTAATTGATTCCAAGAGATTAAGCAAAGGACTAATATTTACAAAATTATATGGCATGTAAACCCTCCTCACCGAAAAAGTCTAAGAACAAGAAATCGATCTCACTACCCAAAAAACAAAATATAATTTAATTGGTATAATTTAATTGTATAAAATAACAATATTCTTCATATGAAACTGCTAATCGTCCTCAAGTCCCTTGATGCAGTCCACAAGCACAGCTGTATCATCAGTTTGACGTTTAACATAAACTATTCCACATGCAGTGTAGACAGTTGATAAATGTTTAATTTTTCAGAGCACGTTGCATGATGCATTTGTTATGCTGTGTTAAGCTCTCGCGAATATAGATGGTAGAAGATGACGCGGAGGAGAATTTTTCATCCAAAGTAAAGTTAATGGGGCATATTCATAGTCAAACTTTAGAACCGACTCGAACTGGCCTCGAGTCTAAAGTTAACACACAGGTTAGAAACAGCTGCTATTCATAAAGAATTTGGCAGCTCTGTTTAGTAGAAAACAGAATTCTATTACAATTTTAGTACTATTGCCTGTCAAACCATTGAAATCCAATTCAATTTGTGACAGATAGAAAAAAAAACTTAGTCAAAGAGTCAACCGTTTTTAGTGATTGAGCTCCAGTTTATCTTTTGGACCCGGGTTTAAATTGTTTATGAATAACAAACTCCAGGTTAGCTTAGAAGAGACAAAGAAACAAATTTTCAAACGACTATGAATATGCCCCAATGTCATTAAGGCAGAGTTGTTTATTGATTTTTATCATACGGAGAAATTAACTTAACCAATATCGCTGAGTTTGGTTTATTTTGTTGCGAACGAGTGCGGTAAATATTGCTTAAATTGGGTGTCTTTAAATTAATTGTGCTGCATATTAAATTAAAAATGGACCTAAGATTTTCGTTAGGTATGCACCGAATATAAAAGCATCTCTCCCGATAATCCGATTTTCTTAAGAGTGTATAGTGTTTCTAAGTTTGTTTATTTCGTCGACGGTATGAACAAAGTTGTGAATTGCGCTAGTGATTTGAGCAGATTTATCAGTTAATGAAGCTTTTGTGCGGTCATGCATTCAGAAATTACATTGGCAAGTGACGTTTACGTTTTGAGATTGTCTATTTGAGTGTTGAGTGCAACAATATTAGATTTTATATCGGTGTTCGAGAATTCTAAATTCTTTTATTTCCGGGCCTAACTCTTCTGTAATTTTCCCTCAGACTCCTCTACTTTTTTTGATAAAAGAGACACAATAAACTCACTTTGTTCACGGAACTTATCATCAATCCAAGTTTTGTCCATAATTTTTGCAGATGTGTTTTTAAAGAATTTTTTTAAATAAATAAAAAGAAAAAGAAAATATTTAATTTTTATTGAGTCAAATTATTATCACAACTTTTATTTATTTAGTAACTAGCTACGCGTTTCGGAGTGTTATTGCTCCATCATCAGGCGAACTACTTTTGGTTTTCTTGGTTGTTGGTTCTGTCAAACTTAAGCTTTTTGTTGTCTCGTTAATCGTACCGCATTTTGTGTTGTTGTTGTTTTTATTATAGGGTTGGAGCTTTTTTGTGGTGATGTATGAGTGTTGTCTTTTTGTTTAACTATTATTTTGTTGGTGTCTAATTGCTATTTCATATAAAGTGTTTGTTTTAACTGTCAATTTATCATTTAATAACCTGTCCTATTCTATCTTGTATGATTTGTAAATTTCATATTCTTCGATCGCGTCTAATATTTTACCTTTTGTACAAATGTGTAATGTTTGTAGGTTTGTCTCAAAATCTGTGTAATTATGGTTATTGTTGATTAAATGCTGGGCGTAGGTGGATTTGGAATTAAGTTTTGGTATATTGAATCGATCGTTGAATGTTCTGCTTGTTTGTCCTATGTAGAACATTTGACAATCGTCACAATTCAATTTATATACACCTGAACTTGACGTTGGACGTCTTTGCTGAGGCATCGAATGCAACTCTTGTTTTTGTTGTTAGGCTTGTATCTTTCACAACTGCATGGTGCGGTAGATAGTATTTGACCATATATTCGTGTTGTTTGTCTACCTTGACCATGTGGCCCAGGTTTTCGTATTCTCGCATAAATTGTATGTAGTCGGTTTTTGTTTTCTTACTCATTTTTTTCTCAAGCTGTAAGAATCTAGCTAATGCTTGTTTTCTAGATTCTCTTTTCTCTTTTCTTAGTGGCACCTTCACTACATATCTGCCATTCGAATCTCCTGTTGTTGATTCTGCAAATGCTTGCATGCAAATATCGTTTTCTGATATTTCATTATCTTTTTCAATTTCTTCTATCTCCCAGAATTTCTCCATCGATGAAGTAACCGCTGACATGATTTTGCAACATTGTCGTTTCTCGTGTAATGAGCCGGAAACTGTCCACCCAAAAATTGTATTATGTCCCACTATGCCATTGTGATTTCTTACTCCTTCTTCAATTAACTTGTATCCAAGTCACTACCGATGATAATGTCAATACGATCTTTTGTATTTAGGTTTGGATCTGCCAGAATATAGTTCACCCACTCATTTTTATTAAATTCAAATGATTCGTATGGTAGTGGTTTTATGAGGGTGGGTAGTACCAAAAACTCTGCTTGCATTTTGTTGTTACTCATAAATCTTGGTCTTATCTCTAAATACACTCTTGATTTCGATGTACCCACTGCTGCATCTGAGAGTCCAGTTAATTCTGTACTGATTTTTTCCTTGGCAAGGAGAGGATCTGCGCTGCTTCCTCAGATATCATTGATATTTGAGAACCTTGATCAATCAATGCCCGTAATAGACATTTGACGATTTGGCTGATATCTGTGCTGTAGCTAATATCACCATTGGATGGTCTATCTTCTTTACCATAAGGGAAGATAATGACTTCTCTTTTTTATTGTTGTTGTCTGAGGGATTCCATTTTTTGTGTTGATTGTAGTAGAGTGTTATGTGATTTATTAAACTTCATACATTTTATTTGAGAGAAGCATTTGGTTTCTGCACTGTGTTTAACACATATATTGCATATTTGCTTATTGCGTATATATGCTAATCGATTGTTTATCTCGGTGTTTAAGAATTGGTCACAATAATAAATTCGATGACCACTCTGCTTACAGAATTCACAGTTCAACTCTCTTCTGTCTGAATGGAATTTTCCACCTTGTTTTTTTTACTCTTTGCTTCGAGTCATTGATTGTTGTTGAGACTCAAGGGTTTGAAATAATTGCTCAAGAAAGTCCATTACATCCTCCAATTTTTGTATTTGGCGTAGTTTTTTGACGTGTTGCTCATATAATTGTTAGCCCTCCTTGTCAAATTTTCGAAGGAGCAGGTAAGCAAATATTTCATCGTTTTCATTCTTTTCTTTGCCTATTGTCGTTTTGATGATGTAAATTCATTCATTTGCTGCATCGTGAAGATTTTAACATTAGAAGGTGATGTAGCGTTCATCATTGGCATGTCCAGCAAGTAATTCAATTGTGTGGAGAAATTCTTTTATTTTCATATCTTCTGATGAGAGTTTTCCATGCTTCTTTGTAGTTTGCTTGTATTTCACAGAATCTGGCACATCATTATTATTGTGAACCAAATCGACGAACAGGTCGGAGAATATCTTCTACTCTTCAATTTTTCCATCGAATCTAGGCAGTTCAATTTTAGGACTTCTTGTTAATACATTTGCACATGGATCAGATTCTTTGCCCTTATGTTTTTCTTCTAATTTGTCAAGAACTAATTTAACATCATCTTCCAAGTCGATTATGTAATTGTCTTCTCTGAATGTCTCTTCTTGTATTGGATTCATCTTAGAAAGCTCAACTTGCAATCGTTCATGACATCGTTTCACCTTTCCAATCCATATATTTTTGTTATGAAGAGAAGAAATGGCCTCCAATTTCGCATCGTCTATTGCGTTCTTTAAGCTCTCCATTATTGTATCTGTTTTCTTCAAATCTATATGAGTTTCGTGATTTGCTACAGTTCATTTCATTCATCTGTTGTTGCTGCAAGTCTAGTCCAGTGGCTAGCTGCTGATTAACAGTTTTTAACTCTGCTAATTTGTTAGATAATGTTGCTTCGCTTATGCCTTGTTGTATACTGATCTTATGCCTTGTTGTATCCTGATCTTTGTTTTTCAGCAAATTTTGTAATTTTTGAAAGTAGTTCTCTGCTCCTTTCATCCATTGTTCCTTAAAATAGGGAACATCAATAATACCAAGCTTCTGAAGTAGCTTGTCATTTTGCTTGAATGATTGAAGATTCTTTTCAGCATACACAAGAATTTCTTCATTTTTGCTCCGCGTTGTTACGCTTTCTCCTTCAAGGTTTCTTAAGATTTCCACCTTAATAGAATATCAGATTTTTAAAACTTCTGATGACATTGTTGATTTTTTTTTTTAATACGTTTGTTTATTTTTTTTTCACTTGTCAGTATTTTAGGTCTGACAACGCTTTTCCATTGTATATATATATATTTTTTTTTTGTCAGTATTTTAGCTCTAACAACGCTTTTTCACTGTATATAATTTTTTTTTCTGTCAGTATTTTTGCTCTGACAACGCTAAATTGAAAATTTTTAATGTTGCTCGAAGGACCAATGTTTGAGTACACTCGTTTGTAAGTCGAATGAATACTGATTTTATTTCACTACGTAACATCTATATATATACAATTTTCTTACTATTCTTAATGTCTATGTTGTTAACTTAAATGTTAAACATCTGTAGATAACCGTCAGTAGTTTTGTTCGTTGAGCCCTGAAGTCACCCTGGGGTCGCCCTAAAGCGTTTTTTGAAAACCTGAACTCACCCTGACATTGAAATTCTGTGTTTTTTGAGGCCTGGGGTCGTCCTGAACTCGCTCTGAAGTAGAACTAGGTTTTTTGCTGTGGCGAGTTGAGGTAAAGAATAAATTGTCAAAGTGACACGAGTTTGAAGCATTTGTTTTGCTGTGGATTTACGTGTTGCATGTATTGTTTATTATTTAAGTACAAATAAATCGAAAAAATAAATTTAATACAACAATAATAGAAGTAGAAATGAAAACATTTGATGTTGTCGACTGTGCAACGGGTGAATCCGTACAAATTTCAATTTAAACTATTACAGCACAGAGTATAAATTTCTGGTTTGAATGTAAAAGAAACAATTAACAACCCTTAAGCGTTTTTTGAGAATTGAAAAACCCAAGTTTTTTTTGACAACTCTTGGGGTTGTCAAGAAAACCTGGGTCAACCATGGGTATAGTTCAACGAACAAACCTAGTGTATGCTTAGGATGATCTGTCTTATCTTTATTTTACATAAGTTTACATGCGTTATCTATAGATAAGTGTATGTTCATGTTTGAACACCCACGACATTATTTTTCCAAGAATTTGAATTTATTAATAATTGTATATTGTACGAATAAGCATAATTGTGTACCCATTCGAAAATCAAAAGAAACTAAATTCAAAATCAGTCTTAAGAAAGATTCCATTCAATAAAGTTGTCCCTTGATTCTTACTGAATAAAAATTGTGTTTTTATTTCTTTTCGGGAATAAGAAATTAAAAATTAAAGTATTAACCTCAGCCAACAGACTTTGTGACAGAGCTCAACAACTTTTCCAATGCAATGGTGATTGCAATGCCAAACATTTAGATTGGGGAAATCAAGTTCAAGATCCAAGAGGTGGCCTTCTGTTAGATTGGATGGGTCAATACACCATTGAATATATCCTCGACCTTCTGTCTGCTGAAAGGTCATCGTTTTCAAGTAGCCGTTTCTATCTGGACCTATTGCTTAAGAGCAGAGATCAGAAATAAATCTCAACCTTTTGAAGGGTTATCTAATAATTGTTGTTTGATGTATTTTCAACCAAAAAAAAATATCCCTCAAGGTCTGAGAGTAACTTCTATTTATTTATTTTTTAGGTTACAATAGGAGAAAAAATAAATCTGGTATTTTATCAATCAGAACACAAAGATGTCGCATTCCATACATATTTTGGGAATCTAAAATTTTAAGCGTGGTACATGATATCGCGTACAACAGCATGTTGCTAGTTGCCAAATGTTGCGAGCGAGGAATTTCCTTAAAAAATTGGAATCTCTTAAAAAATGTACTTCGTCTTTCTTTTGCTGTTTTTTTTTTGTTTTTTTTTTTTGTGGTTTGAAACCCACTCTTTTTGCCGCAACGGTGACGTGGTTGGTTTTTTTTTTCTTTTTTTTTTTCAAGGGAATATATGAGAAGATATTTTTCTACATTGGTATTGCTTTCGTCCAAGAAAATCTTTCTTGTAAGAATTTTTTTATTTTTTTTTGTTGTTTCTTTTTGTTTTGTTTTATGGTCGCATAAAATATAAATGTATATGTAGGAAGGTAGGAAGTGCGAACGTCAGCCAAGTTGACGCGATCGGTGGATTCGTTTGTTTTTTTTTTTTGTAGTTTTTGTATTTCTTGTGTGATGATTATGAGCGTAGGTGGATCTTAATGTGGACCACGTAAGTATATATATACGTATAAAATCGCTCGTGCAAGGACGTTAGCTTGAAAATTATTTTCCTTGCCAATTTAGGTAAATTTGAAAAAAAGAATTAGAATTATGAACTAGCTTATGGATATGAAAGTGAATTCTTTAATAGGTAGATAGGTAGGGGAAAGCGGGGCATATCGGGCCCCGGGGGTATAATGGGCCCCCCTAGCATTTCTCAGTTGAATAAAGTGGCAACTCCGAATTTGCCTCCATCATTTTCAAATTATCCATGGCAATACGGGGGAATCCCCTTTTTAAGCAAAAATGACATCTGTGGTTCCTAGTGAATAAAAATAGTTTTTTACTCCAGTTGATGTTGTTTTGAAGTGAGCTAAAGTGCGTGTTCTTAGGCGAGGGGTGCATTTTAAGTCTAATTTTTCTCCTTCAACATCAAAGTAAGTTTATTTATTATATTTAAATGTACATAGTTTTTCCGTTTAATAAGGTTAATTGAGATAAAAATTTACAATTTTTTAATTTTAATGAAGACATGGGGCATAATGGGCGGGGCATAATGGGCATGGGTGCCGTACAAGAATCAACTTGAGGCTGAAACTTCAAAGGTAATTTCTTCCTCAAAGAAAAAAGAAAAGGTAGTCGCAAAAATTAAAAAAAGAAAAATTGAATCTTCGGAGAGTGAAGAAGATCAGGAATGCCTTTATTGTGGGCATTTATATTCACAATCGACAGAAGGATGGGTGTCTTGCAGAGCCTGTGGAAAGTGGGCCCATTGCTCCTGTGCCGGCGAGGATGATAGAGATGATGAATCAAGTCACATCTGCACACGCTGCACTCAGCATTAAATTTGGACATTGATTTAATGTTTCTTACCTTTGCCCATTATGCCCCATGCACGGGGTATAATGGGCAAATCAAGCAAATTTTTAAAAGTTAATTTAAATTGAAGAATTTTTAAATTTATTAATTTTTTATTTTTTATATGTATGTGGTTAATGTTCCTTTTTTGAATTAAATTGATTTGAAAATTATAAACATGTTTTTGGTGTTTTTTTTTTAAAGTCCCTTAAGGGGCCCGTTATGCCCCGCCTTCCCCTATCCATTTTAATTTGCAATATTTTGAAAATAAATGTTCGTCTTATCCCTAAGAAATAATTGTTGATTTAGAAAATATCTATTTTTTATTCTAATTGAAATATGTATATAAATTGAAATATATAAATTCTCATCTAATTTTGTTGAACAAATTAAAACCGTTCTTGAAAATATTTACTTTTTATTGATAAAATTTTCAAACCTGAATCTATTTTCGTTTTCAAGATTATTACTGTGGAATATGTGTAATCAAATTCAAGTTAATAAAGTATATGTATTTTACCATCTAAAGTGGAACTTGACACTAATTTGAGTTTTAATTACATTCTCAGTTAAATTTGAACAGTCAAAACATTGCAAAGTAAATTTTGTTCAATACTTCAGAGAAATTAATTTAGTTCCTCAATTATATATAATATATATATAGGGGAGTCTGATATTAGTAATTTTAAAATAAAAATTTTTAAATTAGTAATTTTTTTTGGAACATAAATGGAATAAAAAATTTATATATTTTAGATAGTATTGAATTGAATTTAATTCTTAGTTTTGATATTTTATGCTTAAGTGAAACCTGGGTTCTTGATAATACTAAACAATCTAGTTTTAAAATATTTGAAGATTATAAAATGTGATATTCGAATGCAACTAAAGATAAGTCAATAGGAAGAGGAAAGTGTGGACTACAAATCTATATCAAAAATCCTGCTAAATATGATGTTTTGCAAGAGATCAGCAAAACAAACCTGTGGATTATATAAGAAGTTGTTTTTTGTCGATCGAAGTAAATAATATACTTAACCTATCTGCGTCTATCTAAAGAAATGGATGATAAATCGTGCTGCGAGTTAATACAAGAAGAAATAGAATACCTACAGAATACTTACCCCACACATACACTTATAATAGGAGGAGACTAAAATGCTTGCTTTGGACTTTCAAATCAATTAGACAGTGACATATTGGAAAACTTTCAACTATCTCATACAAGAAAAAGTAGAGACACAACAATAAGTAGGAGACGAAAATGGCTTGGTGACATTAAAGTAAGAAGTAGTAGCGATGCGTACGGTAACTTTACGTTTGATTCACACCAGGGCCGGAGTATTGTGGAAAAAGTGTGGATAGAAGGAGCAGCAATAGCAATCATTTGATGACTTCGAGGTATCTCAGCTACTCATACAATCGGACCACATGTGCTGTATCTTAAACATTCTGTGCTGTTCCACAGTAAATTTTAACAACGCACCAAGCTGGTATCAGACTGGAAATTAGTTTGGAACTCGACAGCAACTGAAAACTACACCACAAGTATGCAGACCAAAGCCGAAGAATTACAAGCAGTAGGAGATACACTGGAATATGAGCAAATATTTGAAAACATTAAAAATGCTGCAGTAGAATTTTGTATGGTAAAACAATTTAGACAAAATAATGCAACAATCACCCTTATTACGTAAGGCGTTGAACGCCAAAAAGAACGACAGTGTGAACTTGGTATAACGTAGGGCGTTCAACACCAAATAAACGTCATTTTGTCGATTCTCTCTTGTGGAACGCATTCACAATATTTTTTTTGGCATTCCGTTAGTCGTTTCCATAAAAAAAACGCCTGCAAAAACGCCGAAATCTGTCGTGAATAAATTTGTTGTTGAATGTAAGTTTTTTTTAATTTTTTTAAGTTTTTATAATATGAAATTCATTGTGTGGGGTAAAAATAACAACTCAATTGCATATGCGACGACTGGTCGAGCTGATGGAAGAGAATGAGCACCTCGCAAAAAATTATAAAAAAGGTTCAGAAAATAATTATGGATGGGTGGATGTTGCTGCATGTTTGAATGGTTTTGGGCCACCGATGATAAATGGCAACACCATACATTTTTCGTTTTTCTTTTTAATATTTAAAGCAAATTAACACAAATATAATTTTCAAAAACAAAATTATTCAATTTGTAAGTAATTTTATAAGTCAAATGTCAGCTGTTTGTTGAAATGTATTGTGGAAAATAAGAGCGAGAGAAACGCTGGCGTTTTAGATACGGAATACCAATAAAAAAACGACACGACAACCAAACAAAAAACGACTATCGGAATAAGGCTGAATACCTCAGAAGAACAAATAAATGGTTTAATGCCGAATATAGATTGCAAAAACGAAGAATGAGAAAAAAAATGAGATTATATCACAAAAACCCTAATAATTTGGAAAAAGATCTGAGTACTTATCTAGCAGAAAGCTGTATGCGTCAACTATAAATACAGCCAAAAAACAGTAGAACGAGACCCTGACTCGGCACCTTCAAAACACTAAAAATAGCATGGATTTTTGGAGAACAATTAAAAGCATCCAAGCGAACTACTTTGCACAAAACCCTGTTTCAAAAGGAGCTTGGGACAATCATCTTCAAGTAATGTATGGTGGTTATCCAGTTGAGTATATTCTCAACTTATACTGATACTTATGATACATTCCTTGACAGGGATATAAACCCAGATGAATTATTAACGGTTATGCTAGGACTACAGAATAACAAGGCCACGGGTTCTGATAAAATCTCGATTGAATTCTTGAAGCACCTTCCAAACCTATGGCTTGAACATATGCTTTCTTTCTTTCAAAGTATTTTCGGTAACGAAGGAGGAAACATTTCGGAGTTGCTTAAAGCGGATATAATGGAGATAAGTATTGAAAGAGTTATGAAAGTTTACACCCAAATTTTATCAAACAGAGTTCAGGAGTTTAAAATGGTTTCAGGAAAATCAAAAATATTTACTATATGTAAATTTAAAAGATCACTTAAGAGATATAAGAAAGTGTTCGAAAAATAGACCAAAAAAACCTTTTTTCGAGTATATCTCGAAAACGGTTCTTTGAAATAAAAAATTAATGTCATTTTCGTTTTCAGCGACCCCAAATTATTAAAAAAAAGTTTTTTTTTAGGTAGCATCGGTGACCCAAAATTTTGTAAACTAGTGTAATTTATTTATAATACGTACAATTATCGATATTGCTCTTTCAAAAACGAAAGGTAAATTCTTTGTTGACCTAAAAGGAGCATTTGATAGGATCAATCATCAAAAATTATGGATGCACTTAATATCTATTTAGGCTATTGATTATGTCGTAAAAAAGGGGGCAATAAGGAACTAAGACGTTCATGGGTTTTTATTATAAAAATCATTAAATGGGTCATTGGAGATGAGAAAACCGCGGAGTGCTATTAAATTGAAGGGTGCAATTTTGGGGGAGGGGGGCAAAAGCACCCTTTTTGGTTTTTTGCATATAACTCGCAAACGAAGCAAAATTTCGAGATAATGCTTAAGACCTTTTTTGTAGATAATAAAATTTACCATCGAAATGAACTATTCGAAAAATTTTAAAAAAATTTTAAGTTAGTTAATTTTTAAAAAAATCAATGCAAAAAAACGTGAAAAATCACTTTTTTTTTTTTTTTTGCTCTTTTGCCCATAACTTTTTTTAGAGCAGAGATAGGTATAGGCAATGCTCCATAAAAAAGAAAGATTATTAAATTCTCTTTAAAATAGCATTTTTAGAAAAAAAATTTTTCATACAAATTTACCGAGATATAGTCACTCAAAGTGAGTCAATTTTTCGATTTTTCACTACATTGATTAAAAATAATTTTTTTTTATAAGAAATTAAAATTGAAATAATGGCGATAAAAATCGAAAAATTGACTCACTTTGAGTGACTATATCTCGGTAAATTTGTATGAAAATTTTTTTTCTAAAAATGCTATTTTAAAGAGAATTTAATAATCTTTCTTTTTTATGAAGCATTGCCTATACCTATCTCTGCTCTAAAAAAAGTTATGGGCAAAAGAGCAAAAAAAAAAAAAAAAGTGATTTTTCACGTTTTTTTGCATTGATTTTTTTAAAAATTAACTAACTTAAAATTTTTTTAAAATTTTTCGAATAGTTCATTTCGATGGTAAATTTTATTATCTACAAAAAAGGTCTTAAGCATTATCTCGAAATTTTGCTTCGTTTGCGAGTTATATGCAAAAAACCAAAAAGGGTGCTTTTGCCCCCCTCCCCCAAAATTGCACCCTTCAATTTAATAGCACTCCGCGGTTTTCTCATCTCCAATGACCCATTTAATGATTTTTATAATAAAAACCCATGAACGTCTTAGTTCCTTATTATATGACATAATCAATAGCCTAATTGGAATTAGTGGGAAAATGATCCGTGCTTTTCAAAACGTGTACTCAAAAACCAGGATTGCTATCAAAACCACGACTTGCTTAATTGAATAGTCACATATCACAAAAGGTGTACTTAAGGGTGATCCATCAAGTGCTCTGCTATTTAATTCATACACAAATGACACTTGAAGAATTTCTTAGGAGTGAAGGGCTCACAGGAATGGACATCACACAGATCACGAAGGTTATTCTGATAGCATATGCTGATGATATTGCTGTGTTTGCAAAATCTGAATTAGAACTGAAAAAGTCACTACAAGCTCTGGATAAATATTTTGCCTCAAAAGATATGACATTAAATGCGGAGAAATCAAAAATTATTAAATTCCGGCTGAGAAAGGTTCCCATACAAAGATGACTGGATTGAAGTTGTAGATAATGTTGAGTATCTGGGAGTAAACTTAAATCGTAGGTACTGGATCATAGAATGAAGCTATAAGCATATTTAAAACAAGAGCAAGGATAGCAGCAGCGACGGCGGATAAAACTATGAGGAGCTCTAACATGGAAAACTGGGATGGACGAATGAAAGTGTTCGATTAAACTATCAAGTCAACTGCACTACACTGTGTTGAAAAATGGGGTATGACAGCAAGAGATAAGATGGAAGTAGTTCTAACAACTGTTTGAAGAAATTACTTAGACTAGCCAACAAACCTCAAAGCAGTACACTTTGTTTGGAAACTGGAACTATTACATTAATATATGAAATAGCGAAAAGAAGCTTAATCTTCTGGATAAAGTTATTGAGTGTCTCAGATGAACGCTGGATAAAAATATGTTGTAACGAAATCATACGAATCCACCCATCGACCAAACTGGGCAACACAATTTAAAGACCTTTTATTGAGGAACGATCTTTGGGAACAGCAAAATTTAGAAGCGACACGAAGATCTTACACGAATATTTTGGAGGAAAAAAAAGATTTTTGCTAGAAGAAGATTTCAGTAAAGCAAATTACTCAACATCCTGCTTTTATAATGCTTTTTGCTTACAAAACATACAGGAACAAGAATTAAAGCCATCATAAAGTTATGGCTCAAATAAGGTATGCCAACAGGTATGCCCATAGGATCATTTTACACGGGGATAGACAAGACACCGTCTTGACCCAATTTGTAACGCAAATTAAATCAAATAAATTGTAATAAAATAAAATAAAATCAAATAAAATAAAATAAAATAAAATAAAATAAAATAAAATAAAATAAAATAAAATAAAATAAAATAAAATAAAATAAAATAAAATAAAATAAAATAAAATAAAATAAAATAAAATAAAATAAAATAAAATAAAATAAAATAAAATAAAATAAAATAAAATAAAATAAAATAAAATAAAATAAAATAAAATAAAATAAAATAAAATAAAATAAAATAAAATAAAATAAAATAAAATAAAATAAAATAAAATAAAATAAAATAAAACAAAACAAAACAAAATCAATTAAAATAAAATAAAATAAAATAAAATAAAATAAAATAAAATAAAATAAAATAAAATAAAATAAAATAAAATAAAATAAAATAAATTAAAATAAAATAAAATAAAATAAAATAAAATAAAGTAAAATTAAATTAAATTAAATTAAATTAAATTAAATTAAATTAAATTAAATTAAATTAAATTAAATTAAATTAAATTAAATTAAATTAAATTAAATTAAATTAAATTAAATTAAATTAAATTAAATTAAATTAAATTAAATTAAATTAAATTAAATTAAATTAAATTGAATTAAATTAAATTAAATTAAATTAAATTAAATTAAATTAAATTAAATTAAATTAAATTAAATTAAATTAAATTAAATTAAATTAAATTAAATTAAATTAAATTAAATTAAATTAAATTAAATTAAATTAAATTAAATTAAATTAAATTAAATTAAATTAAATTAAATTAAATTAAATTAAATTAAATTAAATTAAATTAAATTAAATTAAATTAAATTAAATTAAATTAAATTAAATTAAATTAAATTAAATTAAATTAAATTAAATTAAATTAAATTAAATTAAATTAAATTAAATTAAATTAAATTAAATTAAATTAAATTAAATTAAATTAAATTAAATTAAATTAAATTAAATTAAATTAAATTAAATTAAATTAAATTAAATTAAATTAAATTAAATTAAATTAAATTAAATTAAATTAAATTAAATTAAATTAAATTAAATTAAATTAAATTAAATTAAATTAAATTAAATTAAATTAAATTAAATTAAATTAAATTAAATTAAATTAAATTAAATTAAATTAAATTAAATTAAATTAAATTAAATTAAATTAAATTAAATTAAATTAAATTAAATTAAATTAAATTAAATTAAATCAAAGTAAATCAACTACAACCTATTCAAAGTCACTTCAAAAGTAAAAAAAAAAAAAATAGTTTATTTTAATAGCACGGTGTTATTTCTGTACTCTGTGGGATTTTTCACTTTTGGATACTAAGAAACATTGATTGCTTATTTTATTTCATCAAAAAATTAAATTTTCGGTAATTTTTCTTAATGTAAGGATATGTTAAAAAATTTAATTGATTACATACATACTTACGTCAACAATTTTGAGTGAGTAACTTGCAGCATGTAAAACTGCGAAAAGAACAATTGGAACCAATATAAACAATGTTGGTTGCACATTAAAAAATATCAATGAGAACATGAGATAATGACAAGAATCCTCCGTAAACAATCTGGCCAGGAACTCTTTAGAAAAGGCAAACCTGGGAAGCCGTTGATGTAAGCGCAATGCATTCGTTGCAGCGTTGGCCAAAAGAACTTTGTTAAATGAACTCTGAGCGTTTCTGAAATTAGTAAAAAAATTATTTATTTTGTGTTTTAACCGCAACTAATAAACTTGTTTTACCCAAATATTGGAAGAATATACCCTGCTGTGAAGATAATAGCTAACATTCGGGTCGCCCACATGGCAACATCGATTTTATTCTCTTTAATGTGCTCAGTTATTCTAATAGACAAATTTTCTTGCACGGATGGCGATGAAGGCCCCTCATTTTCGTGTCTTCCTTGCTCTCCTGTTTCGTCCGTCATTTTAATTCGTTTGCTGTGGAAAATTATTGATAAATCATTTTGTACATATTCTACGACTTGCGTTTTGCACATACAAATTTAACAAATCAAATACAGTTCATTTTTATTGAAGGTTAAGAAAAATATTTTATTAAAAATGAGTTCGGTGGAGTTCTGGTTCGATGATGACGACAACGACGACGACGAACGGCCAAGTTTTTTGGAAATTTTGAGAAGAAGAAGGCAGCTCAGGGATGCTTCGAATTGGAGGAGAGTATGTGAATGACGTGTACACTGGACATGGAGTTCGGAACATGTATTAGTGTATGCTATTAAAAAAAAAACAATTGAGGAACCAAAACCGACATATCGATGCAAATTAGATTGTTTATTGCATTGTGGATGTAATGTTGGACATAGCTCTGGACATGAGCTATGTCCAACATCACATCCAGTGAAGGCGGCATATAAAAATAGACCAAATGGATAAGATACAACTACTCCGAAGCTGAAAAGGTTCGGTTAAAAGCGTTTTTCCTTGAGAGAAGTGGTATTCCTGGTATAATACGTTGTGCTGAAGGGACGCACTTAAAAGTAGCATCACTTAAATTCAGCGAGAGATTATATTCATTAGTCACGGTTGTATCATCGAGAACGGTTATCATCGATTGCTATTCTTTTGTAAATTTCTTTAATTTTTAAAAACTATTTACTTTCATTGAATTAAATGTTAAACTTAATTATAACCAAGCGTTTTATTTATTTACTGGTTCCTACATTTGGGGGCTCAAAGAAAAAAGTTTAAAATCGTATTTATATTTTCTTTTCGTCTTATCTTAAAAACGAAGTAAAAATGAATTCGGTTTTAGTAATCTGACAACTTAAGTCAGAGTTAGAAAAACTAACATTGGATAAGTCAGGCAATAAACCAGAGCTGTTAAATAGACTAGAGCAGTCGCTGAAATCAGTTACCAGCAAGAAAGGTGAAGATAAAAAGAAAGTGGAGTCTGTTCCTGCTGGTGGCAGAACCCGCCATAGTGAAATTTAGAAAAAGGTCGCAGAGAATTTTATTTCGTTCTTCAATGGTAAGGACAGTTTGTATATAGAAAATGGATTGCAGAGGTCGGGGAGTTTGCGGACATCATGCAGTGGAATAATTTGGAGAAGTTAGTTTGATGTAAAAAAACAACTAAGGGGTACCGCTAACGCTAAGATGTTTCATGTATTGTGAGTTGAAAAAACAGTTAGTAAGTGAGTTCACAAAGAAAGTAAGTACAGCTGATTAATACATACAGTTACAAAAACGTGGGAAGAAGGCAGGCGAAAGTTAAAGGGGCTACATTTACATAATGAGAGAGTTGGGTATCATAGACAAACTTCTTTAATCCAGTTCATAATAAATGGGGTACATGACAGAGAAGAAAACAAAATATTATTTTATATGGTGCGAAGTCTCGGAACTTAAAGAGAAATTAGAGTTATATGAATAGTTTAAGAGCAAGGCGAACAGCAATAAACACGGTAAAAGTTCAACGAGTGTGCAGTCGAACCGTACACGCAATCTTGTTAAAAACGAAACACATTGCCTTAACAGTGGTGTAAGGTGGCGGGTCCGAAATGCTTCAAGTGCAATCAATTTGGGCATATCCGAGCTAATTGCCACTCTTCAACTGCAGTAACCAAAAATAAGATACTTGTTATATTCCTGTCGGCTGGCATGCACAAAACTGTCGCAATTAATAATTATTCGGTCAATGCTTTAATTGATACGGGCAGTATTCTTACCCTTATTAGAAAAAATCAATTTGAAACAATGGGTAATATTAGATCTTCTTTGTACGCCTTCTATTCTGTTAGTATGAACTGAATAATAGGGAGCTCATATTATGCAGCAATATTCTAGTATTGGCCTTACAAATGAGATACAATACAGAGGTCATGTGAAAAACGTTTTATACGTTTGCGTGTGAAACACATTGATTTATGTACATTTGTCAATGTTAAGTAAATCTTATTTTTATAATACATTATTCTCGAAAACTATTAAAATCATCCTGTAAATGTAAGCAGTCGTCAGAAGAGATTATACATTGAAATTGTAATGCTTTATTTGGCTTAATCAATGCCATTTGAAATAACAAAGGTTTTTTAACATTGATTTTAATAAATAAGGATAAAATGAACATACATACATAATATACATAAATAAATACAATTAACAGTTTTAAGATATCAATTTAAACTTTGAAATTTTAAAATAATTGTTGCTATCAGATAACATTTTCTCTAATGAATGATGAAATCAGTCTTTTAAATATATTTATGTTGGTTGCAGATTTTATGCGTTGCGGCAGTTGATTATATTCCTGAAAACCGTTGTAGAAAATTGTTCTTTGGCCTCTTGTCGTTCTCATTCGCTGAATGACTAGGTCTTCATTGTTTCGGAGATTGTGTAATGTATTTTCATTTGTAGTTGCTTGTTCACAGAGATATTCCGGGCACATATTGTTTTTAATTTTGAAGATGAATACCATAGTAAGCATATACAGTCTTTGATTAATATTGAGCCAATTTAAGGACTCAAGCATGTCTCTTATGTGAGCATAATGGTCACGTTTTAATAAAACACGCATTGCTTTGTTTTGCAAAACTTGTAATCTGCTTTTTTTGGAGTTATTGCAAAAGTATAATAGGGTGGGACAATACTCAAAATGGGGTTTAATTATCACATTATATACTTTTATTGCACTGTTTTTTGATAGACTATTTCTTGTTTTACGTAGAACTCCTAACTTCTTCGATACTTTTTTACATATATAGTCAATATGATCATTCCACGATAGTTTATTGTCTAACATAACACCGAGATATTTTATTTGTTGCACAATTTCAAGGGGACAATTATCAACATGGACACACATCTGAGACGGTAATGACGACACGTTTAACAGCATACACTTTGACTTTTCCATATTTAATAAGAGACCATTCATTTTAAGCCAGTTTTTTATTGCACGTAGATCTTCGTTAAGTTTATTAACACATGTGGTTATGTCAGGCCCTGAGATGCACTAAAGACCATCATCCGCAAAAAGTTTGAGCCATGAATGTTTTAACACTTTTTCCATATCATTTATGTAGATGAGAAACAATAAAACACCGAGGAGGGTTCCCTGGGGAATTCCTATGTTAACAGGGACCGGGCTTGATATGTTACCGTTAACCGTGGTACGTTGAGTTCTACCTTCAAGAAAACTTCGAAACCATGCAATTTCAGTTTCACGTATACCAATTTTAAACAATTGTTTTAGCAGTATCGAAATATTAACAGTTTAGAACGCACGTTTTAAGTCAATAAAGACAGCTATAATAATGTTTTTTTTATCAATTTCAGATTTCCACTTGTTTATTACAAAATTTAAACATGTTTCGCATGAATGTTTAGCTCGAAATCCTGATTGTTTTACACTTATAATATTTGCACTAGAAAGCTGTTGTTGTAGCTGCAACATTACTATTTTTTCTAACACTTTTTCATACATTGGGACCATATTTATTGGGCAATAATCTTTGCATGATATAGCATCCGATATCTTTTTTGTAGGAATAATCAGCGATTCTTTCCATGCTGCTGGGAAAATTCCAGAGGCTAGGGATGTATTTATAATTCGCACGAGTACAGGCCCCACTATATTAATTGAATCCTGAAGCATTTTTGCATTCATAAAATTGAAATCGTTTTTTTGGCTAATTTCTTTTATTGCACTTAAAGTTTGCTTAATGTTTACCTCAGAAAACTTAAAAAATATATTGCACTCTTCAACCAAACATGTATAAACAGGATATGAGACAGAATTAGTTAAATTAACTATACTTTGGACAAAAAAATTATTTAACTCATCACATAATATTGCACTGTTGTTTACTTTGGTACCATTTTCTAATTGCACTTCCCCAATGATTTCATTTTTGTTTTTATGTAACACATACCTTTTCAATTGATTCCACATCTCTTTTTGAGAACATGCATTGTCAACTTTCCTTCTTATAAAAGAAGATTTAGCACTTATTAATTTTTTCTTATAGTAATTTCGATAACGTCGATACTCATCCCAGTTGTCAATTTCATTCGTTAGAGATGCTCGGCTTTACCAGAAAGTTTTGTGTTCTTTGTCCTGTTGGAGCTCATAACTAAACCATTCAGCATTCACATATGGAACACTTTTTTCAACAACCATAGAATTTACTACATTTTTGATATGTATTGCGAATTGTTCACTCAATGAATTTACACTATATGGCTGATCAGGGTTAAAGGAGGAGAAAAAAGAACTTGTGCTGAGTGTGTATAAAAACTCATCAGAATCGTACTTACAAAATTTTATCACTTTTACATTGTTTACATTTAAATTTGAGTGTTTGTGTGTTATTATGTGTTCCGCGATCGATGAATATTGAGGTTTATTTAATTTTATGTAATGCTCTTTGAATCTTTTTTCAATTGTTCGTTTTGTTTGGCCGTAATAAACCCCATCGCAGTCTTCACACCTTATTGCATAAATGCCAGATTTTTTAATTTTATCCACTTTGTCTTTCGTTGAACAATTGAATAAATAAACCTCAATATTCATCGATCGCGGAACACATAATAACACACAAACACTCAAATTTAAATGTAAACAATTTAAGCCTCAAAAAACAAATATCAGATAGGAGAAAATTGGATGCATATGAAAGCTTCTTTATTCAAAGAGACAGAAATGCTATCAATGCTGATAACGGCAACATAACATCAAATCTATTTTCTCTCATCTAATCAACAAGAGATTTGCATCGCCTGGACCAGTCGTGATGCTGATGATGGACTGCAAGCAGTCCGAAATGCATTCAAGGTTCGTGTTTTTGATTGTTTTTCGTCTCGTTAATTGAATGTTTACGTGTTTATATGTATATATATCGTGAATAGTGTAATTTTCACTGTAAGAACAATTAAAAAGACAAAAAGTGTGAAAACAATAAGGTGTTTCAATTTATCTAAAAAAAAAAAAAAATTATTCGTTATAAGTTAGTAAGTCACATTCGGCTTTTGTTTTATTATATTTTTTCCAGGCCTTGGTTCTTTTATTCTTTAAGTTTTTTAGGCAAGAGTCAAACCATGGAGGAGATTTAGAATTATTACAAGGTTTTCTCATTAGTGTGGTCTCCTAAAAAAAGAGAATTTAGAGCACATAGACTTAACGTCAGAATTTAAAAACCAATCGTTCCAGTTTACATTACATAAAAAATTATAAAGATCATTTAGTCTGCATTTTTTTAAATTGAATTCTAGGTTTTCATTAGATTAACTAGAAATATTGCACAAGTTTAAGTTAAGTGATAAGTTTAACGCTGGGTGATGACGGTCTTCTTCGACTATCTATCTATCTACCTAATAGAATATTGGCTGGATTTACAGCAATGTCAGCATTGAGTGTGTCCGAGATGAATACAATGTCCAATATTTTGTTAGAGTTGTTGACAATCACATTAAATTGGCTTGGTCCACATGCGGACTCTTCTATGGAGAAGAGCAAAGGTAATTTTTATCCCCAAAGTTGGGAGAAAAGATACAACCCGTTTTAAGTCATTCAAGCCAATAAGATTAACATCTTTTTTACTGAAAACTTTGGAGAGGGTAATTGATAACTACATAAGAGTAGAAGTCTTAATAAGCATGTCTTTAAATCACCACCAGCATGCTTACAGAGCGGGTAGATCCAATGAAACTGCTCTGTATGAACTTACATTGTTTGGTACTGCTGCTGTTAGTGATGGTCAATTTACACTGCAATCTGTTCCCCGGTTTCGTTTTCTACATCTTTCTCGGTTGGATATCAAAGTTACTGAGGAAAATGTTATAGATTATGCTGAAAGTAAGCTAAATATTCAAAGAGCTCTTTGTGTTGTACGAAACTTATTAAAAAAGATGCTGATTCTAGTTCACTTCGTTATATCAATTTTAAGTTGGGTATTCCCGCTAATATCTTCGATTCCGCCTTGGACCCAAAAATTTGGCCCGTGCATGTTCAAATCAAAAAATTTGTAAATTTTCCCAAGAAGGAGGACAATTCCAAGGTGAAATAAGTTGTAGCTCTGCTAACCCAGCAAATATCGACTTACCTCAAGTAAACTACAATACATCACCATCTCCGTCTAAACTGAGAGTTTATTTTCAAAATGCTGGAGGTATAAGAACTAAATCTCATCAATTATTTATTTCATCATCACTTCATGAGTTTGACGTCATCGTTATTGTGGAGACTTGGCTGAATCCACATTTCTTCTCAAATGAATTCTTTGATAATTATCATCAAGTATACCGGAAAGACCGACCTACCTCAACAGGAATGGAGCGAGGTGGAGGTGTGTTGATAACTGTAAATTCGAAGTATAGCAGTAAGCAATGTAAATTGTTAAATGATTCTGATGACATCGAGCAAATCTGTGTGTGTGTCAGCTCTAAAGGTCTTAGTTCTAAGGATTTTTATTTTATTGCAAGCTATATAAGACCACGTAGCACAATAGATTTATATTCTGTACATATTACTAATATATATTCTTTAATTAGTGAATTGACAACTGATCAGTATCCTTGTGTACTAGGCGATTTCAATCTTGGTGAAATCGACTGGTGTTTCATAGAGAATGAATTCACATTAGTTCCGTTCAATACATACAAAGAAATTGAAAGTTTAGTTGTCGATTCATTATCTTCACTCAATTTATTTCAAATTAATCATATAACAAACTATCTAGGCAGAATACTTGATCTCGTTTTTATTAATAATGATTAAAATATTCTATAGAAACTGTTCAATGTCCATTATTAAATAATTCGGTTCACCATATTGCTTTGGAGTTAAATCTTGAATTTTATGAATTTGCACTTCTTTCACCTACTGAAGACAGAAATTTCAACTTTGTGAATGCCGATTTCATTGCATTGAATAATTTTTATAGTGCATTTGATTGGGAAAATATTTTTCTAAATGGTTCCCTCAAGGACATGTACACAATTTTCAAAAGTATTCTAAGGTATAGAAATTTTTGTCCCAATTTCAAAGAAAAAAACATCATTTAAACTGCCATGGCATAACAAAAGACTGAAAAATCTGGAAAATGTAAAAAATAAAGCCTTCAAGCGTTTCAAATTGACGGGTCAAAATGTTGATAGATTTCGTTTCCTTCAATTTAGAAGAGAATTTGATTTTTTAAATCGTTTTTTATGTAAACAATACATAAATTCTACTGAATCAAATATAAGAAAAAATAGTAAATCTTTTTGGATTTTTATAAATTCGAAGCGCAAAAATGTGTCTCAGTTTCCACAGTGTATGGAATATGGTAATGAAAAATCAAATGATTTACAATCTTCTACCGACCTTTTTGCTAATTTTTTTAAATCGTCTTACAATAAAGACATAATCGAGGATCTCAATTCTAAGTATTTAAATTTCAATGCCGATATAAATTTTGTTCTTCCGCATTTGTCGGTGAATGAAGTCTTAGAGGGTTTATGTGAATTGGATATTTCCAAAAAAGCAGGCTATGATAAAATTCCGCCCCTTCTCTTATCAAAATGCTCCTCATCTATCTGTTTTCCTCTCACAATCCTATATAACAAATCTCTCTTGTCAGAAGAGTTTGTGGACGAATGGAAAATATCATTTATCAACCCTATCTATAAAAGTGGTCCCAAACAATTAATTAAAAAGTATAGGCCAATCTCGAAAATTTCAGCTATTCCAAAACTTCTTGAAAAAATTATTACTGATAAATTCTATTTATCCCTAAAACAGTTTTTATCGCCTAGTCAACATGGTTTTATTAAAGGTCGCTCATCGGCCAAAAATCTCGTTCTTTTCACTAATTTTTGTTTAAATGAAATCGAAAAGGGATTCCAAGTAGATGTACTCTATACGGATTTTATTAAAGCCTTTGACCGAGTCCACCACGGTTTACTACTCCAAAAACTTAAGTTGTTAGGTTGTGATAGCTATTTTCTTTTATGGTTAGAGTCATTCCTATCTGACGTGGTGCGAATACAATACTATCTGATAGAAGTCAAATTGTTAACATTTCTGGGTATTACTCTAATCCTATTAGTGTTGACTCAGGTCTTCCTCAGGGAAGTCACCTTGGTCCATTGCTCTTCCTCATTTTCATTAATGACTTACCCTTAAGCTTTCATAAATCTAAATGCTTAATGTATGCTGATGATGTAAAAATTTTTTATACCATTCGCTCTTTAAATGATTGTTTAAGTTTTCAGATGGAAATTGATCTTTTCTTAAAGTGGTGCGAATACAATCACCTAGAGTTAAATTCTTTAAAACCCAAGATTTTTAGTGCAACTAGGTTAATTAACGCTATAAATTATTCATATAATTTCAATTGTTTAAGTTTTCAGATGGAAATTGATCTTTTCTTAAAGTGGTGCGAATACAATCACCTAGAGTTAAATTCTTTAAAACCCAAGATTTTTAGTGCAACTAGGTTAATTAACGCTATAAATTATTCATATAATTTCAATCACGAACCACTTTCAAGGGTCGAATTGGTGAAGGATCTTGGTGTGTTTGTAGATTCAAAATTGGATTTCAGAGCGCACATAGATTTTGTTGTATCTAAAGGTATTAAATGTAATCAGCAGACAATAGTCCATTGATAAATAAAATTAAATAAATAAACAAACACTGTACAGTTAGCTTTAAATGGCAAGGAAACTACCATTTTTTTCTATATCAACACCTTTGGCAACACCTCACATGAAGCTGTTGACAGGGCTCTTAGTAGAAAGGGGGTACCCATCACCACAACTAGAAACGCAGGACAAAATGTTCAGAAAGTCATCACATTAAGAGGTTGTCCTCAGGGAGGGGTACTATCACCCTTACTGTGGAGTCTTGTAGTAGATGAATTACTAGAAATTCTAAATTCTCAAGGTATACGCTGTATTGGCTTTGCCGATGACATTGTAATAACTGCCTTGGGGAAGTTTAAAGAAACTCTTTGTGACATAATGTAGAGAGGACTGACTGTAACTAGGAAATGGTGTACTTCAGTGGGTTTGAACATCAATCCCACGAAGACGGCAGTAATACCATTTACCAAAAAAAGCTTCCACCAAGCATGAAACCTATACAGTTGGCTATGGAAATAATCGACACCCAAGGAGAGGTCAAGTATTTAGGCATTACACTAGTAAACTCCTTTGGAATAAAAATGTTGATATAACTGCCGGAAAAGCCCCGATGATTTGCAAAAGAATTGCACGAAAATCATGGGATGCAAACCAAACGTCCTCATATGGATGTACACTATGATGGTATCATCATTACGTATGGGGCGGTTGCATGGCACAAAACCACTAGGAAACAACTAGAAAAGGTGCAAAGGCTTGCATGAGAACATGCCCTACAGCAGCAATGGAAAACATATTAAATCTAACGCCACTACACATGGCCTAGAAAGTGCTGCTAATGGAGCCATCATGCAATTAGGCAAGAGGGGTACTGGGACAGGGAAGAAAAGTCACAAACCATCTTGACATGGCATGATCAAAAAATATAACTTCAAAAAGCATTTCCGAACGGAGTTAAGTTGCAAAATAGACTGGATAAGTGAAACGGAACACTACAGTCTCAAAGCAAAATGTACATCAAAGACAAAAACATATTTGGGCAAGCACAAGCACCATATAGAGAAGAACAAAATAAATTCTCTAAAAATACCTCAAATTCTTAAATTCCTCAAAGGAACGAATCTGGAGGATGAACTTTAGACGAGAAACCTTATCTAGATCAAAAATGGGGCACAATAGACCGTAAAATAACAGTGCAATTTTTTTTTTTTTATGTTTAGCGCGCACTCAAGGGGCTTTTATGTACCCTTTATATAGTTAAGTGCGGGTCAGCACCACCCTCCACCACACTATCCTATAATATTTAGTATTAATATCCTATTTCACATTGATTGCAAATCGTTCACACGATTGCAATATAAAATGTCCATGTTTCAAAGCCACTTATTTGTTCCACAGCTAAAAATATAATATCAAATGTCAGAACGTGCAGCTACATATGTGCTGCACAAACAAAATGTATTATTAAGAAAAGCTTCAATATTAAAATTGTAACCAGAAAATTCAGTTCATTTTCAACCGTCAATAATGGTACTCATTAGGTGACATTTCAACTGTCAGTGGTAAAAGTGTAATTTGGACTAAGCTCTTATTAAAGTTGAAATTTCTCTTGAAAAAATTAAGCCAACATTTTTTAAAAGTTTTTAAAACAACTCTTCTTGCAATATAAATTCGTTTTGTGCTCGATTATCTCACTTTGCTGTCCAAGGTAGGAGGTATTTTTAAGTCTAAAAAAATCGAATATCCATCTACGGAATATCCTTATGAACAATAAAAGAGGGATAACGGACACTTCACCAGAATCTAACAATATAACAAAGAAACACGATTCGAACAAAATGGCAGTTGGAAATATGTCGATTACTCAATTGCAAGACCTTTTAAATAAGACTATATCTGATCTGGCCACGAAATCTGATGTTGCATTCTTATCTACCGAACTGAACGAATTAAAGTCCACTAATGCACAATTGAACCAAAAATTAAAGGCTATGACCGAGCGGTGTGATCTATTGGAGTCTCAATTAGAATTGATTTCGCGGAAATCTACCGAAAACTGTTTGGTGGTACACCTTCCTCTAGACAGAGAAACCAATGCTGTTGATCTAGCTAAACAAACATGCCAGGGGCTTCTCAAGTTAAAAGAAGGTGAAGAAATTCACTTGAAGAAAACTCGGGTACTCCACAACACTCAACTACAAAGAGGTACGGTCTTCATTGAACTTCATTCGACAGAGGAGGCAGATAAAATCTTGTCCGCCGCGAGCCAACTTAAGGGTAAGGGCATTAGCATCTACCGCGAGCAATCTTTGATGTATCGACAAAAGAGACGAACACTAAATGCCTATAAAAACAGACTATTGGAAATCAAACCGGATGCAAAAATCAATGTTAAAGGTGATAAATTGCAAATAAACAATTACACATTTGCACTTAAACATTCACGAGGCCTGGTTATAAAAACAGTCGCGGAGTTGACGTTTATCAACAACATGTTTGGTGACAGTTCTTTGGAGTATTTTGACCATTGAATAAGAAGTACAGGAAGAGGCATATCGAGAAAAAAGTGAAGTAGTTTTCATAATTGTGTGAGTTACACAAACACAAATGCATTGGCACAGGGTTGGAGTGAAGGTAGACGGCTATTTGCTGGGGCGCCGAAAGGAATATTTTGCTAAATTTTTTTTGGGTGGTTTAATAAAAATATGTGTAGCTAGAAGTACTGGAATATGATTTCCATTTTCTCAGAAGTACTTATTCACATACAAAGGAGCATAGCTATTACTGTAAGCCTTAAAAGAAAAAAAACTTTTTTAATTTGGTTAAATTTATTCGATCAAATAAATAATTGAATGAGTTTTTTTTTGATTTATTTCTGGCTGGATTATAATATCGAATAAAGTACACTTGAAGTAATAAAATTAAACTTACCTCTTACAGGAACCTGAAAACTTTAAATGGATAAATGAAAATATAGTTTTTAGTTTTATGTATAATTTTAATGAAAAAAAAATATCACAGATATTTTCCTTAGTCAAATACATAATTTGAAATCACAATTTATTTAATACATACATAGTTACATTCCCCTGAAGTGAACTGTTTTTGTCAATTTAGTTCTAATTGATAACTTTTCGTTACTTCGTGATGCAATATAAAAAATATTGCTAAAAATATGTTCAGATAAAATTGGCATTGCAGAAGGAAAAAGTAATTTTTTTTTCCTGGAGCAGATTTTATGAAGTCACATTCACGGAAGTGACTTGAACAGACAAGGTATGAATACTTGATTTCATCCAACTCAAGAATTTCCATCCACTTTAGTGCTTTCCATTCATCTTTCGGAAATCTTGAAAATTATTAAAGTAGTAGAGCTTTTTTTACTTAATTAAAATCATCACAACTGGACACAAATACTTCTTGACGAAGATACAAAACCGACACGATAGACATGGACAATCGCAGCAATATTGAAAATACGTAGTATATTTCCAAAACTAAACCGCGGAAAAATAACTGCACTACGGGCGCTTAATGTTTCTTAGCGCCTTGCCATCACCAACAAAAACCTATCCGTCCCTGTACTAAAATTTCTAATTTGACATTACAAGCTCATTTGTGCAACATGATTAAAGTATATTTTTATTTTGAACAATATTACTATTTTTATCTTAAAATACCATGAAATAACAATATAAAAGTATTCTAAGATAACGTATTTACCAAAATAACATCACTTTAAGTTACTATTTGTGGAATATGAGCCAAGACTTACTTGTGAAATGAAAACTTTTTGTTTTTCCGGTTATACAAGTTTTTACAACTTTTCACGCAGCACCTCATTTTGATTTATATTTTAATAATAATATGATTTAATTTTCAACACAAATTGGTTTTTATTTCACTTTTTTTTATTAGTTTTGTAGTACGTTTTTCACTTTTTTAAAATCTTTCTACTTCACAACACTAACTCTCAGCAAGGCAAAATGACAGATAGGGTTCACTTTTTTTTTTTTTTTTTTAATTTTAATACTTCACTCACGTACACTGTATATGTGCCAAAAGCCTCTTCCTCTATTTCTTATTCAATGATTTTGACTGCAGCGAGGGAGCGAAGTTAGTCGCAGTTGAAAACCAACAATCACCATCTGGCTCCCAGTCAACGTTACCGCCACCTGGGCGTCATTTGATGAAAGGTCTTAGGTCGACTATGCATTAGGACAAAACTGTCGTCTGCCCAAATACTATAAATTTACAAAATTTAACGATTTTAGCTTATAACATAACAGGTATTAAAAGCAAACTCTTGCAACCTGATTTCTTCAAATACATTTTTAATTTTGATATCATTATATTAATAGAAACTTTTTTAGAAACAAAAGATGAAAATGATTATTTAAAATATTTCAAAAATTATAAAATAACTTTTATTACAGCGACACGAAGTAGTGTACATGGGAGGGCGAGTGGAGGAATGCTTTGTGCCATAAAATCTAATATTTCTCACCTTGCTCAATTTAAGACAATTGATAACAAACTTCTTATTCATATATTAAGTAATACCGGTGTATCTTAACTGCAATAATTGGCAGAATGATTTTGAAAATTTGTGTAGTTTTATGACCAATACTTCTTTGGAAAATACTCTAATTATTGGCGATCTCAATGCTCGGATTGGTGATTATCAGAATCATCCTGCTCATATGTCACAAACTCTGCTAAATTTCGGTGCCAACAGGATTTCAAAAGATATAACTCTAAACAGAAATGGTAAACTACTGGCAGAATTTTTTGAAGATTTTGTATTTTTTGTACTGAATGGAGTGGCGAATGGCGACGTAGATGGTAATTTCACGTTCATTAGCGGTGAAGGACAATCAGTAATTGACTTTTGTGCCATATCTGGAGAGTGGTTCAATGTAGTCGATGATTTTGAAGTGCTTCTGGCTGCCTTTTCTTCTCACTTACCAATTATGATTAAAGCGCATTTTAACGAAGAAATCCAAAAGAGGAACTTGGATACTCTACGAAAACTGAAATGGATTCAAAGTAAAGCCTCCCGTTATAAAGCAAATCTTGATTACCAATGTAACTTCCTTCCGCTCCAGTCAACAAGCTCGGTAGAGCAAATTGAAGAAAATATTGTGAGAATAATTTATGCCTCGACACCAGATGCAAACAATAATTACATAACTTTCGCACCTAAATGTAAATGGTTCGACAAGGAGTGTCTAAAGCTTCGTAAAATGTCGTTTAAATACTTAAAGCTATTCAGATTGACAAACGTAATCTTCTTCAAAAATTTGTATATTGGTGCCAATAAGGAATTTAAACAATTATGCTGTACTAAGAAAGTAAATTATCTTAAAAATCTGGCCGTACAGGTTCAACATAGCAAAAATTCCAAGGAATTTTGGTCCAGCGTACGTGAACTGAGTGGATTGCCCCGAGGTATGAAGATTGCTATTGAAGCTCAGACTCTAGCAACACATTTTAAAACTCTTTTGTCGGCTGACGAGCATCTTCATACCTTCAGCTACGCAATGCAAGACTTTTATGTGTCTGAATTGGACGCCCCGATATCTTTAGGAGAACTAGAGGCAACTCTTTTTGGAATGAAAAACAACAAAGCCGCAGGTATTGATGGTATCCCAGTTGAATTTTTCAAAAATAGCAATAACCAACTCAAAACTTATATCGTAAATTTCTTAAACCTTCTTTATAACAATGCGTATGTGCCTACGACTTTTTCAAAAGCCCTCATATTCTCGATATTTAAAAAAGGTGATGCGATGCAACCCGAAAACTATAGAGGAATCTCAATACTTAATTCGCTGAGAAAGATATTTGCGGGAATTCTTTACGGAAGACTTTCGAACTGGATAGAAAGAACCAACAGTTTGAGTATATTTCAAGCGGGTTTTCGTTCTGGATTTTCCACAATGGATCACATTTTTGCCTTAACGTGTATTGCTAAGAAGTATACTGAAAAAAATAAGAGACTATATGTATGTTTTGTCGATTTTAAAGCCGCTTTTGATACCGTCAACAGACAGGCTCTGATATATAAGCTGGTAAGGCTTGGAATGTCTCCGAAGTTTCTGATGCTTTATAAGAATTTCTTGTCGTCATCTAGTGCAGCAGTTTGGGATGGGTCGAAGTTGTCAGATTGGTTTGAGACGTCAGCAGGTGTCCCTCAGGGATGTATTTTAAGCCCTCTTTTATTCGCGCTATTTATCGATGATATCGCTGAAATGCTTCCTGGAGGTGTAATGTTCGATGGAACTCTCATCAAAGTTCTTCTCTACGCTGATGACTTGGTAATAATAGCTGACAACCCCTTTACTCTCCAACTCCAAATTAATCGTCTGGATGATTATTGTAAGACTTGGGATCTCCACATCAATGTCCAAAAAACCAAAGTTATGATTTTTGAGAGTCGAAATAGAAGGGTGAGGCTACCTGAAGAATCTTGGCGTCTCAATAATGAATTAATTGACATAGTTCGTGAATTCAAGTACCTTGGAGTTTTGTTAACATCGAACTTGAACTTTGGCAAGCATGCAAAGGATAAAAGCACTGAAGCTAAGTTGGCGCTAAATATATTGTGGAAAAGGTTCTTTGCTAACCAAAACATTGACCATTCGACAAAATATCAAGTGTTTAGGGCGACAGTTAACACATGCATGTGCTTTGGAGTGCAAGCCTTTGGTGTTACACCCTTTGAAGAATTTGAAGCTGTTCAAAGATTTTTCTTCAAACGTTTATTTCGATTGCCGAATTCAGCTCCAACCTATGCTATACACGTGGATTCTGGCTTACCACCCATCTACATCAACAATCTAAAAGCTCATGCAGACTATCGAACAAAAGTCGTGAGGAGAAGTAATACCAGTCTTCATAAAAAAATTTTGATGAGACAACTGCAATCGAATCAGTATCCTTTTAGAGAGTGGAATCAGTTGGCCTTATCCAATGACCTTTCCTTGTCGTTAACAGAGGCAAACGTTTTCGAATGGCACAATATATTCGCATCAATTATTGCTAAGACAGATGAAAGGATTTTCGACCAGCACCTAACCAGAGCTTCATCGTCGACTTCAAGGTTATTCTACAGGAACCTAAACCATCAATTTCTAACTGAGGATAGCTATTTTAACGTTAAGTACTCGTCTGAGGCTATAAGTACTATTTTCAGAGCAAGAGTAGAAATCCTAAATCTGAATTACATCCCACATAGAACTAATCTTCGGCAGAATTGTGAATTGTGTAACAGAAGAGAAAGTGAAGATGTTTACCACTTCATTGCTGTTTGCCCGTTATTGCAAGAAATACGACGCTTGTATTTTCAAGAAAGTTTTTTTTCACGTGTGAGATATTAAACGGTGGTCGTGGTTGGTCTAATCTATACAAATTTTGTAAAGACGCTTTGAATTACCGGAATAGTTTTTGAAATTCTAGATATTCTAGATATTTCTTCAAATTATTACTACTTTTTATGTGGCAAATCATTAAAATTGCAAAAATAGTAAATCATTTAAAATTATTTCTTTTTATGTGGCAAATCATTAAAATTGCAAAAACTTGAGGTTTATCGCTCTCCCATTTAATTTAAATTTTATTATTATTCATTTATTAAATCTAATCTAAAACTACATACAAATATTCATACTATTACTTGTCTTTTTTATTTTGTATTATTTTATTTTTTTTTTTTAAGTTCATATTTACTTTCATGAAATGTCATATCCGGCAGACGGCAGATAGCCACGTTCGTATATTCTTAAGTTTAAAATTTGTAACAATATATAATCGAAAAAAATAAAGAATTTTATCTATCTATCTATCTATCTAATGGTACTCATAATTAAAAACTACAAAATTCTTCTTTTTTTTAAATTAATCCCGCTAAGAAGATCATAACTGGCGCAGTCGGTAGTTCTGCGTTCAAGTAATAATCGGTAGTTTTAAAAAAGTAAATAAAAGAAATTCTTGCGCGAAATCAAGCTTATAAAGAAAATAACTAAACTTTTTCCAAACGCATATTGGAAGATAAAATAAAACTTTCAGTGAAATCAAATTTTTCAAACGCGTATTGGAAAATAAACTAAAAATTTCAGTGAAATTATTGATAAGAGAAATAAAATACATGTATTTTTTCCAAACGAATATTCGGAAATAAATAAAAATCACGGTGAAATAAAAATTGTGAATAATTTTAAACGAATATTGATTTTTTTTCCAAACGAATATTGAAAAATAAATAAAATTTTTTTGCAATTAAATAGTGAACATTTTCAAACGAACATTGAAAATAAATGCAAGAAACTTTATTTTTTCAAACGAATATTGGGAAATACTTTTACTTCCGAATTCTTGGAGTTTTTAAGGACGCAATTGAGGACAAAAAAATATAAATAAGAACCTAGATCATCGTGGGAAATGAAGCTGATAATCGTCGTTATTATTTTCATGTAAGAAATTTAGTAATTTAATTTTAAAATCTAAAGATATCTTATTATAAAAATAAATAAAAAAAATTATAAAAAGAAACATATTAATTTAATCTAAAAAATAATATTAAAAAATTATTAAAAATAAGCTATTTAAAAAATAAAATAAAATAAAAACAAATAATTATATAAAGGATCCGCCAAATAACTTTTTTTTTTTGAAAATGCTATAAAAAAACTACTGAACATTTTCTCAATTTTTTTTTTTTTTGTTTGAAAGTACAATCCTTCCGGTTAATAATGGAAAATAATTTCATTCAAATGGCTGCCTCGGCTGGCCATGCAGTAGCATATACGATCGGTCGAACTTTTAAGCACATTATCGATTGTGCGCAGCTGGCCCACTTAGCGAAGCGAAAACACTTGGATGGTCAGTTGGCTTCAACTTCTGAACCAATTGGACGTCATACCAAGGTCTTTATGCAAAATTCGTCTCAATGATGTCTCCGAAATGTTCAATTGTTGAGAACGACGGTGAATTGATGTTTATGTCGCTTCACGCATACTTTCTGCCACAGCAGCAATATTCTCGGATGTACGCACTGTTTTTGGCTTTTCACGCTTTGGTTTATCAATGAGGATGCCAGTTTCTTTCACTTTTTTCACAAGATAACGAACATACGGAGCTCTTCTTCCAAAATCCGTACGCAATTTTCGCACACATTCTGCAACATTACCATAATTTTCAAAATAATGTCGCAATATTTCCCAGCGTTTTTCAAGCGTATACACAACCATATTCGTTCAGGGGAAGGATAAAACTATTTATTTGTCAAATCAGACATGAGCTAAGTGTTACCATTCACGAAATAAGCACTAGTTGAAAACAAAACGTTAGATGGCGGACCCGTTACATACTTGAATTCCAAAAAAAATTGTATAATAATAAACACACACATATACTGAATTTGAAAACTGAAAAGAAAGACCTAAAGAAAAAAATGACTTTACCAACTAATAAAGTCGAGAGGCAAGTTAGTCTGGCAGACATTAGTACGCCAGATGTCAGAATTGTCTCAAAAACACTTCTCTGATCACAGAGATGAAAGAACACTCTATAATTCGCTAAGTACTCTCAGACAAACAGGTTGAATTGCATATTTTAATGATCAAATTCTCGAGCTAGTAACAGCTTTGAATAAAGCAGGCCCAAAAATTAAGGATATTCTAATAAAGAGAAACCTTTAAGAAGGCTTAGACGCATTTATGTATAAAAGCTAGCAAAGAACCCCTTAAAACCATCTTGCTATCGAGGAATCCTTCTACTTTAGAGGAAACCTTCGATATAGCATTAAGTATAGAGCCAAATAATCATATAAATTATAAAGCTATAAACAGAAATCCAATGTATCCAGGAAATCATAATAATCCTTATAAATCTTATAACCAAGGAAATTTTTTCTTACAATTATCCCACTAAATCTGGTTATAGACCTAAAACTAATTCTAATTATCTTACTTTCAATGAGTATAACAATCAGAGAAATCCCAGATATTCTCAAGATAATTATGATAACTATAATAATCGCAACCAGAATGATATTCAAACAAATCCCAGATAATCTCAAAATCCCATGGAAATAGATAACTCTAAACAATTTAAACAATCGACAAACTACAAATCAAATAATCAAAATAAACAGTCCATACATTCTAAACTACTTAACAATAACAATCCACAAATAATAGAAATAATAATGAAAGATATTCTTCCCGAAACGCCTCAAACAGATCTAGAATGCAGGTAGATAAGATAAATACAAGATGACGATTTTTATGAACCTAGAACTCCAGTAGAGGAACTGTTCGCAAACAAAAATTTTCGAGAACAAGCCTCAAATCAAGAAGATGTGTAAATAGGTTACCCTACATTATTATAAAAACGCCCAGAAGAACTCTAAAATTTCTAATAGACACAGGAGCCTCAAGCTCATTTCTAAATCCATCCTTAGTAAAACCCAAATATATTTCCAAGACAAAACCCTACGTATTAAAAGCTCTAAATAAAAAAGCCATAATTTCAGAAAAAGTAGAAACCACACTTTTTAAAAATTTGAAGCTGATTCTACACCAGTCACCTACTACCTATTCAACTTCCATGACTATTTTCATGGAATAATAGGTAATGATATTCTTTCCACATGTGGAATACAATACTACAATACTACCTATTCAACTTCCATGACTATTTCAATGGAATAATAGGTTATGATATTCTTTCCACATGTGGAATACAAATAGATCTTACTAAAAATATAATTAAGAGAAAAGAAAATGAAATGTAAATTTTTCATAAAACATTAACAAAAACAATTTACAAATTCCTTCGAATAGTGTTAGAAAACTTGAGATACCAGTTGATCAACAATATGGAGATGTACTCCTTGAAGAACAAGCAATAAACAATGCTAAATTGATAGGTGGTCTATATAGAGCCACAAACTGGAAATCAAATGTTCTTATATAAAATAACAACAACGACTATGTTAAAATAAACATTGAACAATAATGAAATATATTTCAGTAAGTACATAAGAAATTAATAACTTAACAATTAAGGAACAAGAAAAAAGAAATTTATTAGAAGAAATAAGAACCAAACATTTAAATTTTGAAGAAAAAGAAAAACTACTTAAAAAGAATATAAAGACATTTATTTAGACGAAAATCAAAATTTGAGTTTTACAAATGAAGTAAAACATAGAATAAAAACTAAAGACGACATACCAGTATACACAAAAACCTACCGTTATCCCCATATACACAAGGACGAAATTAAACGACAAATTGACAAAATGCTTAATGAAGGAATCATACGACCTAGCTATCCCCTATATCATATCCCCTATATCATATCCCCTATATCATATTCCCTATATCATACGACCTATACATCCCCTATATAGATAGTACCGAAAATGACAGATCCTTCAAAGAAAACGAATTGGCGACTCGTTGTCGCTCATTCAGTCATCTCTTCTACAGAAGAGTTAATGACGAGACAATTGACGACAAATACCCTATCCTAAATATTTCGGAAATTTTAGACAAATTAGGACGTTCGGTATACTTTAAGACATTAGACTTGGCTTCAGGATTCCACCGAATAGAGGTGCATCCTGATGATATTAAGAAGACCGTTTTCAAGGTAGAAGGAGGCCATTACGAATATGTCCGCATGCCTTTCGGACTTACAGAAAATATTCTTAGTATACATGGACGATATTATAATTTTTCCAACATCATTAGTTGAACATATTCAAAATTTAAAGAAAATTTTTGATGCTCTAAAGAAAGCAAACCTCAAAGTTCAGCTAGACAAGTCTGAATTTTTATTCAAATAAGTTGCATTTCTGGGACATATAGTTTGAAGGTATTAAGCCAAACCCAGATAAGATAGAATACAAACCAGGAAAATAAATAATAACGCTGACACTCTTTCAAGAATCCCAATAGAAGAAGACAATTTACACAATATTTCAATGAAACCAATGGAGATTAATGTCCAAGAATCAGAATAAATTCGATAGTACAATTCATTGTGCAGATTTTGATAGCGAAAATCTTATACCTATATCAGAAACATGTTTGAATCAATTCCAAAACAACATATTATTTCATTAAAATCAAGTGGAAATGTGCAAAGACATAAAATAATAAAAACAATTCTAAAGGTAACTATAAAAAATAAATTATCGATGAACCTTTTAAAACAAGAAAATGATGATTTGCTTTAAAAAGTCCTTTTTATTTTCCATTGTTTAGAAGGCATAGATTATACCTCCTTGTAATAACTTCACATAAGTTTATGCTTGACATTGTTGTTTATTTTTCATTCAAAAAAATTGCGGTTTTATTGTCCTTATTGTCCACCCTAACAGGTAGAACCCATCGGCTGCGGGCAGGCCAAGGCAAAAATATTGACAGATCAGTTTTCAGAAGTTATCAATGAAAATAATATTAATCCAGGGTTATTCCAATACTATTTAATTTTATTACGTTCTCATAAAACTCCAGTTCAAAAAAAGTAAAAAAAATAAGATTAATGCTTCATAAATTGCTTCGTTACAATAAAAATAAATGTTTTTCTTAGAAAAAGGTGGTTTTGGTTTTTTTTTAATTTCTTGAGAACTACATAAAATTTTGGCATCCGGTTTTCTGATTTTGACTTAAAATTAATAACAGCAATTTTTTTTTTCAAAATTTTGACTTTGAAAATTAATATTTCAAAAACTATTTCTTAGAATAGATTTATTTAAACACAAAATGAAAGAAAAAGTTATTGGCTTTTCAAAAACGTATCGCACAGCATTGTGAATGAAGCCGTTGATTTTTAATAATTTTTTTTTCATTTTAAGTCAATTTTTTCGAAAATTGCCCCTCCCGGCTAAACGGGGGGAATAGACCCCCCCCTCCCATAAGATTTTTTTCTTGTCTCAACGCAACCTACACGCCTTAGCATTTTGTCGCATTGCTCATGACTCACCCTGTATATGAAAGGAAGAACATTGAAAATTTTTTAAAAATATTAAATATTGGATATCTTGAAGGAAGAAAATTGAATCATTGGATAATCTATGTATGTATATTGAAAAAGTGCGTGAAGCTATTATAAAGAGGTATGGATACCTTTTATTTAAATAATGTTACATAATGTTAATTGTTTTTAACTTCCCATAGGGAGTTATTGTAATCGGTCCGATTTGTCAAATTGAAATTTTTGAAATTTCTCGACGTTTCAAGGTCCCTAGAGCCTATATCAATGATTTTTAGAGAGATGTCTGTGTGTGCGTGTGTACGTACGTTCGTACGTCCGTACGTTCTGGTACCATTTTTCGTCGTCGATATCTCAAGACCGAGTAGAGATATCGACTTAAAATAAATTTTGTTTTACAGATAATAACTTCGAAAGAAGCTGAAAGGGCGTTTATTAATATTCAATCAGTTGTTTTTTTACTATCATCATCATCATCATCGGCTCGACAACCGGGGTCCGGTCCTGGCCTCCTTCAACAAGTCTCTCCACCTATCCCGGTCTTGAGCCGACGCCATCCAGTTGCGCACCCCAAGGCTTCGGGCGTCCTGGTCTACGCCATCTCTCCAGCGCAAGCATGGTCTACCACGCTGCCGTCTACCATAGAATGTACCACAAAGGACTTTCCGAGCAGGTTCCTCTTCACTCATGCGAGCTAGGTGCCCTGCCCACCGGAGTCTACCGAGCTTAATTTTTGTCACTATGTCTGCTTCAAGGTAGATTGCGTACAATTCATGATTGTACCGTCTCCGGAATCGCCCTTCCTCACATATGGGGCCAACAATTCTCCTTAAGACTTTTCTCTCGAACGCGGCTAAGAGGTCGGAGTGTCTTTTGCTAAGCACCCAAGTCTCGGATCCATACGTGAGTACTGGCAGGACCATGGTCCTGTACAGCAGCAGTTTTGAAGTTATGGTGAGATTTCTGGATTTGAAGAGCTTTGACAGACTATAGTAGGCTTTGTTGGAATTGAGCAGCCGCCCGCGTATTTCTTCTTCTATATTATTATCGGCTGCTACTATTGACCCAAGGTATTTAAAGGATTGCACCACTTCAAATTCGTGCTCCGCTACCTTGATTGTTTGACCAACTGTTCTTCTGTTCTCTCTGTTTTTACTATAGCAGTTTAAAAAAGAAGTGAAAATTTTGGTTGGGCTCAAATATCTCACGAAAAAATAATGCTATTGACTTGAAATAAATTTTATTCGACACATTATGACGTCATACAAATATGATAGGAATTTGGAAAAAAATCAATATACCGTTATTTTTTAAAATCAAAAAAACTAAAAAAAAATTTTATAACTCGAACATCCTTAGATGGAAAAACGATATTAACTTTAAAATAATTTTATTTTACGAAAAATGTTAGTTTTGACTACTGGTGAAAATTTCAAAAAAATTCAATGGAAAGTTTTTTTACAAAAAATTAAAAACTACAAAAAATTCTACCAAAAATTGGTATAAATTGTCTTTCAACTCAAATTTCTCAAAAACGGGTAACGATATTGACTTCTTGTTTGTTTTATTTTCTACATAACATAATTGTTAGCAACTGATAAAATTTTGACAAACATTGAATGGGCAGTTTTTTAACAAAAATCAAAAACTGTTAAAAATTCTAAAGAAAAGTAGTTACAATTGTATTTCAGCTCAAATATCCTGAGAACGAACAACGATTGTGCCTTCTAAAATATTTTATTTTATACATAGTACAGTTTTTTATGAAAGGTTAAATTTTGACAAATATCTAATTGAAAATTTTTGACAAAAAATATAAAAAAAAATAAACTAAAAAGTGGTAAAATTGGTTTACGACTCGAATATCTTGAGAACGAGCAATGATATTGACTTTGCCAATAGGTATTTAATTTTATACATAATAAAATTTCTTACAGCGGATATAATATTTGACATATACTTAACTGACATTTTAAACAAAAATTTTAACAGAACTAAGAAAATTCCACTAATAACTGGAAAATATTGTTTTTCGAAGTTTAAAGTTTTAAAACTACACCCAAACAAATACCAGCCTTATAAATAATAAATTAAAATTGTTTAAGGATGTGTTGTACATTATAAAAACGGAATGAAAACCTTTTTAAGGAAAAAAACAAACAGGCACAATATGATGATATCTAGTTTTAGAGCGGATATATTATTGAAGTACCCTTGATTCAATAAATTTGTTTATTTGAAAAAAACTAAATAGAAAGTTTTCAAGATCGCAAATGGGAAGTTATGAGTGTGGGTCACACCCAGACTCTTTTTTTTCAAATCGAATTAGGTAATCTCAAAAAAGGGAAAGAATTGGATATATATGAAAGGAAGAACATTGAAAATTTTTTAAAAATATTAAATATTGGATATCTTGAAGGAAGAAAATTGAATCATTGGATATTCTGGTATCTTGAGTGGTATGTTTATGTTTTATTTAATTTATTATTACATATTTGTTTTTATTTATTTATTATTTATGACGGATATAAGAAAGACTGAAAAATTCAAAGAATTCGCTTCTAATGTCCGTGTTTTCTTTTATGTAAAGAAACTTATAAGAATAAGAAGGAAAATTTCTTATACATGTATATGCACAAAATGTGTTGAAAATAATTAAATTTTCTTCCTTCAAGATACAAAGATATCCAATATGTAACTTTTTTGAAAATTATCTGGTACATATAATCTTAATTTGAATGAAGACCAGCCTGGCTATAGATTTACATATTTTTTTTTAAATTGGGACCATTTGAAAATGGTTTAGAAAAAAATGGAAATCCGTCCAGGCAGATTTTGGACAAATCTTTATTTTCATTTTTTGTTTTAAACAAAAAATGTGTATGAGACAGAATAATTTTTTTTGTCTTATATGAGGTAAATTTTATGTCTTTATGGGAATGTGCATGGTTTTTTGGAATTTATGTCTTATACGCGTGTTTTTCTTATACAAATGAGACTTTCTTATATCCGACATCTTGATATTTTGTTCAAACTTTCTTCAGCCGTATTTTTGTGTCTTTATGGGAATGTGCATGGTTTTTTGGAATTTATGTCTTATAAGCGTGTTTTTCTTATACAAATGAGACTTTCTTACATCCGACATCTTGATATTTTGTTCAAACTTTCTTCAGCGTTATTTTTATGTTAACTTCAAACTAAATTTATTTTTTAGACACAAGTTTGTGAATCAACATAAATTGAATCAATTCAGTTCAAATTTAATTATTTTCAAAAAAAAAGTCAAAATAACTGCTATTGAATATTTTCAAAAAAGAATAAGAGGTAATATATATTTTATTATATCTTGTGCGGTATGTTTAGTTAGAAATAAATTATTTTTTAGAAGCAAATTTATCAAAACATCAAATCAATTCAGCTTCTTAAGATTTGGGTTAAAGCGTAAGTAAAACAATTATCTTAATTATCTTTAAAAATCAAGGATTATGAATTTTCTTGAGTAGTTGATTGCATTTATTTTGGACAGATGTCATAAATTTTTGTAGATAAAAGCAATCAATTTCTTTTAATTTTTTTACAATTTTTTGAAAAATTTCGGTGATCTTTTCGTTCGGAAAAATAAGTGGTGTTCAATATTTCATTAAAAAATTAAAAAAAAGAGAAAATAAGTAGTGTTGTGAAATATAATAGTGATTGATATTTTGCAAAAATAAAAATGTATTTTCAAGGCGCAAGTTCATCATCAATCTAACTTCTTAACATATAAAGCACAATGGAAGGCAATATCAAAGAAGAGTTAGAACACTTTTTCAAGATATGGGAATGCCAAAAAGAAAAGCAGGAAAAAGAAATGAAAGATCAAAAAGAAAAGTTAGAAAAGCAAAACTTGGAACAGAAAAAATTTTTTGACCATTTGAAAAAAAAAATTGAATGCAAGGATATTGGTAGCGTAAAGGATTATGATCATGAAGAAATGCCAGTGAGTGAAAATTTTAAAATCATAGGAGTTGAAAATTATGAAGATGCTTCTTCGTCTTTATCAATCAAAACATGCTCGCCGATGAAAAAAACAGACATAGCATTACCTGGTATATTATATTTTATAATATGCTAATTTTTTTTAAGAAAGTTTATATGATTTTTTTAATTTATAGATTGGGATGAAGATGATTTCGAATTAAGTTCGATACCTGATGAACTTGCCTCTGGTTATGTAAAGGAAAATGAGGAACAGAAAAATGATTTTGATTGGTCATCAAGCAAAATCAAAGACACAAGTTCGATTTCGTTAGGTAAAATAAATGTTTGTTTTCAATGATTCAATCACATTTTCGATTAAATTATTCTTTGAAATCAATGTCTTTCATTTGCAGATTTGTCAAATGCCCTGGATTCCAAAGTCAGTGATATTTCTGATAAAGCTTTGTTTGGAAAAGGTTTGACAAAAAGTTCGAATGTTTCTGAACAATATGATCTATTCTCAAAACGATCATTGGCTCTCAAAAAGAAAGAAGGAAAGAAACGAATCCAAAGATTAATTGGTACCGCAGGTTGGAAGGGCGATACATTTTTCAAATTTAAACGTAATTACCGTTAAGTTCTTCCAAAAATTAATTTAAAGTAATGCATTTTTTGTGTAAATTTAAGGCACGTACAAAAATCTTTATGGTGAACCAATAGATTTGGAATTATTGGTGCATATGATGATTAACGGTGAAATTTCCATCAATTATCGAACAAAAACTTCGGCAATGAAGGATTTATCTTTCCATACCTCCTTTTAAATAAAAAATAAATAAAAAATGCATAAAAACTAAAAAGATATTTTAAGTTTATCAAATTGAGTTAAAAATTGATTAAAAGTTATTGAGTTAAAATTAAGTATTTTGCAATAATAATAATATTAAATATGATATATTGTTGGTTATTTCATTTTTGATTAGGCCATTAAAAATGTCAAGACCAAGACGTCCTAGACGTGCTAATATAGGTCGCCGAGATTGTCATGCGGAAATTGTAGCAATTGGTAGAAGATCTGAAAGTCAAGAACAATTAGAATAGCGAATCGAGAACGTATGGCAAGATCACTGTTGTGTTCACCGAACAAGAAAGAAAACAACCTTTTTACTTGGTAGTCAAAATGAGAGTGACTCAAACTCTATTCATTATTTCCTTCGTTACCTATTCCGAATCCTAGATCATCACTTCCAGGTCAACCACGCATTCTACCTTACTTCACTTGCCTTGACACCGTTACAGTTTATTTAAACATCGAATGCACCATATGTTATTATTGACATACTTGCACTCCATGGGTCAGTATTGTTTATGTTTGCAATATGACCCATGTCGTTGTTTTGCTGTTTGGTTGACATAGTTCGATTGCTGTTCCCTTTAAAGTGTAACATATGACACATGAGGAACCTTTAGCAATAATCGAACTATGTCATGTGTCTTGCAAGTGATTCTTAAGAATTGTGTGTGGTCTCCAATTTAATGGCAAAACACTCATCCCCCCCTAATATAAGAAAGGCGTACGAGGTGACGAGTGAGATCTTTCGGCTTCAGGTGCGGAGGTAAATAATTCATGTCTTTATCACAACATTGTATTTATTAAATTGCAATCTTTTGTTGTTTTTTTTTTGTTTTATATTATACCTACTTATAATTACATACATACATATTTTTCGATTTTTGTTTTCTCTTTGTTTGTTGGTTGACATTTTTTTTCGTTATAAATTTTTTTTTGTTATTTCTTTTAATAATGCTTAGGTTGCATTTTTGTTTTGTTTTTGGTTTGTTTACAAATAATTATACCTGCGATGTTTCTTCAAGGTCATTTCAGGATCGTTTAAATTTTCTGTTGGTTTTTTGTTAAATGTACATTTTATTTTAATTATTTTTTTAAATATTACGTATAAAGCTAGAACTACAAGAACAAGAAAAATAATGGAAACAGAAAATTGAGCATGTTCATATGTGACATGGAATAACAAATTATTTTGCTTTAACAAATCTTTAATACTTATGCTATAATTATCTAAATCCAGTTTTTCTATATGGGTGGTATGGGGTGAAATTTGGGATAAATTTGTGGGAATTACTATATTTTCAGGTATGGTTAGTTCTTCTAAAAAGTATGAAATGGGAGTTTTATTTTGTATGGTGTTTGATGCTTGGAGGTAGACTTCTTTTGTTATTTCTTTACAAAATGGGTCTACACTCAGAATTCCACTGTCAGATATTGTGATCGTTTTTTGTTCGTCTCCGCACAAAATCCTAACGTTTGTTGGTTTTGGCACAACATACAACCATGAATTCTTACTCATTAGATTGAACCAGACTTCTTGTTCAAGCGCAAATATTTTTGTTTCACAATTAGCATAGTTTTGCATTCCTGATATTAATTGGATAATGCAGTTGTTCGTATTATGGTTATGAACTACGAAGTTTTTTTCGCATATGAAGTGATTCGAGTCTGTTTTGGTGCATTTATCTAGATCTTCGCTATTCAAAAATATATACCGCCTATAATTTTCATTTATAGCTTTAAATTCACTATATATTGAGACAAAGCTGTACGTGTTTTTTTTTGTATTTGGAAGGTAATGGTGTAAGTTTTACTAAATTGAACTCTTCATCTACCAATGGAATAGTAACTTTTATCATGAGATTTTGATTTACGAAAATCGGACTCGTCGTTGTGATTTTTTCTATGATTGGAAGATTCATTCTAGATATTTTTATTGGGAATCTTATATTGTTTGGCATTTCTTATTGGATATCTTTTAATGTAGAAATAAATACTTCTGAATTGAGGAATCTACTATCTAGCTTATTCACTTTTGCTCCTTGTAAAATGTCAAGAATTTGTGATTGTTTCAGAGAATTTGTGTAGCAAATGAAGAAGCTAAATTGGATATTTGATCGAAGTTATGTAGTGTTTTTTCGAAATTAGTAAGATTCTGAAGTTTTATTGTGTTCTATCTAATTTCTTCAGTAACAGAGTTAAAATTATTATTTATGCTTTCAGCTGTTTTATTCAGTGCGTCTAACACGTCAGTGATTATTGTCATTTGGTTCTCTGTTATGTGATGCAAGTTATTCTGATTTTCTTGAATTAATCTCAATGAATCATCTATTTTTTCTGCGTCTTTAGAATCCATTGTTCCAAACAAAAATTTCTCTGCCATCCCTACTCCATTGAATAGACCACCGTCGACTATGCTCCTTTTTGAAATTTTGTTTTTAAATAGTATACTATCAAGGATTTCATTATTATAATTGATTTCTTTGAGGGAATTTTGTAAAAGTCTTAGGGTAATTTTGCAATGATCTAAAGGATATTCTTTTATGCTTAGGATACACAATTCGGAAAGGGTGTTTAGGTTTTGCTCTAATGACTTTGTGTTAGTTTTAATATTAGTGTTATTAATGTTGAAGAGAAAGGTCCATTTTGTGAGGGACTTTTCCAGAATTCCGATTGGTTCCAAGTATACTCCGGTTCTATTTAGAGGTCGTACCGTCACTTCTGCCTCGCCTGTGTTTAAAAATGTTGCTAACATTGTTATGATGGTTATGATGATTTTACTAGAAATGAGAACAACACCGATATTGTATAAGTATTTGAGTGTTGTACTTATGTTTTTTGAGTGTGTGTGAGTGTAAATTGAGTGTGCTTTTGCTTAAATTGTTGTGTGTGTTGTTTCTCTTTGGTTATAGTGTTTTAAGAGGTTATTGTGAACAACTTTTTTTTTTCTGCCTACTTTTATTCTTGAGTTTTCTGGGGACAATACTTCCGTTATTTCGTATGGTCCTTCAAAGATTGGGGATAACTTTTTATTAGATCGATTTTTGATTTCCATTAATACTTTGTCACCTACTTTATAGCTTATCTGACTAGAGTTTTTATCATAGTACGCTTTAGATTTTTCTTTAGCCTTAATTTGATTACTGCGAATTAACTCATAACCGATTTGCATTTTTGCCTTCATTTCTGAGACATAATCATCGTAGTTATAGGTTGGTTGTACGCTTCTATTCAGCGTAGAAGGAATTGGTGCTTCAAAAGCGAAAAGAACTTCGAATGGACTGTAGTTCGTGCTGGAGTGTGGAGTTGTGTTGTAGCAAAATATAGCATACTCCAGATAATTATCCCAGTTCGATTGATCCTTGCTTGCATAGTTTCTGAGGTAGTCACCTAATGTTCTGTGTTTCGAGGGCACCATTTGATTGTGGATGGTATGGACTAGTTTGAGTTTTATTGATTTTTAAAATTTTGCAAACATTTTTAAACAATTCGCTAGTAAAGTTAGTTCCTTGATCTGTGAGAATGGTTTGGGGAATCCAAATATAGTACAAACTATTTTCTTTACAAGTGCTTCGGCCACAGTTCTTGCTTCTTGATTTGGTATAGTTATGGCTTATGCAAATTTTGTCAAATCGTCTTGGAATGTCAGTATGTACTTGTTATCATTTTCTGTTATAGGAAGTGGTCCCACTATATCGAGAGCTATTCTTTCGAATGGAGTTTTTGCTGTTGTTGTGATGACCATTGGTAGTTTGTTACGTGCATACAACTTATTCTTTTGGCAAAGTTCACATGACGCAATGTAATGTTTTATATCTTCATACATATTTTTCCATTTGTATGTCTTTTTTATTCGTTTGAGTGTACGTTTGACTCCTTGATGACCGCCTAAAGGTGTGTCATGAAATTCATTTAAAATTTTCTTAATCTCCTCTGGACTAGAGACTTCGACAATGTTCTGACTTACATCTTCTTGAATTTTTGCTATTACTACGTGTTATCACATTAACTTCAGCTTTTTTCATACCGGAGAGAGTGTCTGCGTTTGTGTTCAAACGACCTGCTTTATGAGAAACTGTAAAATCATATTCTTCAAGTTTAATGCGCCAGCGCATTATTCTCGAGGAAGGATCCTTAAGGTTAAACATCCATACAAGTGGTTTGTGATCAGTAATTACTTCAAAGTGTCGTCCATAAACGTATGGTCGGAAATGAGTTACTGCCCAAACAACTGCTAAAGCTTCTTTCTCTATGGTAAAATAGTTTTTTTCTGATTTATTTAATATTCTGCTGGCAAATGCTATAGGTAAATCGTTTTCATCGGTATCTTTCTGTGACAATACTGCACCTATTGCTTCATTACTGGCATCAGTTGTGATATAGAAAGTTTTTTCAAAGTTAGGATATTGTAAGATAGGGGGTTCGACAATTGCTTGTTTTAATTGTTTGGATGATTCATCGCAAAATGCATCCCATTTGAAAACTACATCTTTGCGCAGGAGTTTGTTTAGGGGATTTGCTATTTTAGAAAAGTTTTGTATAAACTTTCTGTAGTATCCTGCTAAACCAAGAAAAGATTTAATATCTTTCTGATTTCTAGAAGCTTCGATATTTTGTATTGCGGAGATCTTTTCTGGATCGGGTTTTACACCTGATTCAGAGATGACATGTCCTAAATACATGACTTCTTTTTCTAAAAATTTGCATTTGTCTAATTGCATCTTCAGATTGTATTTATCCAGAGCTTGAAATACTTCAATTAATTTTTTATTGTGATCATCTAGATTCTTCCCGTATATCATTATGTCATCTAGATAAACTAAACATTTTATACCTTGTAGCCCTGTAAGGACTTTATTCGTCAACCGTTGAAAAGTTGGAGGTGCATTACGTAAACCGAATGGCATTCTGTTAAACTCAAAATGTCCGTTTGGTGTGCTGAATGCTGTTTTCGCTTTGTCTTCCTCATTAACTTCAATTTGATGAAATCCACTGGCTAGGTCCAGTGTTGTAAAGTATTTTGAATCGCCCAATTGTCCCAAGATGTCTTCGATATTAGGTATTGGATACGCATCCGCGATTGTAACTTCGTTAAGTTTCTTGTAGTCCACTACTACTGTCCACTTCTGTTTTCCTTTCTTTGGCACGACTAGAAGAGGGGCATTCCATGGACTTGAACTTGGTCTAATTATTTCAAGACAAGAAAAAAATCGTATGGGAGGGGGGGGTCTATTCCCCTCCGTTTAGCCGGGAGGGGCAATTTTCGAAAAAACTGACTTAAAATGGGAAAAAAATTATTTAAAATCAACGGCTTCATTCACAATGCTGTGCGATACGTTTTTGAAAAGCCAATAACTTTTTCTTTCATTCTGTGTTTAAATAAATCTATTCTAAGAAATAGTTTTTGAAATAATAATTTTCAGTCAAAATTTAAAAAAAAAAAATTGAAAAAAAAATTTCAAATTCATTTTTTTCAAAATTTTACGTTATTAAGTGCTAATTTTAATTTCAAAATTCAATGCTGTTATTAATTTTAAGTCTAAATAAGAAAACCGGATGCAAAAATTTTATGTCGTTCTCAAGAAATTAAAAAAAAACCAAAACCACCTTTTTCTAAGAAAAACATTTATTTTTATTGTAACGAAGCAATTTATTTATTTATTTAGCATTAATCTTAGTTTTTTTACTTTTTTTTTAATTGGAGTTTTATGAGAACGTAATAAAATTAAATAGTATTGGAATAACCCTGGATTAATATTATTTTCATTGATAACTTCTGAAAACTGACCTGTCAATATTTTTGCCTTGGCCTGCCCGCAGCCCATGGGTTCTACCTGTTATGGGGACAATAGGGACAATAAAGCCGCATTTTTTTTAATGAAAAAAAAAAAGAAAATTGCAACGCAAGATAAATAAAAGGCATTGCAGTTTTGCTTAGTAATTATTTCCAATTTGAATATTAACTCATTAACACGTAACGATGTCAAGCTCATACACCCGAGAAGAATTAACGGACATGCATTTCTGCTACGGTTTAGCTAATGGTCGAAGTCGTGAAGCCGAAAGACTGTACGCTGAAAGATATCCCAATAGGAGGTGTCCCCATCATAGCACGTTTCCAAGAATCCACCGACGTCTAAAAGATCATGGAGTGCTGGAGCATCGAGAATTCTGGATTTAGTCCGAATACTATGCTTGAAGTGTCCCAATCTAGAGCATGTCGAGTACTTCGGGCGGAAAATTTACACCCGTACCACTTTACGCCTGTTCAGGAACTCACCTCAAACGACAAGTTATTGAGAACCTAATTTTGTAGAACATTACTACTTAGAAATGAAACCGAACAAAACTATTTTAGAAGAATATTCTGGACGGATGAAGCACAGTTTACTAGGAATGGGGTTACTAACTTCCACAATTTACATTATTAGAGTAGCCGGTAGCGCCAATCCACACAAAAAAAAACAAAACAAATCACAACACCGCTTTAGTTGTAATGTTTGGCTTGGTATTGTTGGACACACTGTGATCGGCCCCGGTTTTTGAATTCCATTATTAATGGAGAATCATACCTGCAATTCCTACGAGACCTTTTACCCGATTTATTAGACAGCGTTCCATTGGTTATAGCAGATACTTTAATCTACCAACAAGATGGTGCTCCAGCACACTACAGCTTACAGGTGAGAAACTGGCTGGATGATCATTTTAGTGACCGTTGGATCGGAAGAAGGGGCCCCACGGAATGGCCGCCTAGGTCACCAGATTTAACTCCCCTAGATTTCTATGCATGGGGATTTATGAAAAATTATGTTTACGAAGTGGAAATAGTATCATTGGAACAACTGAAGGAACGAATTGAAGTCGCTGGAGTCAAATTGCAGGAAAATTTGTCAAGCATAAACTTATGTAAAGCCATTACAAGGAGATATAATCTATGCATTCTAAACAATGGAGATCATATCGAGAATTTTTTATAAGTACTTCCAATAAAAAACATAGTAAAAATAAAAGGAATAAAAAAAACTAAAAAAACTAAGATTAATGCTTCTTAAATTGCTTCGTTACAATAAAAATAAATGTTTTTCTTAGAAAAAGGTGGTTTTGGTTTTTTTTTAATTTCTTGAAAAGGACATAAAATTTTTGCATCCGGTTTTCTTATTTAGACTTAAAATTAATAACAGCATTGAATTTTGAAATTAAAATTAGCACGTAAAATTTTGAAAAAAATGAATTTGAAATTTTTTTTTCAATTTTTTTTCAAAATTTTGACTTTGAAAATTAATATTTCAAAAACTATTTCTTAAAATAGATTTATTTAAACACAGAATGAAAGAAAAAGTTATTGGCTTTTCAAAAACGTATCGCACAGCATTTTGAATGAAGCCGTTGATTTTAAATAATTTTTTTCCCATTTTAAGTCAGTTTTTTCGAAAATTGCCCCTTCCGGCTAAACGGAGGGGAATAGACCCCCCCTCCCATACGATTTTTTTCTTGTCTCAACGCAACCTACACGCCCTAGCATTTTGTCGCATTGCTCATGACTCACCCTGTATATATATATCCGTTTGAAGGTTCAGTTATAGCTGAAGAGGTATAAACTTGAGGGCGAATTTCTTGTGAAAAATATATTTGATTTGTAGGTTTACGGATAGGTCCGTATTTGATTATTTTTTCAGATCTAGCAGGTATGGTAACAGACTTTCGCTTACTAATGAAATCTGTTGTATACCTTTTATCTTTGAAGTGGTATATAAGAGTATTATCTTTATAACTTAGTATGGCATTAAAATTTCGAAATAAGTCTTCACCTAAAATTCCGTCTTGTGTTATTGGAAAATGTTCAGGCACTACATGAAATAAGTATTTAAGATTAATTCCAGGTGTTATTTCTATATTCAGAAGCAGTGTGCTTAATGTTGATGTGGGAGTATTACCAATGCCTTTTAGTTCAGTAATTTTGTCAGTATGAACCCAAAGTTCTTTATTTAATTTATTTATTTTTATTAAACTCAGGCTTGCACCTGTGTCTAAAAGCATAATGTTCTGGGGGGTCATTCCGTAACTCGATTATCGTCAGACGATATCGTTTGAACGATAGTGCTTCCTCTATTTGCTTCACGTAAGACGATAATCGTTCAAACGATATCGTCAAAACGATAGCTTTTGGACGATAGCTAAATAGGTATCGTCTTGCATTAATTTTGAAGTTTGTAGGTGACTGTAGTTGAATAATTGAGTTCCCACTGTAATTTGACATTTGTTTTTTTTCTGTTATCTATTGACAAATTAAAGTGAAAATGTTTCGGCACTGCAATTTTACGAGTAAATAGTGAAAATGAAATTGAAAATTGGAAAAAAAGACAATTAATACGAATACGACGATAATTAAGAGACAAATCAAATCCCTATTCTCTTCCAACCCATGTGTAAGCACGATTACTTAATATACATATATGTATGTATATAAATAATCTTTCCAATTTTATTGGGTGAGTTCAGTCGACGAAGGGACTGCAAGGCAAAGGCAATTTTCTTGTCTCTGATTGACCAGCTGTCAAAGAGTTTCCTGCAAATGCAGGTGACTTTTGACTGGATAGTAAGGGAAGAAAAATCTCCCTTCATTTCAATTGCAGGCCCTTAATTCTCCTGAACGTACCCATTATTGTGAAATAATGTAGGTATGTATGTATGTATGAAATGTATGTATGAAATGTATGTAATCAAAACAAACAAAAATCACACAAAAAGTTGTCGGTGTGTTTGGCAACAAGAAAATTCTTGCAAATTTTCTGTCAAATCCCATAGAAATAAAAACAAAATTTGCAAATTTCAAGTTACCAAACGGGCAAAGTTTTTCATTTTGACATTTAACTGCAGTTTGAGAATATCTGAAATACACCAAACGATCTCAAACTGAAAACGATAGACGAGACGATAGTGATAGGGTTAAGTGAAGCAAATTTTTGACGATATCGTTAACGATAATCGTTTTGACGATAATCGTTTCGAAAATTACGGAATGACCCCCCTGGTTGGAGATAGTATTTTTAGAAATTATATTTATTTCGCTTTTGAAACTAGAAGCATTATTTAAACATCATATATGAGCAACAGGTTTGGATTTTTCGTTAAGATTTTGCGATTTTGAAAGAGAATGCGAATGTTTGTCATAATAATTATTTAGATCAGAGCTCAATGGTCCGTTTAGGAAGTCTTGCAAATTATTTATTTGCGCGGTACTTCTATTTTGCATGTGATTTTGGTTTAGTATCATATTTGCATTTTTCGTATTGTTATACTCAGGACTTGGAGGAAAATTATCCCTTTTTTTGTTAAAATTTGGGAACTCTACGTTTTTGTTTCTGAAAGGATTGGAATATGTAGATGTTTTTTTTTAAGAGTTGTCTTCGGTTGACTTTGGATTTGGAATAGAGGATCTGGGATTTGGATGCAGTGATTCTGATTTTGAATTTTCATTTAGAGGCTGTGAACGAAATGGATTGGACTTTTGGCTATGAGACAGTGGATTCAGAGAAAGAGGATTCAGTGGATTCAGAGGAATTGAATCTTCTTTATGAGATTCTTGACGCAGTGGATTTAGAGAAATTGAATCATCTTTTTGAGATTCTTGACGCAGTGGATACAGAGAAAATGAATCTTCTTTTTGAGATTCTTGACGCAGTGGATTTAGAGAAATTGAATCTTCTTTTTGAGATTCTTGACGCAGTGGATACAGAGAAAATGAATCTTCTTTTTGAGATTCTTGACGCAGTGGATTTAGAGAAATTGAATCTTCTTTTTGAGATTCTTTACGCAGTGGATACAGTGAAATTGAACCTTCATTCTTAGGTTCTTGACGCAGTGGATTTAGAGTTTTATTTGTATTATAGTAATTTCCACACCTTAATTCATATGTTTTACCTGGTTCCGGGTGTTGGTCGGGCCAGGTCCTTGCTCGTTTCCCGAATTTTGTGTTCCGTGTTGGTTGTCTTGCCTGCTGTTGTTATATTGTCTTTTTCTGCATTGGTCTATCATGTGACCCAGATTTTTGCAGTAACGACATGAAACATTGTTTTGAACATTATTAACTCTCACCGTCCGTTTGCATTGGAATTTGATCTGTTATTTCTGTTATTTGCGGATCTGTTTGAACTAGACTGAAAACGACACTCTGTTGTGTTGTGTGTCTTCGTTCGGCAGTGATGACAATATTAGTTATCAACAGTGGCACTAGAAAGGAGTTTTTCTTCTTCCATCGCAATATCTAGAGCTTCGTCTAAATCATTGCATCTGGCGCTTTTCACCAAAGTTTTTAATTGTGGTATCAACCCATTGCAAAAACTATTTAGAATAGTTTTTGTATTTAAGTTCCTGATGGCTGTATCAGCAGCGTTGTCCCCCGTACTGGCATTGGCATTATTCAGTTCATCAAACAAGGCATAAGCTCTTTCTGCGTAAGAGCTCACAGATTCCTTGTAACCCTGTTTGAATTGAAAAACTTCAGTCTTTATAATTTGTACAGACCTAGTTTTTCGGAAATTCTTGATAAGAGCCTCTTTTAACTCTGCCCAGGCATTATAATTGTTATATTTGATTATAACATAATATGCCCGGCTGTTAATTTCGATTTGACAATATCAAGAAGCTCAGCCTTATTGGTTGAGTCAGGTGCCGTGGAGGTTTTGTTTGATTGCAGGTCTACTAATTGGATAAACCTATCTAAATCTTTCGCACTACCATTAAACTCAGGTATGAGTTTTATGGCTTGGGCTGCTCTGAAAGTCATTATTTTGGGTGGACAAATGATAGAATTTGACTTAATCTCAATCGGAGTGAGAGGCGGTATGGGTTTTTGTTTTGTTTCGAGCCTAGGAAGATCACTTTCTGATGATCTTCGGGTACGCGGGATTTTTCTAGTTCTTAATGAAATATTTAAATTCAATTCAGACATATATGTTTGATCGAATTTAAGCGAAACTGTACCAGATTTGTATGAGGATAAGGTAAAGGGGCAGTGTATAAATTAATTACTAAAAGAAAAACTGGTTACATCAATAACATAAATATATAAATGTCAAGAATAAAAATATATAAATATAGGTACGTCAAAAACATATTAAATAAATAATTTTATATAACTTATATCTATTATTTCTTACTATGACATTGTTGATGCTTCTTTATATGTGGAAATGATGTTTATATTGATATTGATGTTGATGCTGATGTTGATTACCTCGGCGTGGCAATTTCTTCCTTCCTTCCTTCTATCGACCACAGGAAATCGCTTACCTCTGTGGGATATTGTTCACTTTTTCTTTCTATTTTTTTTTGCTTATTGTTCACTCTTTTATTTGATCAGGTATTGTTCACTCTTTTATTTGATTAGGTATTGTTCACTCTTTTTTTTTTAATGTTGAATTCTTTTGTTTTAGATTTAGCACTACTTTTTTTTTATATATAAATATTTGCTTTGAATTTAGATTTTGAATTTGAGTTTGAAATCGGTTTTTATTTTCGGGATTCAAATCAGATGCTTTAATTTGAATATCCCACCGCTGCCACCAAATGTTGTGTTCACCGAACAAGAAAGAAAACAACCTTTTTACTTGGTAGTCAAAATGAGAGTGACTCAAACTCTATTCATTATTTCCTTCGTTACCTATTCCGAATCCTAGATCATCACTTCCAGGTCAACCACGCATTCTACCTTACTTCACTTGCCTTGACACCGTTACAGTTTATTTAAACAACGAATGCACCATATGTTATTATTGACATACTTGCACTCCATGGGTCAGTATTGTTTATGTTTGCAATATGACCCATGTCGTTGTTTTGCTGTTTGGTTGACATAGTTCGATTGCTGTTCTCTTTAAAGTGTAACATATGACACATAAAACCTTTAGCAATAATCGAACTATGTCATGTGTCTTGCAAGTGATTCTTAAGAATTGTGTGTGGTCTCCAATTTAATGGCACAACATCACGTTCACGGCAACACCAGGAAGAAAATCGGCAAAGACGAAGAGATATAAATTTCAATTTACAAGGTGTTGCTTTCGCATACGATCGTAACATTGATTACAGTGCACATCGATCAGTCTCAATCGGTGAAATGGATGTAATATGTCAATATTGTAAAGCTCTTAAATTTAAAAGTGAAGCACCTGGTATGTGCTGTGCGAGTGGGAAGGTAAAACTGCCCGAACTAATTCCGCCACCAAGAGAATTAAATTTATTAGTGAATGGAATCACACCAATTTCGAAGCATTTTCTAGATAATATTCAAGCATACAATTCGTGCTTTCAAATGACTTCATTTGGTGCTGATAAAATTATAAGTGATAATTTTATGCCCACTTTTTAGGTAAAATTATCTTATTGTATTGTAATTTATTGTATTGATACTGATGATCAATATACCATACAGATTCAAGGGCAAATTTATCATTTGGCCGCCTCACTTCTACCATATGCTGATCAAACTTATAACTTCCTTCGAATTTATTTTATCGGGAACAATGATGAGCAAATTGATCAAAGATGCACGATAGCAAGAAGTATGAGAAGGGAGATAATTTGCGAATTACAGAATATGTACCATGAGCATAATGAATTAGTCAGGCTTTTTAAAGTTGCACTGGATCGTATGCCAAGTGATAACCATAAAATTGTTATTCGTGCCGATAAAGTACCAGAAGGTCAACATGCCAGACGATTCAATGCTCCAACTATTAATGATGTACCGATTGTTATTGTGGGCAATGAACAACCGCGTGACATTGTTCTTCATCGCCGAAATGATGAATTAGATCGTATATGTGAAACGAATCGTTGTTATGATACATTGCAATATCCTATTTTATTCCCATACGGAGAGGATGGTTATCATTTTAATATAAAAATGATTAATCCAAGCACTGGTATGTTACATTTGTTGTCATAAATAAATCATTTTACTTTGTGAAATGTGATTATGCATTCATACGTATTTGTATATTTTAGGTTTAGAGGGTGCCAAAAAGGTCAGCGCTATGAACTTTTACAGTTATCGAATAATGATTCGTGAAAATATTGAAAATCATATGTTAAAATGCCGTCGACTTTTTCATCAATACATAGTTGACATGTACATACTAAAATTGAAACAGAGCGCTTAAATTTTATTAGATTTAATCAGAGAAAACTAAGATGTGAGGAATACATTCATTTGCGTGATGTATTCCATTGAATGGCAAAAGCGGTGTTTACCACATGCACATATTTTAATTTGGTTACAACAGAAAATAACAAGTAACCAAATTGATACAGTAATATCGGCCGAAATACCTGATAAAACTATTGATCCAATATTATTTGATGTTGTCACAAAAAATATGATTCATGGTCCATGTGGTGATTTAAACAGAGCATCTCAGTGCATGATTGATGGAAAATGTTCCAAAAACTATCCACGAGCATTAATTGCTGATACTATCACTGGACACGATGGATATCCATTATATCGTCGCCGTTCAACAAATGATAATGGAAAATCTGTCACATTAAAAATTAAAAATGAAGATGTAGAAGAAGACAACCGTTGGATTGTGCCGTACTCACCATTGTTATCAAAAACTTTCAAAGCCCATATAAATATTGAGTACTGCAATTCTGTGAAATCAATAAAATATATTTGCAAATATATAAACAAAGGAAGCGATATGGCTGTATTTGGCGTTCAAAATAATAACGATGAAATTAAAAAATATCAATTGGGTAGATATGTCAGCAGCAATGAAGCAGTATGGAGAATTTTGTCATTTCCAATACATGATAGGCATCCAGCTGTAATTCATTTAGCAGTTCATCTGGAAAATGGACAACGTGTTTGTTTCACGCCCGAAAGTGCAAGGCAAATAGCACAAGAACCACCAAATACGACATTAACTGCCTTTTTGCTTTGTGTGTAGCTGATACTTTTGCGAAAACATTGCTATATTCAGAAGTACCAAAGTATTTCACTTGGAACAATTCAACAAAGTCTTTTCAAGCGCGCAAACAAGGGAAGGCTGTTGATGGTCATCCAGATGTTTTTTCAACAGATGTTTTGGGACTTTTGGGAGTTTATACAGTTCATCCAAAACAAGATGAATGTTTTTATTTGCGTTTGCTGTTGATAAACGTTCGCGGACCAACATCTTTCAATGACTTGAAAACAGTCAATGGACAAGTGTGTGCAACATATCAAGAAGCATGTCAGCTCCTAAATTTATTAAAAAACGATACATATTGGAGTGATACACTTGCCGAAGCATCAATATCTGCACATCCTCATCAATTGCGAACATTATTTGCAATAATTATATCGACATGCTCACCTTCAAATCCGCTTGAATTATGGAACAATCATCGAGATGAATTATCTGATGATATTTTACACAGACTACGCGTAATTTATTCAAATCAAAATCTACAAATTAATGCGGACATTTACAATGAAGCTCTTATTTTAATTGAAGAAATTTGTATCTTAATTGCAAATGAGGCACTAACTCAGTTGGGAATGATAGCACCTAATCGTTCCGCGCAAGATTTATTCAATGCTGAAATGCGGCGTGAATTAAATTATGACTGTGGCGCATTGGATGCATTTGTGCGGTCAAATGTTCCAAAACTAAATATAGAACAGAAACGTGCATATGATACAATAATGCATGCTGTTTGCAATGAAAGGGGTGGAATGTTTTTCTTAGACGCCCCTGGTGGAACAGGAAAAACATTTCTGATTTCACTAATTCTAGCAACCATACGATCGGTAACACAAATTGGATTGGCACTCGCTTCATCTGGAATTGCAGCTACTTTATTGGAAGGTGGGCGAACAGCACATTCTGCACTTAAATTGAAATTGAACATGCATGCTACCGAATCACCTACATGTAAAATTTCTAAGAATTCAGGCATGGGAAAAGTCTTACAGAAATGTAAAATTATCGTTTGGGATGAATGCACGATGGCCCACAAAAAGTCTTTGGAAGCGTTGGATAGAACTCTGCAAGATTTACGTGGGAATCAACGAATTTTCGGAGGTGCCTTGATTTTATTAGCAGGTGATTTTCGCCAAACATTGCCTATTATTCCACGATCTACAGCTGCTGATGAATTAAATGCATGTTTAAAATCATCCTATTTGTGGAGGCATGTAAAAAAACTCACCCTAACCACAAATGTACGAGTTCAATTACAAAACGATACAACAGCAGACCATTGAATAAGAAATAGAGGAAGAGGCTTTTGGCACATATACAGTGTACGTGAGTGAAGTATTAAAATTAAAAAAAAAAAAAAAAAAGTGAACCCTATCTGTCATTTTGCCTTGCTGAGAGTTAGTGTTGTGAAGTAGAAAGATTTTAAAAAAGTGAAAAACGTACTACAAAACTAATAAAAAAGTGAAATAAAAACCAATTTGTGTTTAAAATTAAATTATATTATTATTAAAATATAAATCAAAATGAGGTGCTGCGTGAAAAGTTGTAAAAACTTGTATAACCGGAAAAACAAAAAGTTTTCATTTCACAAGTAAGTCTTGGCTCATATTCCACAAATCACAGTCGCCGACTAACCTTCGAGCCGATAAGATCGTTCTCAATTGTCTGTGCATTTCTCTCTTTCTGCCTAGTGCTATCAAACCTAACCGGTTAATACCGTTCTTGTTGTTCAATTTTTCCACTCACTTCGGTATACCTCGTGTTACCTCAATTGTGTATACTAGTGCGACTTGTTTAAACTGTTAACCATGGCCCACGGGCCGAGAAAAAAGGGAAACCAATTTTCGCTTCTTGACGAAGATGAACCTCCCAATATTAAAATCCCATCAAAAAAACATAAATTAGGATCCGCCACCTTTTCGGGTGAATTTCCTGTACTACCTTCCACTTCCAACTTTAAAAACCCAAAATTCATAATTATCTCTCCGACAAACAAAGACAAACCCATTAAATCAATGAGCCCATTTTTATTAAAAAAAGCTATTGAAAACATCAGCAAAGAGTTTGAGCAAGTCTCGCAACTTCGCGATGGAAATTTACTTCTCCTCGTGAAATCGCAAAAAATAGCAGAAGTTTTTCTTAAAGTTAAATCTCTTGCAAACATGTGCCCTGTGTCTGTTAAATTACATGACCAATTAAACTCATCTAAAGGCGTAGTTTTCGCTCCATGCCTAATTGATGTCTCTGAAACCGAAATCATCTCTGAAATGAAATCACAAGGTGTATCTTCAGTCTTTAAATTTAATAAAAATGACAATGGTAAACAAGTACCATCCGGGTTAATGATATTCACCTTTGATCTGTTCACTCTGCCAAAATCAATAGATATAGGCTTTTATAAAGCCAAGGTTACAGAATACATACCCAACCCAATGCGTTGCAAAAACTGCCAATTGCTTGGACATACAATCAAACGCTGCACAAGAGAACCCACGTGCGTTAATTGCTACCTCCCACCCCATTCACCATCTGACTGTACCCGAACCATGTGCGCTAACTGCAAACTTCCACACCCCGCCTCCTCTAAAGAGTGCCCCGAATATAAAACTGCTAAAGAAATAATAACTATAAAAACTACAAAAAAATGTTCTATGGCCGAAGCCAAACGCATTCATGGGCTTAATAACCCAAAATCACAAACAATAAATACACCATTTGATACATTTGCATCAAAAACTAATCCACTAAATATATCCTCAAATAACCTTCCCAAAGCCACTCTACTTAATCAACCCAATAATATATCAAATAACCCAATCAATAAAGCAACAATCCCTACTTCATCCACAACGTCCACATGCAACACCCCAATAATTTTTTCTCATCAACAATCAATCCCTACTACATCCACAACAACAACATCAAGCAATCAACAAGTATCACCTAAAAATACCAATAATCAAAACAACGAAATAATTTCCACTACCCACAGAATCCAAAAAACAGGATTAAACGCAATTAATCCCAATGTCAATCTCTCTCCTATCTCTCATCTAACTTCAAATCTAATCCATATGAATAAATATTATTCACATACATCGTCTAACGATGATGATATGACTTAATAAAAAATAAAACCATTAAAACAAAAGCCGCATCTCCGGACGTGCGACGTGAATAGGGAGTAATATCTCGCCCTGTTCACGCCGCACGGCCTGAAATGCGGCTATACACATAAAAAAAAATAAAAAAAAAACAGCTCACCTTACACCTAATGTCAAACTTCAACTTTTGTTTACCCTTTGCACAATATATATAAAAAAAAAAGATCACATATTGTGTCTAAGGGCCTTTTCCTTATATGATGGTCAAAGTTCTGCAATGGAATATGAACGGTTTTTTCAATAATTACCACGAGCTGCAATTATTAATAAAAGATCAAAATCCATCAATCATTTCACTCCAAGAAACCCTAATACCATTTAATCCAAACCCAATCAAATTAACAAACTACTCACCCAAACAATACATTTCCTATTTTCATAATCTCCCTGCAAACGCCATGGCTAAGCAGGGAACCGGAATTCTAGTACACAAATCAATTTACCACAAAAAAATCCAAATAAACTCTTATCTATCTGCAATAGCAGTTGAATTGGAATTAAAAACCAAAATTACTTTTATAAACATTTATATTCCCCCTGACCAAACATTCTCTGCCACCGAATGAGTAAACATTGTTAATGGCTTTCAAACACCAGTATTGCTAACCGGTGACTTTAATTGTTGGAGTCCTCTATGGGGTTCCGCTTGTAGTAACACTAGAGGTAAAATATTTGAAAACTTTTTAACAAATTCAAACGTTATACTACTCAACAATGGTACCCCTACCCACTTTTCAACACATAAATCTTTATCTCATATAGACCTAACACGCATTTCTTCTCAATTATACCCAATCACAAACTGGGAAGTTCTCTCAGATTTGTATGGGAGTAATCACTTCCCGATCGTAACAACAATAACACTAGATACACAACATAATGCCACGAAATTTCGCCCAACATTTCAAACGGACAAAGCCGACTGGAATCTTTTTAATACAAGCGTCTTGAACGCTATGTCTGCAAGACCAGCATCGTCAAACATAAATCAAGAAGCAGCTATGATCCTCAAATCAATTAAAATCGCAGCTAGTAATGCAATACCACAGTCCCACAACAAAACAAGCAAAAAACATGTCCCTTGGTGGAATAAGGAAATAAGCGATCTACGATCGAACAAACAAAACGCCTGGAAGTTGTTCAAAAGACATCCAACAGATGCTAATCTAATTGATTACTCACCCAGAAAACTCTGGTCCGACATTAAAGTTCTCACGGGTAGCTACACACCCTATACAATCAAAATTATTAAAACTGGTTCGTAAACTGAATCCCCAGATATTGCAAATTATTTTGCAAACAGTTGGGCAAAATTATCGGACGATAGTAACTTCTCTCTAGAATTCTTACAAGCCAAATACACTTCATTGCAAACCTATCCGTCTATAGCAGAAACATCACCCTCGGCAAAACTGATTGAGTTACCAATAAATCTAATAGAGCTGGAAAATTGCCTTTACCTTGTCAAGGGTAAAACACCCGGTTTCGATCGCATATCATACCCTATGCTAAAATACAGCCCATTGCCTTTAAAACTACGCATTTTATCTCTTTACAACCACATATTTGACAAGGGTATTATACCACAAACGTGGAAATCAGCCACCATCATTCCACTACCAAAACCAAAAAAGAATCCTCTTGAACTGAACGGCTATCGCCCGATCTCCCTTCTCCCCTGCCTGGGGAAACTTTTAGAAAAAATAATAGCCAAAAGAATACAGTGGTTCATAGAAAAAAATAGTCTAATTAGCAAAAACCAAGTCGCTTTTAAATATGGCCGTAGCACAACCGACGCTCTCTTATATATAGACGAATTTATAGCTTCGTCACTTTCAACTAAAAACCACATCTCAATTCTATCAATCGACTTTGAAAAGGCGTTTGATAGAATTGGGATCCATGTTGTCTTAAACCAATTAATAAAATGGAATGTGGGACCTAAAATTTTTAGTTATATTAAATCGTTCTTAACAAACAGGAAATTTCGTACAAGAGTAAATAATGAATATTCTAATCTCAACAATCTTATGAATGGTATACCCCAAGGTTCACCACTCTCAGTAGTCATTTTTATTATTGCCTTTAATGAAATTAGTGATATATTATCCAATCATCAAACTGTAAGACATTCCCTGTATGCGGACGATTTAATCATTCTTTCAAAAACCCTTTGTATATGAAAACTATAGTACTATCATGGTGGAAGTCGAATGGGGCGACACCTAATTTACCTATGCAACCCTTACTCTTTTTTTTTTGCGGAGAGCTTATGGAGGTTTTAAATGATATTTATTATTATTTTTTGGATGCAATAATCCAAAAAATAGTCTACTCTTGCCCCTACCACCAATTTTCGACGCTTAAAGACTCCCCAAATCGAATTTTACACCTCACATTTTGCAGCGCCACCACCAGGACCTCTGCAACCCTAAAAAAAACTCGCCATGATAGTACTATAGTTTTCATATACAAAGAAAAACCAAACAAATTTCACAAATTATAAACAATTTTTCAAATATTCTAGCTGAAATCCATAACTGGTGCAAAATATCGGGATCAAAAATATCCTTTGAAAAAAGCAATATTCTACATATATGTCGTAAAACAAGTTGCCCAAAAAATATAAATGTAAACTTTAATAATATAGATATTTGTAATGTAGACCATTTAAGTATTCTTGGTGTCATATTTGACAACAAATTTAGTTTTAAGAACCATTGTATTTATCTAAAAAAAAACTTATCTACCAGGACAAACATTATTAAGTACCTAACAAATAAATCTAGTTGTTCACATATTAACACGATTGTTAGAATTATAAAATCTATCATTCTATCGAAAATCGACTACGGTCTTTCAATATATGGCAAATGCTCAAAATCTAATCTGCAACTTATCAAACCTGAATACAACACAGCAATAAGACTCGCCCTCAGAGCCTTCAGAACAACACCAATTATTAACATGTTAATTGAATCCGGACTACCTTCCATTGAAGAAAGATATGGCTTTGTTACAGCACAACTTTTATATAAAATTTCATCTTCCTGCAACTCACCAGTAACAGAAGTTGCGAAACAAGTGCTCAACAGGAAAAGAATACCTAAATGTCCTTCAACATTAAATAATATCCTCTCTTTCTCCAAACAACTTGAGTTTCCAATCGTCTTCAGCGCAACTAAAGAATCCTCATATCCTCCATGGTTCCTGGAACAAAGGTCAATTATCACTGACCTCAACAAGCTACCAAAAAACTCGACAAACAACGAAAGCTACAGAGCTGCTTTTGCAGAATCAACATCCAAGTACAAATACGAAAATTGGTACTTTGTTTACACTGATGGTACAAAAAGTCAACATGGTACTGCTTTCGCAGTAGTTGATGAATCTGGAAAAATCCTCTGTAAAAGTATACTGCCAAACTTTTCATCTGTATTCTCTGCCGAATCCATTGCAATCCTGTCAGCAACAAAACTAAGCAGCAATCAAAAAACAATTATATGCACTGACAGCCTTTCTGCAATTAATGCGTTAAGGAATATTAACAACAACTCTCCACCCATACGATGCATAAGAGATACACTCATAGCAAACAAGGACAGACTGAAACTTTTATGGATACCTGGACATGCCGGTATCAAAGGCAATGAATTTGCCGATCAAACCGCCAAAGACGCAGTCAAGGAACCACTCTTAATGTCTTTCATACCTAACAAAAAAGACACATCAAATATGGTAAAAAAACACTTTTTAAGAAAAAGAGGGAACCAATGGACAACGTATCAACACTATTACACCAACATCAATCCAGAAGCTCAAGAGGCAGTCTATCCAACAAATTGTTCAACATTCATGATTCGTAATTTTCTACGTCTCCGAATGGGACACTCAAACATCACCCATAGCCACTTATTCGAAAATAAAGATCCCCCAACATGTCACTTCTGCAACGGAGAAGTTCTCACCATCTACCATCTACTCTTCAACTGCAACTCGATTAAAAATCTTATACATACCTCCATTAAACCCAAATCATTACTCGACATCTTGAAAAACCCATCCGAAGAAAATATAAAACTAATACATCAATTATTAAAAACATTAAATTTAGATAAACTTATTTAATCTCTTATCAAATTGCTTAAATTCTTTTTATTTATTTATATTTTAAGCTGATAGTCCTGGTAGCTATAGCTTTTAATTATTGTTTTGTAATTCATTACATTGTAATAAAATAATAATAATAATAATATTCCACAAATAGTAACTTAAAGTGATGTTATTTTGGTAAATACGTTATCTTAGAATACTTTTATATTGTTATTTCATGGTATTTTAAGATAAAAATAGTAATATTGTTCAAAATAAAAATATACTTTAATCATGTTGCACAAATGAACTTGTAATGTCAAATTAGAAATTTTAGTACAGGGACGGACAGGTTTTTGTTGGTGATGGCAAGGCGCTAAGAAACGTTAAGCGCCCGTAGTGCAGTTTTTTTCCGCGGTTTAGTTTTGGAAATATACTACGTATTTTCAATATTTCTGCGATTGTCCATGTCTATCGTGTCGGTTTTGTATCTTCGTCAAGAAGTATTTGTGTCCAGTTGTGATGATTTTAATTAAGTAAAAAAAGCTCTACTACTTTAATAATTTTCAAGATTTCCGAAAGATGAATGGAAAGCACTAAAGTGGATGGAAATTCTTGAGTTGGATGAAATCAAGTATTCATACCTTGTCTGTTCAAGTCACTTCCGTGAATGTGACTTCATAAAATCTGTTTTCAGGTTCCTGTAAGAGGTAAGTTTAATTTTATTACTTCAAGTGTACTTTATTCGATATTATAATCCAGCCAGAAATAAATCAAAAAAAAACTCATACAATTATTTATTTGATCGAATAAATTTAATCAAATTAAAAAAGTTTTTTTTTCTTTTAAGGCTTACAGTAATAGCTATGCTCCTTTGTATGTGAATAAGTACTTCTGAGAAAATGGAAATCATATTCCAGTACTTCTAGCTACACATATTTTTACTAAACCACCCAAAAAAAAATTTAGCAAAATATTCCTTTCGGCGCCCCAGCAAATAGCCGTCTACCTTCACTCCAACCCTGTGCCAATGCATTTGGGTTTGTGTAACTCACACAATTATGAAAACTACTTCACTTTTTTCTCGATATGCCTCTTCCTGTACTTCTTATTCAATGCAGCAGACCAACTTGATCCCCTGTCATCTTCATTCGTCCGTTTGTTTTCGCAGCAGCACCTGCAGTCGTAGCATTAGCAGTGGCAACAGCGTCTTCCTCCTCCAACGACCTTACAAAATACAGATTTGTGATTTTATTATTATCAACAACTGGGTTATCAGGAAAAGAAAAAGATGTACTCAACGAATATTTATTTCGTTTTCTTTTTGTCAGCCATTCGTACTTTAACAATCCAATTTTTGCTTTGTTGTTCCGATATAAATTTTGTCACATTCTTCGTCAGCGTTGCCATTGCAATTAATTTTATAAATGAGGTCTGAATGTTCCATTTTATATATTTTTGTTTTTAGGCTGGGTAGATAAAATGGTACATTGATTCACTGTCTCAATTAAGAGAGCTAATTGTTGTTTTTAATTTTTAACGTAACAAATGTAAGTTTTATATGTTAATGTTTTAATTTAAATGTAAGCAAAATTGTAATCTATTTTTCAATGCCAAATAGAAACGCTTTACACCTGATGATGTTCACAGACATGAACGAAACGTCGTGAAAAACTCACTTATTTGTTTTATCTCTTGGCCTAAAGCCTATATAAAAACACAAAGGATTCAACAAAGGGCACCACCATACAACATGCAATTTATTACTTCATCAGATAGATTTAAGCACAGTCTACGAAAAGATTTCCACAGTATAAACTACATTTTATAGCTTTTTCTTCTTCTAAAAGAATATTTGGCATTTAAAGCATTTACTAATTGACATTATAGAGGAAAGCAAAAAAAAAACGGCTGCACTGAGAGAAGGTTGAACTGATTGATTGATTTATTAGTCGGCGACTGTGTCATTGAATATGGTTTTGTTCTCCTTAAATTGCTAGTCTCGGATCCATACGTGAGTACTTGCAGGACCATGGTCCTGTACAGCAGCAGTTTTGAAGTTATGGTGAGATTTCTGGATTTGAAGAGCTTTGACAGACTATAGTAGGCTCTGTTGGAATTGAGCAGCCGCCCGCGTATTTCTTCTTCTAAATTATTATCAGCCGCTACTGTTGACCCAAGGTATTTGAAGGATTGCACCACTTCAAATTCGTGCTCCCCTACCTTGATTGTTGGACCAACTGTTCTTCTCGCATTCGACGCCACCATGTACTTTGTTTTACCTTCACTAATGGCGATATTCCTCGACCTAAATTAGATGATACTGAACGCCCACATGATGTTGTTGATGGTATGAATGCTATTAATCTGCAAGGTATGTCTAAAGCCAATAATAAGATTATAGTTGGCACAAAATTACAGTGCAATGATCTTAAAATAGTTAGAAATTTAAAATGGTTCCATATTGGAAGTTTTCATCCCAAAACCACTACCGATAGGATTATCAATTATATATCTAACAACCTCGGAATCGAACCAACTGAGATTTTATGCAATAAATTAATAAAATTGAATGATGAACGAAAGTTGAAGTTTGTTTGGCATTTCCTTTGAATCATCTAAGAAAATCTACGTCGATACTTTTAGGCCAAATGGAGTCAAGATTCGCACTTTCTCATTCAAGCCAAAAAAACTCGCAAATTTTGAGGACTCACTGATGTCCTCAAATATTAATCTTTGCTCATCATCCCAAAATGCTCAACCTACACAAATTAGTGAAACATCACTTAACGTATACTTTCATAATGCTAGTGGCATTCGTACAAAAGTATCAAATATGTTTGTTTAATATTTCAAGTCACCTGGATTATGATGTAATTATTATTGTTGAAACTTGGTTAAATCCTGAGATATCTTCATCTGAGCTTTTTGATTCTCGTCTATTCAACATCTACAGACTTGACAGTTGACAGATGTAAATCTGCAATAGAACGTGGAGGTGGAATAATTGTTGCTGTTCGTTCTACATTTGATTGTAAAGAAGTTACCTTGCCTCACTCTAATTTGGAGTAAATCTGTATTTCAATTAATTTATATACAACGCATAATGTTTCTTTTTTCTTTATAGTAAGTTATATTACTCCAAGAAGTATTGTTGAATTATATGAAAAACATGTTATGAATATAGAATTTATTATTAATAACTGCTCAGAATTTGATAAATGTATGTGTTCTTGGCGATTTCAATCTGTCAAATATAGAATGGAACTGGTCTGATAGTAATAATATGTTAATTGCTTGTAATATGATAAAAGATTACGAATTTATTTTTGTTGATTCTCTTTGTGCATTAAATCTTATTCAAATTAATGGAATTCATATTTCTTTAAATAAAATATTAGATTTAGTCTTTATTTGTAATGTTTTCTTAAATTCTAAAGTTTCAAATGTTCCTTTTTCTCTCTTAAAAGAATCCATTCATCATCAATTACTTATTCAAATTGAAATGTATATTTTTTCAAGTCCAGATTCTAATCATCATTCAAATTTTTTTAACTTTAAAAAGGCAAATTTCATTGAACTTAATCGTTTTATAAGTAAGTTCAATTGGTCCAATGAATATTTAAATTCAAATCTTGAAAATATGTATTTCCGCTTCTCTTCAATAATTTTTGAAAGCTTTTGTTTTTTATACCTATTGCTCGTAAACCAAAATTAAATATTCAACCAAAGTTTCCATGGTACAATAAGCATTTAACTAACCTAAATAACGCGAAACGTAAAGCTTGTAATAAATATAAGCAAACAAAAAATGAGTTAAATTATGCTTATTTTAGTAAATTACGTAAATATTTTTTCATACTTAATAAGTTCCTTGACAAGAGTTATATCATGAATATAGAGAGTAAGGGCAAATTCTTAAACGCAAAACTTGCGCAAATTATGCTAAGCAAACAATTCCAAAATGCAAACGTAAACATCCCTGCTAAGCAGATTGTCCCTAAACGTAGTAGATTTTATTTTCATTCGCAAATGCAAATGTATTTCCGCAAATGTCAAAAATATCTTGTGCACTTCACTTGCTTTGCCTTTTTAACTGCATTCTTCATTTGCTTTGCATGTGGTTTGCTTTGCAAATGTTGAGTTTAAGAATTTGCCCTAATATTAATGTTGGAATGTTTAAAAAAAAAACTACTTTAATTTATACAATCTATCATTCTCATATTTTGTATTGTAACGAAAATAATTGAAAATAAAATATTTTATTTATTCTGTTCCTGAATTTCAACTGAAGCTGTTGTTTTAATTATTAAACTTAAAAAGAATAAATATCAGAAGACGATATTTCCAATAGGTTATGGGCGCAGGATACATCTGCTGAATAAAATTATATTGTTAAAAAAGGTACAATGGACAAATTCTCAGACAACATCGAGAAATTAAAAGGACGAGAAAATTTTCACAAATGGAAATTTACCGTTGAACATGCTCTTAAGCTACAAGGATACTGGAAGTCGATTCTTGGGACTGAACCGAATCTAATGTTAAAGAAAAGGGGATGTCAAGATTGATTCTTTACATTTCTCCAAATTTGTATGCACACATTCAAGGACAACTAACAGCAAAAGATATCTGGGAGAAATTAAGTTCAACCTATGATGATTCTGGTCTTACGAGGCGTTGCGGATTGTTACGTAAGTTAACCACAACTCAATTAGTTAATTGTTCCGATATTAGTGAGTATTTAGATACTATAATTGATACTGCTCAGAAGCTTAATCAAATTGGAATGATAGTTAGTGACGAATGGGTGGGTAGTTTGATGCTTAGTGGGCTACCGGAAGAATTCAAGCCTATGATAATGGCTATTGAAAGTAGTAATATAAAAGAGGATATGTTTGTTTACGTGTATTTCTTTCGAATAAATACCAAGAAGTAAAATTAAATAACGTTTTGTTGGTTCCAGAGATATGTGCAAATTTGATATCTGTTAGTCAAATGACTAAAAATGGTTTAAAGGTTAATTTTTTCAATTCAAAATGCCAAATTTTTAGCCAAGATAAATTAGTTGGAACAGCAAGTATTGTTAATAGTATGTATAAATTAGATACTGGATATGCACATAAGATTTTTCAAGTTACACAAAATGAGTTATGGCACAAACATGTCAATGATACTGATTTGAGAAAATTAGAAAAATGCAAGTCATTTGGAGTAAAAAAAGAAGGACTCTCGGGTTTGAGACAATGTGTTTCATGTATATATGGCAAGCAATCACAAATGTCTTATCCAACCTCATCAAGCTCTACAACAGATGTACTGCAACTAGTGCATTCTGATGTATGCGGTCCGATGGAGCAAGCATCTATTGGAGGTGCGAAATACTACGTTTTATTTTTGGATGATTATTCTTGTAAGGTTTTTGTTTATCTAATGAAAGCTAAATCCGAGGTTGTAAAATATTTTAAATTGTTTAAAAAAACTGTGGAAACCCAAACTGGAAATAAGATCAAAATTTTAAGGACTGATAATGGGTTAGAATATTGCAACTCAGATATGCGAAATTTTTGTGATGAAAGTGGGATAGTTCATCAAACTTCGGCACCCTATAGCCCGCAACAAAATGGGAAAGCGGAACGTATGAATAGAAGTCTTGTTGAAATGGCTCGAACAATGTTGCAAGATGGAAATTTGAAGAAGTTTTATTGGGCGGAAGCTATAAGTACGGCTTCTTATTTACTTAATATAATCCCACTAAAAAAAATTGAAGATAAAGTGCCAGAAGAAATATGGACGAGTACAAAACAAAACTTATCACATTTGCGAGCGTTTGGATGTATTGCGATGGTATTAGTACCAAAAGAGAAACGAAAAAAATGGGATCTGAAATCAATAAAATGCTGGGATACTCTGAAACAACCAAGGCTTACCGACTTTATGACCCTATTAAAAGAAATTTGTATATTAGTCGTGATGTAAAATTTTTACACAATGAAATGTATTTTTCGGCAAAGGAATCCAAGCTATGCACAGGACTTAATTCTTCAAGAAATCAAGATTTAGTGGGAAAATGTTTAGACGAAAATCTGGATTTTGACTTTGTAAAATTAAAATTAAATGATATTCCCAGCAAAGAATTAAGACAACCTGAAGAACCGACGCTATCTGAAGAACCAGTACCATCTGAAGAACTGAGATCATCTGAAGAGATGATACCTTCTCAAGAACAGTTTGAAAAAACAGTCACTTCAGAAAGAGATAATGAATTTGATGAACAAGATAAGATTAATCTACGTCGCACAAAAAGGATTCCAAAACCAACTAATATGAGTGACTATATAACTTATTTTGCTGATGATAATGAAAACAGCAGCGAAGATCCAGAAAATTATTATGAAGCCATTAATTGTGTCAATGCTATTAATTGGAAAAATGCTACAAAAGAAGAATTAAAATCATTAGATGATAATAAAACATGGACAATAACAGATTTACCGGACGGAAGGAAACCATTAACAGCCAAATGGATTTTTAAAACAAAACGTAACGAGAAAGGTGAAATTTTTAAGATACAAGGCGAGACGTGTTGCACGAGGATGTGGCCAACGAAGTGGTGTTGATTACCAAGAAATATATTCGCCGGTTATTCGTTATAGTTCAATGCGGTATCTACTTTCACTGGCACTGAGCTTAGATTTATGGATCGATCATTTAGATGCAGTTACAGCTTTTCTACAGGGTGACCTAGAAGAAGAAATATATTTAAAGGCCCCAGAAGGATTAAATATACCAGAAGGAAAAATATTAAAACTAAATAAACCAATATATGGACTTAAACAATCGTCTCGAATGTGGAACAAAAAGCTTACTGAAGTTCTTAGAAAGTTTGGACTCAAACAATTAAAGGCTGATCAGTGTATCTATGTAAAAAATGAGAGGTCTGAAGATTTATTAATTTTAATGGTTTATGTTGATGACATTTTTATTTTATGGAAAAATATATCCCAAAAGAATGAATTGATAAATTATTTTCATGAACATTTTAAAATGAAAGAACTTGGAGCAGCTAAATCATTTTTGGGTTTGCATTTAGAATACGACCATAAAAAAAGCTTATCTATTAATCAAAAACAATACATTTTAAAAATGCTTGATCGTTTCGATATGACTTCATGTAATCCAGTTAATACGCCAATGGATTCTAATATTAAATTTAGTAAAGAACAATGTCTTTCAACCGAAGAAGAAAAAATGGAAATGGAAAAGATTCCATATCAGGAGCTAATAGCAAGTTTGTTGTTTGCAGCACAATTAACACGTCCGGATATATGTTTTGCAGTGCAACATCGAGAAATTAAAAGGACTAGAAAATTTTCACAAATGGAAATTTACCGTTGAACATGCTGGAAGTCGATTTTTGGGACTGAAACCGAATCTAATGTTAAAGAAAAGGCGATGTCAAGATTGATTTTTTACATTTCTCCAAATTTGTATGCACACATTCAAGGACAACTAGCTACAAGGATACTGGAAGTCGATTTTTGGGACTGAAACCGAATCTAATGTTAAAGAAAAGGCGATGTCAAGATTGATTTTTTACATTTCTCCAAATTTGTATGCACACATTCAAGGACAACTAACAGCAAAAGATATCTGGGAGAAATTAAGTTCAACCTATGATGATTCTGGTCTTACGAGGCGTTGCGGATTGTTACGTAAGTTAACCACAACTCAATTAGTTAATTGTTCCGATATTAGTGAGTATTTAGATACTATAATTGATACTGCTCAGAAGCTTAATCAAATTGGAATGATAGTTAGTGACGAATGGGTGGGTAGTTTGATGCTTAGTGGGCTACCGGAAGAATTCAAGCCTATGATAATGGCTATTGAAAGTAGTAATATAAAAGAGGATATGTTCGTTTACGTGTATTTCTTTCGAATAAATACCAAGAAGTAAAATTAAATAACGTTTTGTTGGTTCCAGAGATATGTGCAAATTTGATATCTGTTAGTCAAATGACTAAAAATGGTTTAAAGGTTAATTTTTTCAATTCAAAATGCCAAATTTTTAGCCAAGATAAATTAGTTGGAACAGCAAGTATTGTTAATAGTATGTATAAATTAGATACTGGATATGCACATAAGATTTTTCAAGTTACACAAAATGAGTTATGGCACAAACATGTCAATGATACTGATTTGAGAAAATTAGAAAAATGCAAGTCATTTGGAGTAAAAAAAGAAGGACTCTCGGGTTTGAGACAATGTGTTTCATGTATATATGGCAAGCAATCACAAATGTCTTATCCAACCTCATCAAGCTCTACAACAGATGTACTGCAACTAGTGCATTCTGATGTATGCGGTCCGATGGAGCAAGCATCTATTGGAGGTGCGAAATACTACGTTTTATTTTTGGATGATTATTCTTGTAAGGTTTTTGTTTATCTAATGAAAGCTAAATCCGAGGTTGTAAAATATTTTAAATTGTTTAAAAAAACTGTGGAAACCCAAACTGGAAATAAGATCAAAATTTTAAGGACTGATAATGGGTTAGAATATTGCAACTCAGATATGCGAAATTTTTGTGATGAAAGTGGGATAGTTCATCAAACTTCGGCACCCTATAGCCCGCAACAAAATGGGAAAGCGGAACGTATGAATAGAAGTCTTGTTGAAATGGCTCGAACAATGTTGCAAGATGGAAATTTGAAGAAGTTTTATTGGGCGGAAGCTATAAGTACGGCTTCTTATTTACTTAATAGAATCCCACTAAAAAAAATTGAAGATAAAGTGCCAGAAGAAATATGGACGAGTACAAAACAAAACTTATCACATTTGCGAGCGTTTGGATGTATTGCAATGGTATTAGTACCAAAAGAGAAACGAAAAAAATGGGATCTGAAATCAATAAAATGCTGGGATACTCTGAAACAACCAAGGCTTACCGACTTTATGACCCTATTAAAAGAAATTTGTATATTAGTCGTGATGTAAAATTTTTACAGAATGAAATGTATTTTTCGGCAAAGGAATCCAAGCTATGCACAGGACTTAATTCTTCAAGAAATCAAGATTTAGTGGGAAAATGTTTAGACGAAAATCTGGATTTTGACTTTGTAAAATTAAAATTAAATGATATTCCCAGCAAAGAATTAAGACAACCTGAAGAACCGACGCTATCTGAAGAACCAGTACCATCTGAAGAACTGAGATTATCTGAAGAGATGATACCTTCTCAAGAACAGTTTGAAAAAACAGTCACTTCAGAAAGAGATAATGAATTTGATGAACAAGATAAGATTAATCTACGTCGCACAAAAAGGATTCCAAAACCAACTAATATGAGTGACTATATAACTTATTTTGCTGATGATAATGAAAACAGCAGCGAAGATCCAGAAAATTATTATGAAGCCATTAATTGTGTCAATGCTATTAATTGGAAAAATGCTACAAAAGAAGAATTAAAATCATTAGATGATAATAAAACATGGACAATAACAGATTTACCGGACGGAAGGAAACCATTAACAGCCAAATGGATTTTTAAAACAAAACGTAACGAGAAAGGTGAAATTTTTAAGATACAAGGCGAGACGTGTTGCACGAGGATGTGGCCAACGAAGTGGTGTTGATTACCAAGAAATATATTCGCCGGTTATTCGTTATAGTTCAATGCGGTATCTACTTTCACTGGCACTGAGCTTAGATTTATGGATCGATCATTTAGATGCAGTTACAGCTTTTCTACAGGGTGACCTAGAAGAAGAAATATATTTAAAGGCCCCAGAAGGATTAAATATACCAGAAGGAAAAATATTAAAACTAAATAAACCAATATATGGACTTAAACAATCGTCTCGAATGTGGAACAAAAAGCTTACTGAAGTTCTTAGAAAGTTTGGACTCAAACAATTAAAGGCTGATCAGTGTATCTATGTAAAAAATGAGAGGTCTGAAGATTTATTAATTTTAATGGTTTATGTTGATGACATTTTTATTTTATGGAAAAATATATCCCAAAAGAATGAATTGATAAATTATTTTCATGAACATTTTAAAATGAAAGAACTTGGAGCAGCTAAATCATTTTTGGGTTTGCATTTAGAATACGACCATAAAAAAAGCTTATCTATTAATCAAAAACAATACATTTTAAAAATGCTTGATCGTTTCGATATGACTTCATGTAATCCAGTTAATACGCCAATGGATTCTAATATTAAATTTAGTAAAGAACAATGTCTTTCAACCGAAGAAGAAAAAATGGAAATGGAAAAGATTCCATATCAGGAGCTAATAGCAAGTTTGTTGTTTGCAGCACAATTAACACGTCCGGATATATGTTTTGCAGTGCAACATCGAGAAATTAAAAGGACTAGAAAATTTTCACAAATGGAAATTTACCGTTGAACATGCTGGAAGTCGATTTTTGGGACTGAAACCGAATCTAATGTTAAAGAAAAGGCGATGTCAAGATTGATTTTTTACATTTCTCCAAATATGTATGCACACATTCAAGGACAACTAGCTACAAGGATACTGGAAGTCGATTTTTGGGACTGAAACCGAATCTAATGTTAAAGAAAAGGCGATGTCAAGATTGATTTTTTACATTTCTCCAAATTTGTATGCACACATTCAAGGACAACTAACAGCAAAAGATATCTGGGAGAAATTAAGTTCAACCTATGATGATTCTGGTCTTACGAGGCGTTGCGGATTGTTACGTAAGTTAACCACAACTCAATTAGTTAATTGTTCCGATATTAGTGAGTATTTAGATACTATAATTGATACTGCTCAGAAGCTTAATCAAATTGGAATGATAGTTAGTGACGAATGGGTGGGTAGTTTGATGCTTAGTGGGCTACCGGAAGAATTCAAGCCTATGATAATGGCTATTGAAAGTAGTAATATAAAAGAGGATATGTTCGTTTACGTGTATTTCTTTCGAATAAATACCAAGAAGTAAAATTAAATAACGTTTTGTTGGTTCCAGAGATATGTGCAAATTTGATATCTGTTAGTCAAATGACTAAAAATGGTTTAAAGGTTAATTTTTTCAATTCAAAATGCCAAATTTTTAGCCAAGATAAATTAGTTGGAACAGCAAGTATTGTTAATAGTATGTATAAATTAGATACTGGATATGCACATAAGATTTTTCAAGTTACACAAAATGAGTTATGGCACAAACATGTCAATGATACTGATTTGAGAAAATTAGAAAAATGCAAGTCATTTGGAGTAAAAAAAGAAGGACTCTCGGGTTTGAGACAATGTGTTTCATGTATATATGGCAAGCAATCACAAATGTCTTATCCAACCTCATCAAGCTCTACAACAGATGTACTGCAACTAGTGCATTCTGATGTATGCGGTCCGATGGAGCAAGCATCTATTGGAGGTGCGAAATACTACGTTTTATTTTTGGATGATTATTCTTGTAAGGTTTTTGTTTATCTAATGAAAGCTAAATCCGAGGTTGTAAAATATTTTAAATTGTTTAAAAAAACTGTGGAAACCCAAACTGGAAATAAGATCAAAATTTTAAGGACTGATAATGGGTTAGAATATTGCAACTCAGATATGCGAAATTTTTGTGATGAAAGTGGGATAGTTCATCAAACTTCGGCACCCTATAGCCCGCAACAAAATGGGAAAGCGGAACGTATGAATAGAAGTCTTGTTGAAATGGCTCGAACAATGTTGCAAGATGGAAATTTGAAGAAGTTTTATTGGGCGGAAGCTATAAGTACGGCTTCTTATTTACTTAATAGAATCCCACTAAAAAAAATTGAAGATAAAGTGCCAGAAGAAATATGGACGAGTACAAAACAAAACTTATCACATTTGCGAGCGTTTGGATGTATTGCAATGGTATTAGTACCAAAAGAGAAACGAAAAAAATGGGATCTGAAATCAATAAAATGCTGGGATACTCTGAAACAACCAAGGCTTACCGACTTTATGACCCTATTAAAAGAAATTTGTATATTAGTCGTGATGTAAAATTTTTACAGAATGAAATGTATTTTTCGGCAAAGGAATCCAAGCTATGCACAGGACTTAATTCTTCAAGAAATCAAGATTTAGTGGGAAAATGTTTAGACGAAAATCTGGATTTTGACTTTGTAAAATTAAAATTAAATGATATTCCCAGCAAAGAATTAAGACAACCTGAAGAACCGACGCTATCTGAAGAACCAGTACCATCTGAAGAACTGAGATTATCTGAAGAGATGATACCTTCTCAAGAACAGTTTGAAAAAACAGTCACTTCAGAAAGAGATAATGAATTTGATGAACAAGATAAGATTAATCTACGTCGCACAAAAAGGATTCCAAAACCAACTAATATGAGTGACTATATAACTTATTTTGCTGATGATAATGAAAACAGCAGCGAAGATCCAGAAAATTATTATGAAGCCATTAATTGTGTCAATGCTATTAATTGGAAAAATGCTACAAAAGAAGAATTAAAATCATTAGATGATAATAAAACATGGACAATAACAGATTTACCGGACGGAAGGAAACCATTAACAGCCAAATGGATTTTTAAAACAAAACGTAACGAGAAAGGTGAAATTTTTAAGATACAAGGCGAGACGTGTTGCACGAGGATGTGGCCAACGAAGTGGTGTTGATTACCAAGAAATATATTCGCCGGTTATTCGTTATAGTTCAATGCGGTATCTACTTTCACTGGCACTGAGCTTAGATTTATGGATCGATCATTTAGATGCAGTTACAGCTTTTCTACAGGGTGACCTAGAAGAAGAAATATATTTAAAGGCCCCAGAAGGATTAAATATACCAGAAGGAAAAATATTAAAACTAAATAAACCAATATATGGACTTAAACAATCGTCTCGAATGTGGAACAAAAAGCTTACTGAAGTTCTTAGAAAGTTTGGACTCAAACAATTAAAGGCTGATCAGTGTATCTATGTAAAAAATGAGAGGTCTGAAGATTTATTAATTTTAATGGTTTATGTTGATGACATTTTTATTTTATGGAAAAATATATCCCAAAAGAATGAATTGATAAATTATTTTCATGAACATTTTAAAATGAAAGAACTTGGAGCAGCTAAATCATTTTTGGGTTTGCATTTAGAATACGACCATAAAAAAAGCTTATCTATTAATCAAAAACAATACATTTTAAAAATGCTTGATCGTTTCGATATGACTTCATGTAATCCAGTTAATACGCCAATGGATTCTAATATTAAATTTAGTAAAGAACAATGTCTTTCAACCGAAGAAGAAAAAATGGAAATGGAAAAGATTCCATATCAGGAGCTAATAGCAAGTTTGTTGTTTGCAGCACAATTAACACGTCCGGATATATGTTTTGCAGTGAACTTACTTAGTAGTTTCAACAACAACCCAGGGGTAGAGCATTGGAAAGCAGCTAAGCGCATTTTAAGGTATTTTAAGGGAACGATTGAATATAAACTCAATTATTTAAAATCAGAAAGTTCAACGGTAAAGGGATATTGTGATGCTGACTATGCAAATGCGAAAATCAATCACAGGATATTTATTTCTAAGGCAAGGTGGGCCTATATCTTGGGGGTCTAAGAAACAAGCAACAATAGCTTTGTCTACTTGTGAAGCTGAATACATGGCTCTTGGATCATCAGTGAAAGAAGCATTATGGTTAAGAGGACTTGAAGAAAAAATTTACCAATTGAAATTTTTTGTGATAATCGTGGAGCAATTGAACTTGCGTCAAATGAAGCCTATCGTCAACGTACCAAACACATTCAAGTACGTCATCACTTTGTTCGAGAAATAATCATCAATCAACAAATCAATTTAAGGGCTATTGACACAAATAGTATGATTGCTGACATTTTCACAAAGGCTTTACCAATTGTTAAAAATGTTAAATTTTGTAAACAAATGGGTATTTTTTGAATTGTATTAAATTAGTTTTTAGTGGGAATTTTGGAATGTTTAAAAAAAAAAACTACTTTAATTTATACAATCTATCATTCTCATATTTTGTATTGTAACGACAATAATTGAAAATAAAATATTTTATTTATTCTGTTCCTGAATTTCAACTGAAGCTGTTGTTTTAATTATTAAACTTAAAAAGAATAAATATCAGAAGACGATATTTCCAATAATTAAGAACAACTGTAATTCGTTCTGGTCGTTTGTTAATACGAAAAGAAAATCAAATGGATTTCCCAAAAATATGTCCTATAAGGATACTGAAGGGTCAAGCATTGCTTTAATTCTTGATTCTTGAAAACTTCTTCAAATCTGTATACTCAATTTGCAATGAGAACAACCATCCTTGTTTTCTCAATATACCAAGTAAGGTTGATATTGGAGATTTAAAGCTAAGTAGTTCTGAAGTGCTTTTAGGACTTAAATCACTTAAACCAAAATTAAACTTTGGAGCCGATGGTATACCTGCTATATTTCTTAAACTTCGTGCTTCAACACTTTGCAATCCTTTGGCTTGTATTTTCAATAAGTCTCTATCGGAAGGAGTCTTTCTTAATACATGGAAAACTTCTTATCTTGTTCCAATTCATAACTCTGGGTCTAAGAATATGGTAGAAAATTATAGAGGTATCTCTAAGCTCTCCGCAATACCTACCAATCACAGCACTTTGGTACAAAATCCGGAAATTTTTGGTTTCCATTCTAAGTTTCTCAGTTGATTTTCATCTTACCTAACAGGCAGGTCTCAAAAAGTTATCACTGATGCTTTCTTTCAAGATCTATTGCATGCTTTTCTGGCGTCCTTCAGGGTAGTCATGTGGGTCCTCTGCTTCTTATATTTACTAATTTTTTTTTTTTTTTTTAAATTGAGCACGCACTAAAGGGGTTATGACTACCCTTAATATGTTTACACACAGTGCGAGCGTTAAGTAAAGAAGGAAGGATTTAGAGGAGATACCGGTGCACATTGGTTTTGAAGTTCTGAATATTGAAATGGGAGGGAAAAATAGAGCCAGGTAAAGCATTCCACATTCTTGTTGTGCGGCTAAAGAAGGAATCTCTGTACTTAACAGTACGTCCGAAGTTGGGCTCAAGGGTAAACTGATGTGCATTCCTAAAAGCGCGAGTATTACGGTTGAATTGTTTAAGGGGGGAATGCAACTGGCTATTTCACTTGAACACTGTTTATAAAAATAGCGATAAAACAGAGAGAGACATGAAACACTACGGCGGTGTTCCAAAGTTGTTATAGCGCTATCACCTATCATTTTTATAGCTCTTTTCTGGATTCTATCCAAGAGGTTCAAGTGGGTTGTTGGAGCACCCGCCCATATGTGAGAGTTATACTCGAGTTTTGGACGAATGAAGGCTTTGTAAATTACAGCCAGATCAGAAGGGGAGAAAAAATTCTTGCATCGACGAAGAAAACCTAAACACTTAGCAGCGTTTTTGGCGACGTCGAATATGTGATCATTCCACAAGAGGTGGTCTGTGACACACATACCGAGAACTGTAAGGTTATTTGTTTCTTCAATGCAAGTGCCACTCATGGACAGTGGCATGGGGGGTGGGTTTCGCTTTAACGACAGGAGACAGCATTGAGTTTTGGAAGCATTAAATTCTACACGATTTTTGTATCCCCATTGGACAATGCTGTCGAGATCAGAATTTAATGAGCTAATCATACGCTGCCGTTCCAGTTCCACATCCGAAGAAGAGGGATGAAGATCTGGAAACGAATATGAAAAGCTGAGGGTGCTATCGTCAGCAAAACAGTTTAATGGATTAGAGGTTTCAGACAAGAGGTCATTGATGAAAGTAAGGAAGAGAGTCGGAGACAAAACGGAGCCCTGGGGCACACCAGCATTTATCTTATGAATATCAGACTTGAAACCGTCCAATACAACTTGTATTGAGCGATCCGAAAGGTAATTTCTAATCCAACGAAGAAGAGATTCATCCAATCCAAATGCACGCATTTTCGATAAGAGAGCTTGATGCCAAACTCTATCAAGATGTCTTTTGCTTGGAATTAAGTCTCTTGAATCCAGACCAACTATTCATGATGTGATGCTTGCGAGGGATGTGCTATGTTACCACATTAGGTGCCCTAACCTTCTTTCAATTAAACCTATCCACGCGCCGCTAGGATCTTTTAGGTCAGTAGATCTGCTTTTTGAACAGTTTCCCCCGATTTTGAGCCGATTTCTACAGATTATTTTAAAGCAAGTGTTTCGCCTTTTTATTTTTTAACTACTGTATATATTACATAAATAAATAAATATTCTGTTTAACTGCATGAATTCGATCATGTCAGAAAATCTTTAACAAAAAGCATTTCTCATATTCGGAATGCCAGCATCTTTTATGAAATCATGAAAGATTTCATTGCTCGAAGTAAAAGTTGATATTTTACTTTTTCTGCCAACGAAATGTTTTTAAAAGAAGATACATTTTTTTTTTAAATACATCGAATAGTTAAGACGCGCCAGATGGAAAGAAAAAGAAGCAAAATATTCTTTTCACAACCAAATGTTTTATGTTTATTCTAAAAATATATAGCACAAAATTTAAAATTATGTATTTAATGTTAATTTCTGGTCTTTAAAATAAACAAACAAGTGCAAACAATAATACGTGTTTGACATGTAAGTATATATGTATCTGCTACTACTTCTTAGTGAGCAGCAACCGACACTTGCCAAATATGGATGACGTGGAATTTATTTGAGTAACCAGCTAATTTTCGTCTTGTCCATCGGTAGATGGAGCAGACACACAAATAATAGGAATTGGTCGGTCTTAGCGGATGGCGAAATAACCTCTGGCCCGAGTTGCTCACAGTCTTCCTGCTTGTATCGGCGCAGTCTGAAACTGTTTTAAAAATTTTAATAACCGGATTAAAACCGACGATTTTTGGATTATTCTTGGAAAGCTATTAAATTATGTACATATGTATATGACTCTTCTTATTTTAAGATCCTGTGCTCACTCCGATTGATTTTTTTTTTACTTTCACTTTTTCACGGCTGATTTATAACAACAGATTCAAATTTTGTTTATAAAATATTTTCGTCATCCAAATTTCATAGCATAAATTTATAAAAGATCCTGAACGTCAATTATAAAATCTTTTATGATTCACAACAGAATAGCCCCAAATGCCAGATATGAAACGCTAGCTATTAGGACTTTTTATGATTCACAATAAGCTAATTACAAACTCTAAAATAGTCTTCACTTGGGCCCTATGACAGTTTGGTATAGATCGCTATTCATATTTTATTGAGACGCTTTTTTGTGATTTATTTGAAAAAAAAATTGTTGACTAAATAATTTTAATTTCTCACAAAAACCTACAAAAAGATTTAATGAAAATCTAAAGCCGTTTATAAGACAAAAACTTTTGTCCTAATGGTTATATGACAGGTAAATACGGTGTCACGCCAGCCCATCATACCCAAGCCATCATCTCGCAACTGGTCACAAGCCAACTCATAACAACTCAACCCGACACAGGGTATAACTCAACATAGGGACAAGTCATCATGGACCGATTTTAACCAAAATTTCATCATGGGGTATGATAATGGCTTCTTTTCAAACATATTTTTTGGTAGGAAATTAGGAACCTCCCCATTTGTTTGCTATTATGAAATGCTTATGATTTTTTATTTCAGTAGCATGAGCATCACAGATGCCAGCGTATGTTAATGGGGGTTATACGTGGCGCTTCTTTTTTAAGTCAAGAATTGGGGTAGGAAAATACTTTTAGTTTTTTTTAGGATTTATTTGTAGGTATTTTATTCCTAAAATTATTCGATACTGGTTATATTTTAACTAGGTAAATTTAATTAATTTTATTTAAAGTACTAAAAGCTTCGGTTTCAATTGAACGATTAGGTAGATATTACGTTTGTGGTCAATAAACAAACAACAGGTAATTCAGATAGGAAATGTGGGTAGTTTTTTTTTATTTCAATGCATATAAGAGTGCAAATTAAAAATCTACTTTACTATCTATTTCAGAAATTCATTTGAAGTAAGAGATTGGCAGAAAGGATGTAAAGTGGTAGAAATACCAACAACAGAATGACAACAGAATGTTTCAAAACAAAACTTCAAAAAAATACTAAACAGAAAAACTAGAAATAGAAAAAATAATTAAAAAAATTGCATTTTCAACAAAGCTAAGTAAATTTAATATTAGGTAATTGAAACAGTAGATTATTAAAATATAAAAAGTCGTGCATAGAAATAATAAAAGATGAACAAAAATTCACAACTAGATTTATGAAAGCTCTTTGAAAAAATTCACAACATTCGTAAACCAAGGTAATGTTTTCTAAAAACAAAATATACAATTAAAGATAAGTGTAGACCAAATCGACATTTTAAAAAATTTTCGTTCATTCTTGGAAATAAAATAAATTCGTTTTCATTTTTTTTAGATCACGTTAAGAACCTTATAGCACCTATGTACATCTACCTACATGTGCATCTTTGTTTTATGTACTTATAAAAATAAGTGGTTATTTATTTGCAACTCAATAAAAGATATTTTATTCAAATTAGTTAATAATGTATAGGTAGGTACCTACAAAGTTTTGAGTCAAAACCTGGGCTGAACAATATGATAAGAAATAAAGTCTTAAAAAAATATATTCAAAATTATCTTTTATCGTTTTTCCTGCTGGATTTATAGGTATGTATTCACATTTACATTGTAATTGTTCTTAAATTTTTCTAGAATAAGTGAGCTAATTATACCTACTACCACAATTTTTTTCTTTTTTTTAATAACCTACCTATTTATTCGATTCTAAAACATTGTTTCTCAACATTTTAGAGGAGGGTTAGGTTAGGGCAGTAAATAGGTGGTAATTTTTTTTTTAATTCTGCAAATTTTCATCAACTTTTGGATTTTTACTGAAAAGAAACAGATTGATTTTAAATTGCATTAGCTTTTAAGTAGCTATGAAACTTTTGATCGTTTTGGATTTTTTTTTCATGAAATTTCCTCATTAATTATTGACCCCAATCATATAGATCCGACCAAAAAAAAACTATTTTAATTTTGAAAACACACCACCAGTGTCGCTCCGGCCCTGAACAATTATTTTTTTTTTCTTATTTCCATATATTTTTAACCGAGATGTTGTATTCGAACCAAACAATGAGGTCTTTTTTGTAATTGTTTCCGTATTAAAAAGTAGCAACTTCATACTGTATTTTAGTACAGAAATGTTTTATAGACGGTACCACTGGCAAAGAAACAAGTTTGAAGATGGAAACAAAACGCGAACGACTTAGGCATGATTTTTGATCTCTTTCTGACCAAATGATTCTTGCCAAATTGAAATAAGGAAGTGGATGTGTATTTATGTATGCATATTTGACTTTAGTTGAAGTAGTACACTCCCTAAGAATAAAAGGCTAATGAAAGCTGAAAGAGGATGCACTCTTGACCGAATTTGTGTTTTTAGGTAGGGTTCGATTAATTTCCGTTAGATATAGGTAGGCATCTTTAAACGATTTAATTATTTAATTTACCCATTGGCTAACAAGTAGAAATAGAGAAAAAAAACGTCAATTATTTTGATAACACATTTGTTACGTGAGAGAAAGGAAGAGCATCCGTGAAAGCCTATGGAGTGAGAATGGTGATGGCTTTTGAAACAAATAAAAAAATGGGGTCGCTGGGGTTGCAAACTAAGGCTGCTGGACCTTATAGCTAAGCTAGGCGGGGATAAAAGGGATCGACCACAATTAAGATAAATTCAAAGTTTGTAAAACATTTAAAATCAAAAAGTCTTCGTTTCAAATACCTATTTGTTTATAGGTACTAAAATATAAATATATAGGTATATTGTATATGTTGAATGTTTATTAATGTTTACCTACATACCTACGCCTATTTTTTATATTCGTCGAAAATTTGATTAAAATAGATAAGTACCTACATATATTGTTTTTGCTCTTCATCTGCACTTAAAGTTTGATTATACCTACCTATGTAGGTATTCTGAAATTAATTTAATAAGTCTTTCATCGCGTTGACAATTTTTATTTTACACCGTATTGGTAGATAGTCTTCATCTAAATTCTAAATAGACGGGTCTTTATCGAAGAATTGACAATTAATTTCAAATCTTCTCCGAAAAAATTTTTTTATGCATTAAACAATATTCCATTTTGTTTTCGTTTTTTCTGAAATTTATAAATAACTGTCGACAATCTTATTAAGTAATTTAAAAAAATAAAAAATCGCAAAATATACCGTTAACACCTTTAATTTAATTTATTTTTGTACACAAAAGCTTCAAATGATCGAAAAGTGAAAGATAAATCATATTTATTGTTGTTTTTAACTGGGTAATTTTTTTAATGAAATATGAAAATATTTTTTTATATTACAGAGGTAGGTACCTCACTTACATTTTACTTAAGCCCTGTGCTAACTTTGTCCATTAACTATTACGCCCTCACGATTTTTTTTTAGTTAAACTAAGAAAAAACTCTATAGGTAGGTATAGGTAGGTACCTATGTACCTACATCTTGAATGGGAACGTTAATATAACGTTAACGTTAATATATTTCAATGAAATTTTGCACAGATTTTTATTTATTATCTTTAATGTTCGATAGCTCGATAGAAAAAAAAAATAGAAAATAATTGATTAAATAAAATCAAGAAAAATATTAATGTAAAAAAAAATTTAATTTTATTGAACATTAAGTACTTAGGTAGGTAGGTATATTAAAAAGAGAAGATAGGAAAACGATCCGTTAACGAGCCGGTATGCAGCAAAAGTGAAAGAAGGTAGAGAGAATATTTCACGTTTTAGTTATTGATTTCTTGATTATAGGATAGAAACAAAATGAGGGAGAATCCCATAATCTCCAAAAAAAAAATTTCCATCGGACGAAATCCCCAAAAAATCTCAAAAAAAAGTGACGAAATCCCATGGGGAAATTTGCTCCATGGACAAAATCCCCAATATTTTTTTTTTTTGCCAAAATCTCAAAAAATCTCCAAAAATCCCCAGCATGTTTTTTTTTGCTTAAGTTGATGCAGTTTATAAATGACTGTTATTATTTTACATATTTTAATCAAGTATGTGCTACAGAGTTCAGTCGCTCTTTGTTTCTCCTTCTGCATAATAGGTAGTTACATCGGTGTGTAAAATGGAACTTTTAAACTCCAATAAAGGCGGGAAAAAAAATGTTTTTAGATGGTAGCCATCTAAAAATCATTACCATTTCCATTCCAAAAATCAAATTGAAAATTTTAGGTTGTGTTGTGACAAAAAAAAAAGTAATTATTGTAAAGTATTCATAGTTACAATTGAAAAAAAAAAAACCAAAATAGGCAGTGCAAGTAGTGAATCACTACTTGCAATGCTTATTTTGGGATTTTCTCTTGGGGATTTTATTCTTTGAGATCTTCTCTTGGGGATTTTATCTTTAGCCCATTTTCTCTTGGGGATTTTGTCTTTGGGGATTTTATTTTTGGGATTATATCTTTTGAGCAAACATCACCAACCCACAAAATGAAAATAGAGTTACCTACACTAGAAATCGCCAGTTACATAATAGGTGTTAAAGTTAAAAGATAATTTGTTTTTCGTATAAAAAAATGTAATAGATCTTAAACACTTAACATTTTTAGGCACGGGCATGAAAGAAATTCCGACATTGATAAAATAAGCCCCACCCTAGTGGACAATTTTTTTAACTCAATTTTGTTTGGTAGGTACATAGGTACCTATTATAAAAATGTAAATTCTGTAAACATCGGTCTAATTTTTGATGAATTGTTTTATTTGTACCTATTTTTTTTTAACTGAAAAGACTGTTTTCTTATGAAATAAATTTAAAAGAATATATTTATTAAAATACATTGATTTGTTTGTGTTTTTACTTTCAAAACATTGTTTTCTTGCTAGAAATTTTGCGAAATTCTTAAGAAAACTGAGTGGGCCTTATTAAGACCCCATGGGCCTTATTAAGAACAACATAAGCTTTTTTTAAATGTCAAACAAATATATTTTTCAATTAAAAAAAATCAATAAAATCTATGTATTCATGTAGATAAAATGACAAAGAATCATAAAATTTTTAGTTTACTCGGATATTCTCAAAAACCTAGAAGATATTTAGAAAAATCTGTTAGGTGGGCCTTATTTGGCCCCCCTACCTTACATACCTACTTCCTAATCGAACACTTTTGAATTGAACTTTTTTCTAAATTAAAAATTATTATTTTATACCTACCTATTCCCGTTAAATAAATATTTTAAATCAGTTTTACTGAATCCAACAGTGTTTTGTCGGCGCACCACTCCCACATATATAGATATCTAGGTAGGTAGGTATGCAAATTCACGTTTTTAGAGTTACATATACCTATACCTACCCAACTAACAATTTTGCTCCAATTTTGATCCAAAGAAGCTACTCATAATCGGATCTCACAATCATAAAAGTACTGTACCTACAAAACTCTATAAAATAAAAAAATAGAAAATTTTTAAGCTTCTATTGCACTTTTATAAAGTAAGTTAAAGAAATCGGATGGAAGTGTTCAAAAATAAAAAATAAAAAAAAACTATATTTCTGCGGGAATCGAACCCAGCTACTGTCACACCAAAAACTTTCGAACTCTCTACCTCTTAAGGATGCTTGTAATCTAGCCTCAGGGGTCTGGAGTTCGATTCCTAGCTGTACGCAGCAATCTTTTTTTTTATTTAATAAGGATGCTTGTAATCTAGCCTCAGGGGTCTCGAGTTCGATTCCTAGCTGTACCCAGCAATTTTTTTTTTTATTTAAATCTTATTTATTATTGTAGCTTCATAATATTCAAAAGGGCGTATTGTAAAATATTGTTATCAAATATAATTGTTTTATATAGGTAGGTACCTACCAAAATAGCTGGTCAAAAATTTATAAAATTTTAATTTTGTAAATTGGTTGCAAAATAAGTGCAGAAATGTGAATTAAGTATAAATCTTGCCTTTTCATTTCACCAAGCCTCTAAACCATTTAAATCGTATACCTACATGTAGGTAGATAAGGTACATACTTGTAGGTATTCCTTTTTTCTGAAATTTTACCTAAATAATGTTGAATCTCAAAAAAAACTTTGGAATTGATCTCTAGACGTCGAATTATGTTACTGAAAAATGCAAATTCAAGAGGTTTAAGCAAAATTTTTAACGAAAAATACCGACCTGTAATTACTGCTTAAAATAATCTCGGTTAAGGCCAATGAATGTACCTTTGTACCTACACCATAATTAAAACTTACGGTGGTGCATTGATTTGGTATCGGTATGTATTTCTCCTGTAGCCTGTAAGAACACGAAACAACAGAAATTATGGGAATTGTCACTATAGACATCGGTTTGTTTTGAACAGCGAAATTTATGAATTAAATTCAACTTTGATTTGGAAATTTTGTTAATGGATAAATTTTAGTTCTGATGTTAAATTTTAATGATTTTATAATTTATTAAAAAATACCTACCTACCTACACCTATAGAAAAAAAATTGATTGCTCATTATGTGCAGCGTAACAATTAATGAAACTGACCAAAAAACCGGATTGTTTCTGGTAGCACCTATGTAGCTACGCGGATTGAATTTACTTTCTTTTTTCGGGAATAAATCGGTAGGTACCTACATATGTACCTAGGTACCTATTCGAAAATAATTCTCTTTCTACCTTTAATACGGGAAAACCGTTTAAGGAATTTAACGATTTTGATTTTAAAAAAAGTAGGTAGATACCTACCTACCTACATATGTACCTATCTAGATGGGTACCTATTAATGAATTCGCTTTTGATGTGCAGTTTTGTGTTAAATTGGGGACGATTGTCTTTTTCAACACGTTTTTATTTTACTTTTTAAAAATATTTTTTCCTTACCTACCTACGAGTAGATACTTACTTACAAAAAACTTACAATGCCAATTTTATTGAAATTGCCCAAGCAACAAAAAAGTACCTACCTACCTACTTAGATGTTTTTTGACATTTTTTACGAACCACCAAGTAGGTAGGTACCTACCTAGAAAATATTTTTTCTTGTGTATAATTTTATCTTAGCTGTAAGTTAACTGGTGTAAATTACATAGAAATCACTCAAACCCTATTACAAAAATTCTTAACCTCAATTTTCAGAACGTCTCTGTTCAAAACGTGTCAGAATCATTTTTTTCAGAAAGTTGTAGGTAATTAGGTACATACGTACATCCTACTTTTCAGAACACTATGCCTTTCGGAACTTTTGTTTTCAGAATTCAGAAATAGATGCACTCAAGAATCAATATAAGTTCGTTCACTCGTCAATCCTATATAGGCCAAAAGCTGGCGACACTAAAAATTGTAAGATTTGCGGACTCATGATTTTATGTTTTTTGTGGAATTTAGGTGCTCGACAAGCAGGAAACCGACTGCTGTAGGCTCACCCGTGGTGGGTTGATTTACTGTGAATTTTTGAATTTGCCAAAACGTTCGTTTGCATACCCCTGATGACAAAAATACCTACCAAGGTGCCTCCCCACTAAAAAAAATTATTTTGTTTTAATTGTATCCCTCAGAAGGTTTTATAATAGAATCCATAAAACACAATGGATTCCACTAGCTCATATATTACAATATCTACCAATCAAAAACTTCACTGAGCCAGACCAAATTTTAAAACCATTTTGTCCTCCTTCCGCATCATATCATATATCGTGACCTACCATAACGCTACGGTTCCATACCACCATACTATCATACACCATATTAAATGTACAGATTCGGAAACCATTTTATTTTTCTTCTCTTTTTCCATATCTTGACCTACCCTCACACTACGGCTTCAAATGTAATCCATTAGGATATTTAATCCCTCCTTCAAAAGGTTCGATGCAACCATGATGAGATTCCGTTACCAACATTTCTATGATGAGTTATAACCGTGATGACTTATAACTGTGATGGGTTATGAAGATGTTGAGTTGGGTTGTTATGAGTTGGCCTGTGATGGGCTATACCCAACCCGGTAAATACCATTATTTTTGGAGCTAAAACAAATTTTTATTTTATTCCTCATCAAGAAACTTTAACTTACAAGTTTGAAGAAAATCGTTTCAGTTGTTTAAGCTGTAATTCTAGGTACACACAGACAGGCAGAATTGTCGGAATCACTTTTTTGGATTCTTTTTCATCGTATCGTATTGTAAATTCTGATATACCTTTTTCGAGTTCGATTTGTTTACCTATAATTCCAAGTAAAAATAAAGAACTACATTCAGAGAAAAAAGCTTACAAGTGCAATTCTCAAAAACAGTTTTCATGAAATTCTAAAATTAAATGCTACTTTAACAAGATCGCAGGGTCCAGCTTTGATAAATTTAAGGGAACTCGTGTTATTTAACACAGTGTCTTGTACATTCTTAATTATTAATTAAAATTCTTATCTTAAAACTCGCGAGGAGGTAGTGAAGGTGATTTGAGATATTTGATATGGCATTATCAAGACCTTTTTTGTGTAACGCCCCTGATGATTGTCACTTATTTCTTCATTGAAACTGATCATGAACTAACTTACCCTGCGCCGTACTCACTAAACACCGCATCGTGTTCAACTTATCAAAATTGTGTTGAAAAATAATAAAGTAACCCAAGAATTGGTTAATTTTTAGTTTATTTTACCTGTTTTTGGGTTCGTTTTTTTTGTCAGTTAAAAATAAAGTTAATACAAAAAGTTGGTAAAAATACAACTAGCTGACAAGTTAATAAGTTTTTACCTTGAGTAATTTATTCCAAAATTACAAATGAAATTAACTCAAGCAAAGCAAACTTTGACCTAGTTTTAGAGTTATCGACTTAAATAAATATATATGTACATACATACACACATACATATGTGTACAAGAGCATGTTCAATCAGACATGACAAAATAACTTCGTACTTTAATGTACATACTTAATTGCAATAATTTCTCAAAGGAAACTGAATTCGACATATCGATCTGATCAAACTAAATGAAATGAATAATAATAATAATAATAATAATAATAATAATAATAATAGAAAAATAAATACTTTCTGAATGTTTCACACATTATGCCAACATAATACATTGTGGGTACTATGTTCAATTATTATATGTATGGATGTATGTACATACTTAATTGTCATCTTGATTTTTAAGTAAATTTATGAAAAAGCTTACTTCTTGAATTTGGTACTAAAAATATAATACTGGATTGTGCACCTATGTCAACTAATTGAATTTTAAATTATTTAATTTTTAATCAAATATTAAATACGAGTTCAATCTCGATATACTTTTCTTTTTTTAAGATTTCTTAAATCTGACTTTATTAATTTTAGCTAACGTCAGCGTGTCAATTTATAATTGGACACTACCCCAATCCCAAACATTAAGAATGAAATACAAAAAGGTTTTTTTCCTCAGGTGTCAGATTTAAAAAAAAGTGATGACAGCTTTCTTTTTTGAAGAGTAATAAAAATCTAGAGGAGCAAATTGATTGAAAAAGTTGTGAATTTAAAACAATAAAATTAGAACATTTATTGCTAAATCAAAGAAAAAATATATTTTAACAGTCAATATAAAGAAAAAAAATAAACATACAAAGAAAAAACAAGGTAAAGTATTCACTTAAATTTTTTTATATCAAATGGCAACTGAATTGCTCAACAATGTTTTCATTTGTAAAATGTATAAGCCTAAAACTATAATTCTTGTCATTAATTTACACAGAAAAGTGTATTCACCCGTTTTTATTGCAATTTTGATTCCTCCTCCAACAAGGTTTGACGTTTTCCTTATTCTTTATTTAACACATTGTATATGGAATTGAATAGTACTATCATAGAGAAAAGACTTACCTAGAGACTCGAGGGGTTCGTTCGCTATCACCCTACAAACTGATTAAGGCAACAGAGGTGTGAATGCGTTAGTTATCCAATGCATTTCTTATGGGATCGAGCATCTGTGGATGTATTAGTTGTTGCTTTAGCTCAAATTGCTCAAATTGCTCAGTCCCCTTTAAAAGAAAAATCCGTTGAATTCAAAAATTGAAAACAATTATAGTTTTTTTGTATAAAAATGCATGTTTCGACTCACTTTCAGTGTATATTGGTCTAAATATAACTTTTTGTGGCTTTTGGCATTCAAATTCTATAGTTTTATAATTGTTTTCGCTGAAAAAGAAGTAAATTCAACTAAAAAGTATAAGCGAGTCCTAAATGTAGACAGTGCGTACGCGCCGAACTTCTTTTGAGTTGGTTCCCAGTTTTGAAGTTTTGGTGACAGATCAAAAAAGTAAAAAAAAAAATTTGACAATTATTATTATTGTATACATCAGTTTACAATCAGAATCAATTCAAGTTTTTAGTTTTTATAAATTATATAGTGGATAATTTGTTATTGAATAAAAAAAAATTATATTGATTACAATCAAGTGAAAAAAAAAAACATTCCATAAAAAATGTCTTCATGTGGCCGAGAAGATCATCTACAATCATAAAAACTAACTCTGGCCGAAAAACGAAATTACATAGAAGTTTGCGGTGAATCTGGAAAATACGGAAAGATTGCCGAAATTGGCCAAGGAATATTTGGGTAAGTGCTTCAATATCCTACAATTAAAATCAGAAAATATATTTACTGTAACTTATATTCCTAGTGAAGTATTTAAAGCTCGGGAAAAGAAGAGCAGCAAGTAATTTTTGGCCATGAAGAAAGTCCTCATGGACAAAGAAAAAGATGGTGTAGGTAAAGTGTATTGTAAAAATAACTTATGATGGTGTTCCTATTAATATTATATCTGTTTTCTAGTTTTTGCAACTCCAAAAACACGAGAATGTCATCATTCTTATAGAAATCTGCAGAACACAGGCGACTCATCATAACCAAACATAGGCCCACATTCTATTCAGTCTGTGAGAGATCAAGAAAGTCAGGCAACAGCTTTTGAATGGATTGCATTACATTCACAAAAAAAAGGTAAGTTCTGACAATGAGACTGCATAGTAAAAATGTTAAAATTTGTTTCAATAATTTCAGATTTTACATTGCGATATGAAAGCTGCAAATGTATTCATAACAAAGAACTCGCTGATGAGGTGTGGCGCGTGGATTTAGCATTTCAAAGAACGAACACAAACCCATTGTTGGGCGATCGAAATGGAAATGCGTCCATATGTAAAGGATTCACATGGATGAGATTGGATAGATAAGCTTTTATCCGATCCTATGCGAAGTGATTTAAGTTAAATGTTATCACAACATTTGCAGAGTATGTTTGAATATCCGGCTACGCCTAGACAACCAGGGCAAGCACGACAATACCAACATGCCAAAGCCTCAAGACAATAGTTTGATCGATTGTGTTTTTTTAGATATTTTGTGCGGTTATTTTGCGATTCCAGCCAAGCACTTTTTTTTTAAATTTCTTTGTTTGTAAGTTGAAAAGGCATATTTTTGTTTAGTTAAAATGACGAGAAATAAAACTAATTTAAATGAAATTTTGTTGAATACTTTTGTTCAAAGACTGATGCATTTTACCATAAATCTGGTGAATTTAAAATGTATGGGATATGGTTTAAGGGTTCTTTTCCACACTGAAACTTTTGAGTAAAAGATTTAAAGGCTACTTGTAACAGCATTAAGTGCTGATTCCTAAAAGGTATCATTCACGTCTGTACAATTTACGGTTGGCCAGCTACCCTGCAAAATGTTTTTGATTTTTCTTCATGATGGCAAAAAGTGAGAAAGTTGGAAAACGTTTTGCAGTGTATCTGGCCAACGGTAAGTCGTAGAGAGATGAATGATACCTTTTAGGAATCAGCACTTAATGTTGTTACAAGACGCATTTAAATCTCTTACTCAAACGTTTTAATTTGGAAAAGCACCCTAAAACCACCCTTACATGTTGCAATATGAATGTCCCAAAAGTTAATTTTTTTTAATGGTTACTCTCTTTTCACTAATTTTAATGCTCGTTTGTATCAACCATCTCTGTAAGACGTATCGTTCATCAGATACACTGCAAAACGTTTTTCATTTTTCTTCATAATGGCAAAAATTGAGAAAGTTGAAAAACGTTTTGCAGTGTATCTGGCCAACGGTAAATCGTACAGATATGAATGATACCTTTTTGGAATCAGCACTTAATGCTGTTACAAGTAGCATTTAAATCTTTTACTCAAAAGTTTTAATTTGGAAAAGCACTCCTAAACTACGCTTACCAGGTTACAATTTGTTGTCTTTTTTATTTGCTTCTCATTTAAATTCAGATGTATGCAGTAAGATGGAATCCTAGCACATACACTAGGGTGTTTACAAAAAATATTTTTAAATTTACCGCCAACACTTGATCTCAATTCGAATAAAGTTTCTGAAAATATGGACAGACATTGTTCACTCGTTTCTGAGACTTTTTTTATTCAAAAATATGACCAGTTTGTCAGTGCTAAGCATTACCATTATAGCAAAACCTGTTTATCAAGGATGAAATTCATAAATATGTCATGTTTCTTTTATTTGCAAATTGGAATATATTTTACAAAAAAAGCCTCGTTTTTCTTACATCTTTACTTATGTACAATGTATGAATAACAATAAACGTGTTACATTATTTGTTTGTCTAAAAAATTAAGTGCTGAATCAATTCATTTGATGTTGGCAGGATACTGGGGCATACAGAGCAGTAATATGTCTGCCTTTTGAAATCCAGTCCAGAATGATGGGAGCGTATGTGTTCCCTAAGTACAACACGTTGAATAAAGGCTTTAGGACACACCGAACATGCGTAGGGCTTTTCACCTGTAAAATAAAATGAAATTCTTTAGTAGGTAACGATTTTGCAAAAGGACAAGCAAATTAATGTCTAACTAATTTGTTTATGTTAGTGGCAGTTGGAATTTAGTCATTACCTGTGTGAATCAAATTCATCTTCTTTTAGTTGTTGTCTTGTTGATTATTTGGATTAGCCAATACTCCACGATGCCACCGATTTGTGGTTTTATCACAAATTAAAAACATTCGAAGTTTGAATATCAGCTAGGGTCACTTTATGCTGGTCTTTCTTGAATTTAGACTCTATAAGTTGATTTATGAGTTTCTAAATAGAGAAAAAAAAGCAATTATTTATGAATGTTTCTTTGGAAAAGAGTTTATATAGATACAAACCTGAACATATTGCAACTCAGATTTCTTGACCTGCAAGAAAACATCTCCAACATCTACAGACAATCTGTAATGTGGGTTATAAGAACAGTTGTTAGACCAGTTCGTTTAATTTCCGGTGGGGGAGTATCATCACAGATTTGATGCAGAACCAAGGGATTTAAATTAACATCCTCCTGCGAAGATGTATCATACAGCACAACCTGTATATTAATCATACTACCCTCTGCTTTGCCGGCTAAGTAGCCGTTAACTCTTGATCGGTGTCAGGGAACACAGGCAAATGACGACGACCACGACTGTCTTGTATTTTTATTTCATCAGTGGCCAAACTGGCACAAGAGAATTTAGCCAAATTTTCATTTGGATACGTAGAGTTAACACTTTCATAGAATAGTTCATGACACTGCAACAACTTGGAGAATTTCGATTTGAAGAAAGTGTATTCAGGTTGCGCACACCGCCTTACAACACAATATTCTGAAAGTGATGTTACAGGATCAAGTTTCGGATTGAATTGGACAACTTTTTGTGGAATTATTTGCTAAGAAAGAGAAATATGTATGTGATTTAAAACATTATCAAATGCGAGAATATGAAAATAATCAAACTTACTTGGGTCTCTTGGGTTGTATTCTTTATCACATTTGATTTTCGGTCGCCAAATGGACTCGGTACCTCCGAACCAGCAGCCGATAAAGCTGGCGAGGAATCTGGTGTATTTCCTGCAGGAACGCGCGGCCCTATCGTAACAATATGCTGTTGCTGCTGCTTGTTCTGGTAATTGGAGACAGATGTTTGCTTTTGTTGCGGTTGTTGTTGATTTTGATATCTTTTTTGTTGATGAACCTGATGAATTGGTTGAATAATAAATTAATTATAACAATTTGTAAAAATATTAAAACAAAATACAGAAAATACAGTAGTAGTAGTAGTAGTACTTTATTGAGATTTTCTTTACTTTCAGTTTACATATTTTGATTAAAACTAATTTAAATACACTTAGATGATACAAAATTTGCCGACTTAGAATTGGCCAGGCTACAAGGTTTATAAGTTTTTGTTAAGTTATTTTACAAAAGATAGAGCAAATTTATTAGGTATTACACGACTGTTTTTTTTTTATGTGTCCACTCAAAAATACAGAAAATACAAACCTCAGCAAGTCTGTCATTTTTGACAAATAACAAAAAGTCCATTAGTTGTTTTTGTAGTCCAATCTGACATTTAGTTCTTTTTTTCACAACTCACATGTATACACCGATAGGAGAATTAAGAGAGTTTTCTCTTATTCTCCTCAAATAAAATTTGCGGGTTTAAGAAGCAAGAGGGGTACCGGTCGGTTCTCTAGGTAAGTAATTTCTCTATGCTGCTGGGCATACTGCTATTGGTTTTTACCAGATTTTTGATTCTGCTTCTAGATTAGCCTTTTCTCCAAGATCCTGACTCGGTTGTTGTATGTACCTCGTTGTAATTTGTTTAACTATCTGCCATCCGTGCGAACTTGCTGCACAATGATAATTGATGTAACATTAAATAAATTGCAAAACATTGAATAATAATAACAATTTGCAAAAATATTAAAGCAAAATACACCAAATACAAACCTGAGTAAGTCTGTCATTTTTGACAAATAAGAAACAGTCCATTAGTTGTTTTTGTAGTCCAATCTGACACACCAAGTCGAAAACACGGTTTTCGCCAAAACATCGGTTTTCGATGAAAACCTAATCGAAAACACAAGTTTTCGCATACATTTTTTGTAGCTTCAGGTTTTCATAAACTACAAGTTTTATATAAAACCGGTCGAAAACTTGTGGAAACTCATAGATGAACTAAATCAAACACACCTATGGAATATTCAGCGCCCAAAAATTGACAAGAAAGAAATTGATGGAAAGCTTTCAAAAGAAATTAAAAACAGCTGACTGTAATACAGTATTTTACGGATATATTTATAAGAAACGCAACCCAAAACACCATGCCTTTTTTTAAATTTCTCTCTGAAATTGAACGTATATAAGAAACTCGCATATAAGAAAAACACGTTTATAAGAAATACCTTTTACTGCACAATACAAATTTTCAAGAACAAAAAAGTACGCATATAAGAAACTAACTTCAGCTCTACTTTTGGCGTTTTTCTTTTTAGTTCAGAGCAGAGTTCGAACTGTCAAAAAAATAATTGTGTTTCTTTTTGAGCTCTGATCATTCAGAGCTTCAAATTCGTGTTTCTTTTTTAGTTCTGAACATGTTCAGAGCGCGTTCTGTGAGCTCAGAATAAAAGAACAGAGTAAACGGAGTAAAATGCTGAACACAACTCTACTCTACTCTGTTCGCTCAGACTCTGCTCAGTGCTCAGCTCGGAACTAAAAAGGAAAAACGCCATTTGAGTGAAATAAAAATCTGTTTACACATAACCACCAATATGTTTCAACCTTAAATAACAACTTCCAGTTTTCCAATAAAAATGACAACGTCAGATTGACAAGAGCGTAAATACTCCGTGGTCTAAAAATTGTGACATTTTGATTTTATATTTGATTGTTTGACATATAAACAGTTCCTATAAATATGAAGCTTGTATAATATGTATACTCTCTAAATTTAAATGTGCAGGTATGCAATATTTTGACCGCCGTATACTTAGCAAGCGACTTTCACGAATTTCAAAATTTTTGGTGTCCAGAGTTTGGAAAACATTTGGAAAAATTTGGAAAACCATTTTTAGAATTTGGAAAACCGTGGTAAATTAGTTATTAACAATTAAAGTTTTGGCGTATAGTTAGCAAGCATGGAAACAAAAGTGGACTTTTTTGGTATCAATCGATCGGGAATGGCTTCAGTAAATTTGGAAAACCATTTTAAGAATTTGGAAAACCCTTGTTTAGTCAGTAATTAACAATATATAAACAATTTGACAGTTCTATAAACAATTAATAAGTAAGGATTTCGTAACGTAACGTGGTTAAATTTGACAGACAGACGTCAAAACTAACCTATGTAAACCTATATTTGTCCCAATTTTTAGCTGTCAAAATTTGACAACATATATTTATTTTTCATTAAGGTGGCCCCAAACGACGAACATGCTCGTGCTCGCTATAAATTCGTTGTTTAGGGGCTAGTTCGCGAACGGCTCGTTGTTGGAGAAACATTTCGATTTTCTCGTGTTCGTTGGCTTAAATGTTCGCCGTGTAGGGCGAACTCATCTCATTTTTGCTGTGAACTTTGTTGTTGCGCCTTAATAATGGTACCATTTATGACAAATACAATAGATGCTGGCGTGATTGTCCTTGAAACTCCTCCAACGGTCCTATTTGTGCTCAACACCCAATTCAAAGAGCTTCATGTTTGCATTCTCATCCAATTAAATTGGAAATATCTAACTACCTACATAATATAAATTTCAAACGTCATTATGAATAGCGAATCGAACGTTCGACTCCAAGCGAACGTTTTTGAAATTATTTATTTTGCGACCCATATTATTATGTTCACCATGAAACACAAAAGTTTGGAAAATGGAGATGTTGCTCTATGCAAACATCGAAGTTCGTTTTTCTTAATATTCCGACATCTTAGATTTCCGAAACGTTCGCTTTGAATCGAACGTTCGATTCGCTATTCATAATGACGGCCTAAAGCTGTTTTCTTACTATTCCTTTTGGACACCAAAAATTTTGAAATTCGTGAAAGTCGCCTGATAAGTATATGGCAGTAAAAAGAAGCTATTGACAGTTTAATGTCCACAAAACTCATGAGAATATACATACTTTGCGTGTTTATAGTTGACTTTTACTTTAAATCTTAACTTTTCCAAAGTTTGTTAATGGTTCTTTGCTTTTGAAATCTATCAATGAAGATCCGATTTAAATTTTAGCGTTTGTATTTTTTATTTTAGAATTTTAATAGTTTACAAGAACTCAAAATTCATTAATTTTTTTTTCAACAATTATATAAATAATAACAAATATATACAACAATTTGTTTTTTTTTTTAGCACGACAATAACAAAAACGAACAGGTCTACGCATCGTAAAAAAAGAACATAACATTTCAAATGCACTGAATTTTTGGTCAACCTTCATGTTATCACTTTGAAGAGTATTATATATTGCATTCAGCACATTAGGAACAAACGTTGAAATTGTTTTGCGGGAAACCCTTGATAAGAACTCCAACGATCTATAGGAGTCACCAGTTCCAATGTACCTAAGAGTAATCGCAAGCCGCGCTCTCGGTGTGATTGCAAATCGCATACTCGTGTCTTGCCTTTTTATCAACGGTTCAACCTGCAATCAATAAATTAGCAAACTAAAAAAAGTTATTTGCATTCCTACCAGAATAAGAACCGCGGTAAATCTGTCGATGGACATCCTACAGAAATTTTGATACTCTTGTCCTTGATCCCAGAGTAAATCCTTGAGCAAATGTTGCTCAAGGTCATGGGCGTCCCTTAGAGTAAGGAAAGGATTAATCCAAAAACGATGTTTCCGTTTAGTTTCCTGCTCTTCGCTCATTTCTAACTCCTCAAGATCTTCCAACTCTTGCAGAGCTTTAAGTGTACGAATTGCATTTTCTTCACGCATTCTTTTCGCCATCGCCCTAAACCAACCGTATATAACTATTATTATTTATTTGAAAGAAAATTATTATTAAATTAAGCAAAAAGCAAATCAAAGTTTGAAAAACAAACGAATTTCTAAACAAAAGCCGAAAAACTGTGGGAAGAAATTTTTTATTGTTTGACGTTTGACGTTTGTCAGGGATGAAACCTCTTCAACCTCTCTTGCTCAAATGAGATATCAAGACATGAACTGCCCAGCGAAGAAAAAAAAAAAAACTCTAATTTTTATGTCAGAGATCTAGTTGGCGATACAGATATCAAGTGGAGTCGGCGTGTAAATAAATACAAACATGCTTGTATTATGTCCCAACTCCCAAATGGCCAAATCCTGAAATTTCAGTTCAGTGCTTTGACTGTGGCAGCTGTCAGAAACGTCAAACTGAATATTTAATTTCTGTAGGAAAGAAAATGTAATTTTGTTTTTGTGATATTCAAGTGCACTTACTAGAGATATTTTGTCATCCTAATCGCGAATAAAAAACGCTGCCATTGGTATTATTACCACACTGCTGTCGCATGATGCGATATCCTCTTCCAAATCATCGCATTTTAGCCACGTAGTTCCTATTTCCGTATATTTTTTGTAGTAAGCAATAAAGTGATCTGCTGCACTCTTTACTTTTACTATTACTCCAGTCAATCTTGAAATTAGAAAACATTCTAATGATACAACAGAACAGAAAATGAATAGAAAATCTTACCTATATTGATGCTGAAAATATACAAAGTCTGGTAAATCGTCCAACGTGCATTGAAGACTAAAGTTGAAGCTGACGTTAGGTCTTATATCCAGTTCAACCCATAAATGATTGGTGAATGTTGTCATCTCACTAACAAATCCAGAACAATTTGGGTTGAGACATTTGGTGGGATTTCTAGGTTCACAAATGATGGAATTTTGCAGATTTTTGAATCCTTCAAAACCCTGACCAAAAGAGAGATGGTTGACCCCTAGAAGTTCTTCTTCTCTATTGATTTCCATTATCCCGCAGTTTGGGCTGCTGCATCGTTTATTACGGACAATACTTGGTGCTGTGGTAAAAAATTTTTTCAGCAGACCTCCTATTGAGTCAGTAGCGTCCATATTTTGAGGATGAAGACTTGTAGTAAGATCTTTTTTTATGGTGTAATAAGGTCTTAGAATTTCGAATCTTTTTTTATAGATGGATACGTTAGGACCAGATTTTATAAAACTATCTATAAATTGTAAGACCGAATTTGACGATGATTGTATGGATTGCATGTATTTTGGATTATGTATTGCACTAAGGTAAATTAAGTGAATGATTGCATCAAAACCACATGTGTTGAATACATTATATGAAATGCCATTACATTTGACTGGGGGTAGAATACAACCATTTTTAAGTACCTTGAAGTTTTTGTTTTGGTTTTGGCATTTATTCATATTTAAAATATTTTCGAAGTAAAACCCCTTTCTACATTTGGAAGTGCTTTTTTTCTTATTTTGTTGTTCTTCCTTTTGTTTTATAAGCTTTTCTATAGCTTCGATTTCATTTTTATTCGTGTGTTCATCATAATCCGATTCTTCGTTCTGGTTGAAAACAGGAGTAAGTTCTTTGGGAGTTGAACATCTAAAATTATTAGATGGAGTAGGAGACCAGTCAATTCTTGTACTGAATTCAGAGCTTTCAGAATAGCTGTTGATGTATTTGCTTTTTTTTGAGAGACCTTTCCAATCCTCATATTCAAAAAAATCGGAGTCATCTTTAATGTTTGAGTAACTTTCAATATTATTAAATGATTTAAGCGGGCTTGTGGTTCCGGAAGGAAGTAAATTTTGTTGGAGATGATTTCTATCTCTGAGCTTAGATGCCATAACCATTGATCCCGTCTTGATTACCCACAAGTGCTCATGCAGAAACCGATTGGCTGTGGTTGGCAAACTTACATTAGCCATAAGCATATTTCTCAAACTTCCAAAGTATCCCTCTTGATAGGCAGTAGAGGCGTGTTTCGCGGGACTTGGTATGGCAGCTGCAGTCCAAAGAGGGAACTCTTTTGCAATTCGTTCCAAATTGTTGACGAACTCCGGCAAATAGTATGCATTTGCATCGCCTTTGAAATTTAAAATATCATCCTTAGGCTTCACATCGAAAATTTTTTGCTTGATATATTTATGTGTCAAAGTAATATCATCTTTGGGCTCAAAATAGTTTTCTTCTTTGTATGGCGTATCTTCATCACGTTCTTTAGAAACTTCTATACTGTCCTCTAATTCCACAATTATTCGTTCCCTTTTTATCATGTAATTGGTAAGGACATTACGTGCGTCTTTTACATTTAAAAGTTTGTCTGAAATGTTAAACTCAGAATTCTCATATGGTTGCAAAGCAATAGCGCAGGTTAAGGAAAATACGTTAGTGAATTCTTTCATTTCTTGGCAGTCGATCATTAAGGCAATACACCGCAAAAAAAACCTTTTGACGCCCGGATGGCTTTCTCTTTTTATGCAATCCCAACGGGACGCTAGAGCCATTATATGAGCCACATCCACCCGAATCAAAGTTTGTGCCGGTCGACTCCCAATTCTTTTTTGTTCATCAACGAGAGCCCATTGAAAGCAAGCATCAATATAACTCTTAAGGGACATGTTGTTGAAGGCCCTACACATGCCTATTAGAATGGCTCGGCCATAATCGGAAATAGCTTGTGCGGGGGCTTTTACCCCTGCCCTCAGCCACCTGTCCAACCAAAATGTCACAAAACCAGTATCGTGACTTTCCGTTATCATTTGGCAAACTGGCACGGTTTTGTGGTCAAGATTTATTGTAACAGTATACAAAAAAATGTGACCTGTCTTTTTGCCTTCAAATAAATCGAATTTTTTGATAAACTTGCCAGTGGCATCAACAGACACTTCGGCTTTTTCACCCATTGTTCTTAAATATTCCCTGTAAATATGGAGCTGATTTTTGGTAAAATATATGACGAAAAAATTAATTGATCCGAGCTCTTGAATGGCGTCATTATATTGAGGATCTTTTGACATCATCTGGATCATTTTTGTAACGTCATTTTTTTCTTTTGGGCCCATTCCTTGCTGTATTTTTGAAGCCTCCATTTTAGCTTGTCTATAAATATGGTTTGGGCGTATGTTGATTGGAACGCTTTCTCCAAACTGCATACTTTCTCTTATTATATTGTCCACGTATTTCTCCGCGGATACTTTCGATAACTCTTCACCAATCTTTTTCCTCTCCTCTCCTCTAAGGCTCGTGCACATTCTTTCATGGTAAATACTATGCCGTGTATCAACTGTTTCAACCACTAAATCGATGCTTTCTCCATCCATTGGTTTTGTTTTGGCGTAGCCAGTCAGTTTATTGCCACATTTTTTACTGGCACAAAAACCAACAAATTTTAAATAATTATTAGGGGAGTCGCATATTTGAGAAAATTTAAATTTATATGCACAAGGCAGATTGTATCGTTTTCTTATAGCATTGTTTATAACACTTGTCCATATTCCTTTTCTTAAACTCTTTGGTACTTCTTGATTGGGTTTTATTTTTTGCCATTCCTCAGAAGTGAGCAAAAGATGGAATACTTCCAAATTTTCCCTTAAATCACCATCATCGATATATGAAGAATCCGATTTGTCGTTGGAGTTTTCAGAATCTGGGGAACAAAACCGTTTAGAACGGGTTTTAAGTTCAGGGACTTCAAATCCCTTCGATTTTAGGACTTGACTAAGGTGTCCATTTTTATTTCCCCTTACGTATCCGTAACATGTTTGGGGTTTCCAAACCCCTCCAAGGTCTTTGCTCATCTGAGCCCAAACGTCTTCAGACAAAGATGGGAGATCACTTGTTGTAAAGTGATTTATATGTTTTGAGATAACTCTCAATATCTCTTCATATTCAACGCTTGGTTTTCGACCCATCTTGTTTTCTAAAAAAATTTCTATGAAAAAATCATTGAAAAATAATTGTATTAGTCAATTGGCATATTTATTTGGCTTTACACTAGTAAATGAAGGATAAATACGACAAAATTAAAAACAGTTTGGACTTTGCATGTAATTGTTCCCACACATTTCACCTAATTTATTTTTAAGATCCATGTATTTGAATTCTTGTACATCAGAGTGAAAAAATGTGCATGGAACAAATCGACCGTTTCCCACTATTTTATCGTAAGCGACATTTTAAAAGAGAAACAAAATTCAATTAAAATTATTTATGATTTGTTTCCCATCCAGTAAAAAAACCTTAAAGTTCCCCATCGAATAACCTCTTTCTAATGAGATACTTTGAAACAAAGAACTTCGAGGTGAAGTGCTATTTTAGTTGAAAAAAAAAGACCAAAATGACATTGTTGGAAAACCAAAATAAATTCAATATCAATCTTATACTTTTGAATTCAAATGTAAACAAATGTACAAAAATTCGAATGAGATGCAGCCATATTACTCTTATTTAACACAGAGACAAACAAAAATCAATTGTTCATGAGTACGTAATTTACGTATAATATCTAATCGAAGAATAGGCCTATTCGTCCAACTTTTTCACGTTTTATCAAATTTTGCATATAATGTAGGTACAAATATAAATTCTTAGTATGTTATATATAAAGTTGTACTATTATTAAAACAATATTTTCAAGAACTTTTAGTATGTTATTTTAGATATAACAAATTAATAGGTACTAAGCGTTTAAACTTTTAAATGGTGCGTACCTGAATCTTCTTTTGAATATGTATTTGGTTTTCCAAACACCAAATATTAGTTTAATTAATAACTTTTATTAATTTTTTTTTAAATCACAGTTTTAGCAATTAAAATTGCTTTTGTAAACTTTCGTCTTTGCAAATAAACTTGAATTATTTATAAAAATTCAAAACACAACTTTCATCTGTCGATGCACAAGAAAAAGTAAATTGACTTGCAACAAATTTGAAAATATCCGCTTTAACATAGAGCCTTTGCGGTATATAGCAAAAAATTGTACTAGAACATGTACTTGCAGTGCTGTCCTAATAATTCATACTAGTGTTCTCTGTATATGAAAAACATAGTACTATAATGGTGGAAGTCGAATGGGGCGACATCTAAAAAGTGGGGGCAACCCTTACATGTGCTATTACAATTTTTTCAAAAGTGAGAAATGAGAATATAATTTTCAATTTTCGGTAATCCAAAGCAGAATATTTTTGGTAGTCATCCTGACTTCATGAAGACGACAAATAAAATAATGACGATAAAAATTTATTATTTTTCAATTATTTATTTGATTTATAAGACAACAACATGACCTACTTATTTGTATTTCATTTTTTTATTTAGAAATCCAAGCAATCTAGCAATATCAAGCAATGGAATCGTCTGATTTGCCAAAAACAATACATAAACAACAAAAGGAACAAAAAAAATGCCGATTGGAAAAGTAACTATGCATTTCACCCCTGAAGCACTTGGAAACTGCACAGGAGCAAACAAAACAAAATAGAATCGTCTATTCCAAAGCTATCAAATCTAATCAACAACCGAAATCACCATTTACTATTGGCCCTTCTTCAACAACTCCTAGACGAAATCGTTTTACAATGCGTTTTGGAGCAGCTATCAACAAAATGTTACATAAGAACAAACTTCAACAATCAAATATCCAATCTAAGCAGGAAACCATTAAAGAAAAAATAGCTGATAGAAAATTTAATGGTATACCAATGCATACAGCTGCGAGAGCTGCTGCAAGATCTGAGTAGGTTTAAGTCATTTGAAAGAGGCCTCAAAAAATATTTTTTTTTTAATTTTTATTTCCAGGTTATACAAAAGAATTGGTTGTGAAAAGTAAACAAGACTAAAAATAAATTATTAATACAAAAAATATACTTGCTACATAAAAACAATATTAACAAAAAAATTTGTGTTTTTTGTTTAGTTCTTAAAATCAAATTTAGCCAATTTAGCGGCTGTGGAAATTTTACTTGACGGCGAGGCGACCTTAGGTGAATCGTTTTGTGTCAAGCTTTCGTTTTGCTGGAATCACAGCTGCTGGTGATGCAGCTGCTTTGACTCCACCGAGTGTCTTAAATTGCTGCATTCCAATTTTCGTTAAATCTGAGGCTATTAAGCCTGGGTGTTCTTTTTGAATGCTAGCTTTTTTTTTGGTGAACCAAGTAAAGAAATTGGTACCAGGTGCAATCTGTAGAAATTAACATTTCATTAGGCATGGTTTTTGTTTGCTTTAAATTTCACAACTTACCTGATTCCTTGCGACATTTTCATCGCCCGCTACTTCTTGGCTATCTGGAATGACATCAGATTGACTATCAAAAACTGCTACATTTCCAGGATCTTTATGTTTTTGCTTAAGTGCTTTTAATTCGCCAAGTCGAGCTTTTTCTTCAAGTTGTGCTCTCATTTGAGATTGTCTTAATTCATAGTCAATAGACCGCTTGAACGGATTACGTTTTTGATTGCTAAGAACCATAGGTTTCTAAGATAGAAATGTAAAGTTATTTAAAATAACAAATAGGTAGGATTTTTGTATTTGAAACTTATTGGAACAAGTTTAGGAGTTATGTTTTGTGATGAATTTCTTGCAGCTTGTATGAGAAGTAAGCTGGCATTTAATGGACTATTTTGAATTATTCCCAGAGCATGTGATTCTATCTCACGTAATTCATGCTCACGTTCTTCTTCCTAAAAATATAGATATTTAAGTTTGAATTGTGTTTTTTTTTTTTGTCAACTAGAACAGCTATTTTTAAAGCTCTAACTAGTTATTCATTTGTACCATTTATGTGGCTTTAGATTTACAACTTCATTGAATCGAATATGGAAGTTTAAAAGAAAAAGAAGGAAGCACAAAAGTAAATAAGGTGCCCGCCATAAGTTTTGAATAACTCACCGTTTCCTGTAATTGTGGCATTAATTCACTCAATTTATCAGCCAAATGTATTCTACCCAATTTCGTTGCATATTTCACAGCTGGAGATGCAATCATTTCAATTAATTCCTTAGCTCGTGCTTCCATTTCAGCTTGGCAAGAAAATTAAAAATTATAGTTATATATTATATAAATATTTAAGATTCCAACGCGACATTTTTTATTTAACTCACAGCAAATAATTTAATAGCAGTTTCTTTAATATTTTTCTCAGCATTATCAACATTAAAGTTAGAAGATCTTATTAATAGCTCATCCAGACCTGACCTCTCAGATTCCAAGTCACAAACTGGCATTTGCATTGGCTGCATTGGCAATTCGGTCATCATGGGTCGTGGGTTGGTCATTGGATATGAACAACCACGACATAGAACCGCTTGGATAATCTGTGATCTCTCCGAGATATCAATAACAAAGAAATTGTTCGAAACACTCTGGCTCTGGAAGTTATACAAAAAAAAAAAAAACAGTGCAAATAACTGGAAAATTATTTGAAAGCAAAGATGGGGGCTTACATGTTTCATGGTATCACAAACAGGATACCAGCAATTGGTTTTCATTTTTGTCTTTGCCTATGTTCAAGATCACTCGGTGTGGAACTGGGCTGGAAGGGTGGTTGATGTTTGTAGGTCTTTCCCATTGGACGCTCAACACTAACCGAACGTTGTTGTCTAGCGCGTGAATCTCTTGAATCTCTAGATTCTTCGTCAGTCTGCAAACCATTTTTTCTCATTGCATCTTTTTTTAATTTTTCCAAGGAAATACAATTGTCGTCTTCTTCATCTTCGACATTTCCATTCTGGAATTCAACTTCAGAATCATTAGGTTAATCGAGAGTTGTTAGAGATCAAAAAACAAATAAATACTCACATCCATCGAGAGCATTGTCCACACTATTCTCTTCCATTGCAGCATCATCTAGAAAGTCATTGGAAGCCATTTCTCCGGACACAATTGTTCCTAGATGACCGGTTGAGTCACAGAACGCCACTTCTGTAGTATTGCATGGATTCCAGGCGAGAGCTGTGATGTCATGGCATTCACTATTCGAGGTCTTGCACTTTACAGTCTGCTTTCGGGTGAAATTCAACACAGATAGTTCTCCAATTCGAGTACCAGCTGCAATAAACTGGGCATCAGCTGAGAATTCACAGCAACTGTATTCGGAGGTAATGTTTTCATCTGTTAGTGTGAACTGGGTTTCCCACGTGCTAGTGTTTTGTATTATCACTTCTTTGCCTCTGACATAGGCCAGGCAGCTGTCAGTTGTTGGTTCAAATGAGGGAGTTCCTTAAAGCCACATTGTATTTTAGTAAAACACATCATAGTTTACATTATAACATGCTAAATTTACCGAAGCATTTCACATTTAGCGAATGTCTTGAGTTCAGAAAGTCCAGAAATTGTCTTGATTTCCTTCTTTTCGGTCAAAAACAATTCACCAAAACAATTGGACGAAGGATCATCATCATCGATACCTTTTCATTTATGAATGTCAACATCAGATCCACAAATTATGATGTACCTTTAAATATTTCCATCATATTAGAATTTGAATCTTAAGAGGAATTAGGAGCCCCGAATACTTACTCTCCATTTTCGTTGTATGTAAGGCTTGTGTGACCATTTGTATGGGCATAACGCTCAGAACTTCTTTGAAATGCCATTTTTTATAAATTAATTTAATATTTATCAATTATTTGTTAAGAATTTTAAAATTGTTATGCCCGTATAGTATATTGTAAAAGAAATGAAATTTTTTTTTGTTGATGTTTTCCTATTTTACAACGAGTTCATTGTGAATACGTCATTTTGTTTAAGTAATGGGGTTTTCCATGGGCAAAATAAATCAATTTATTTTTGATCCAGATCAGTCAAAAATCAAATTTCCCCTCTTTTTGCATTCCATGGGGCAAAATAAATTGATTTATTTTTGATCTAAGATCAAATCTGCAGATCTGGATTTTTCGGCAGATTTACCCCTCTTTGCACTAATACTAATACAACTTTCAGCTGTTAGCTTGACAGATACAAGTTTTTGTAATTTGTTTTGGTTTTGTATAGTTTTGGTTTTGTTTGAGTTTTCATCTATTAAACAAATAAATTTTACAAAAAAATGGAAGCAATTTTAAATGAATTGGTAGATTCATCAACTTCATCTTCTTCTGAAAAAGAATCAAGCGGTGAAGATTTTTTGATGTGATGAAAATTCTATTTCAAAAAGAAAACAAAAATCAGGTTCCAGATTTTGTAAACGATGTTGTAAATAAATATTCGTTTACATGTACACGAAGTTCCACCAATACAATGACAAAAAAAAATCAATTCCAATTGTATTCCATGGGCCACGAAAAAAAATCAATTTTTTGATCGAAATCTGGATTACCCATGGAAAACCCCATAAATCAAAAATAAATCAATTTATTTTGTCCCATAGAATGCAAAAACAGGGGAAATCTGATTTTTGACTGATCTGGATCAAAAATAAATTGATTTATTTTGCCCATGGAAAACCCCATTATTTTCAAATATAAAAAACTTACCACTTTTTTTCAACTACGTTTTTGATTGGTTTTTCATAAAAACTTATTCCAGAAAATAAAAAGGAAACAAAATATTGTATTTTCGAAAATACACAGCCAAAATTTTTTCAAAACTCTAGGAACACTTTTCGAGAAAATTTAAAATTTTTAAAAACGGTTTTTATAACGTGCGGAAGGTACCGTTATGCTTGAAAATAAAAATAATTTTTTTCTTTAATCAATTTAAATAATTAATAATTTTCAGTAGTTTTTGTTCTTTAACCGCCGTATACTTATCAGGCGACTTTCACGAATTTCAAAATTTTTGGTGTCCAAAAGGAATAGTAAGAAAACAGCTTTAGGCCGTCATTATGAATAGCGAATCGAACGTTCGACTCCAAGCGAACGTTTTTGAAATTATTTATTTTGCGACCCACATTATTATGTTCACCATGAAACAACAAAGTTCACAGCAAAAATGAGATTTGCTCGCGAACGTGTCCGTACACGGCGAACATTGAAGCCAACGAACACGAGAAAATCGAAATGTTTCTCCAACAACGAGCCGTTCGCGAACTAACCCCTACACAACGAACTTATAGCGAGCACGAGCATGTTCGTCCTTTGGGTCCACCTTAATGACAGCTAAAAATTGGGACAAATATAGGTTTACATAGGTTAGTTTTGACGTCTGTCTGTCAAATTTAACCACGTTACGTTACGAAATCCTTACTTATTAATTGTTTATAGAACTGTCAAATTGTTTATATATTGTTAATTACTGACTAAACAAGGGTTTTCCAAATTCTTAAAATGGTTTTCCAAATTTACTGAAGCCATTCCCGATCGATTGATACCAAAAAAGTCCACTTTTGTTTCCATGCTTGCTAACTATACGCCAAAACTTTAATTGTTAATAACTAATTAACCACGGTTTTCCAAATTCTAAAAATGGTTTTCCAAATTTTTCCAAATGTTTTCCAAACTCTGGACACCAAAAATTTTGAAATTCGTGAAAGTCGCTTGCTAAGTATACGGCGGTCCAAAGTGCCTGTAGGTCGACAAGTTGCCATAGTAGACTATGGTAACCCCAACAGGAAACTGACGGAAGATCAATGGCAACTACTAGAACTACGGATCCTTGAGGAGGTCAACGAGGCTATCGTCAAGAGTCAGCCACCGCCGCTCTTCGGGACCCTCAGTACCTTTCAAGGGTTCAAAATGCTGTCATGCGAGGACGACAAAACCCTTTCATGGCTGCAAGATTTTGTGGGGAAGGCTGATGCCCCCTGGCCTAATGCTGATCTTCGCCTCCTGGGGAAGGAAGAAATCGGCAAACTGTCCAGGCCCAGAGCCAAGCTCATAATGAGAGGACCGCTCATACCGAGAGACCGTGTCGAACGATATCTCAGGTCACTCAACACTGACCAGCTTAGTCAAGACTGGGAAGTGGCAGAGATGGGTGAAAAAACAAAAGATGGCACAGAAGTGGTAGTGATCCTAAATCACAAATCAATACCACTTCTACGGAAAATTGATTTCAAGGTACGCGTCGGAACAAACCGATGTAAACTCCGGCTGGTAGCTACCAAGAAAAAGGTAATGGAGGGGGAGAAAGTTTTCTAATAAATCATGAAAATAACACAAATAAATCTCCACCACAGTAAAGCCGCCAGTGCCAATCTAGTCTGCCTCATGGAGAGCAGACTAATAGACATTGCCCTAATTCAAGAACCCTGGACCGCAGGTGGCAGAATAAAGGGCCTACACTTAAAAGAACTCACGCTGTATAAAACCACAAATGTAGGTATTAACAGTAGTTGTAGAGCATGTATTGTAGCTAGAAAACAGATTGATCTCTTTCTTCTATCCAGATACAGTAATTCAGACCAGACGACCGTCAAATTAGAGCGAGCGGGACTCCCACCACTTATCATAGCATCGTGCTATATGCCAGGTGATGCAACGGTAGGACCACCGGCAGATATCACAAGGGAGCTAATCCAATGTGCCACACTGGCTAAATGGGATGTCGTTGTGGGCTGTGATGCCAACGCGCACCATTTACAGTGGGGAAGCACTGATATCAACGATAGGGGTGAGTTACTTTTGGAATTCTTTATAGAAAACAATATTTTAGTAGCTAATAGGGGTTACGAACCCACCTTTGTCACTAAAAATCGTAGAGAAGTACTCGATGTTACTTTTTCAAGCAACTCGGATACTGTATTAATAGACCAGTGGAGGGTATTAAAAGATGAGTCTTTTTCTGACCATAAACTCATAGAGTTCATAATACCCGACACTCCAGACACTAGTAAACCTTTTAGGAATATAAGAAGAACCAACTGGGATATTTTTAATGGGATATTATAGACCGAAATAGCAAAGTTGAACACAAATGCGATGTTAGAACCTGAGTTCATAGATGAAGCAAATGATAGCCTCACTAGAATTCTCGGTAACGCATTAGAAAAAGGGTGCCCACTGAAACCCTGTGGGAAAAGTAAAAAGAAACCACCCTGGTGGACAAGTGAACTAGGCAATATTAGGAAGGAAACAAGGAGACTTTTCAATGTTGCCAAGCGCACTAGAACAGACAGTGATTGGGAAAATTATAAATCCAGTCAAAGAAACTTCAAAATTGAAACACAGAGAGCTAAACGCAGCTCCTGGAGAAACTTCTGCAGTCAAGTTGAATGCACAACTGAATCAGCAAGACTCAGAAAAATACTCGCCAAGGCACCAACTGTTCTAGGCTCCCTTAAGGAACCGAATGGACGCTGGACCGAATCGTGCAGTGAAACACTAGAACTCCTAGTAAAAGCTCACTTTCCGGATTGTATCTCAAATGGTAATAGAAACACACAAGTAACGCTCACAACAGAAAACACAATACCTACTGATCTGATTACGGAGGAGAAAGTCAAATAGGCTATAAACTCATTTTCACCGTACAAATCACCAGGGGTAGACGGTGTTTTCCCTCTGATGTTACAAAAATGTGCAGATCATATAATCCCACACCTAATTAACATATTCATCAGCAGTCTAAAATGGGGATATGTGCCTAAGGCGTGGAGGGAAGTCAAAGTAGTCTTTATTCCAAAAGCTGGAAAGCCAAGTCACACAGGTGTTAAAGACTTCCGACCTATCAGTCTCACGTCTTTTCTCCTGAAAACTCTGGAAAGACTAATAGACATATTTATACGCAACACACTGAGCCCGGAAGTTTTATCTCCAGCTCAGCATGCATATACAAAAGGAAAAAGTGTGGAGACAGCACTACACAGCGTGGTCAGCACTATTGAGAAAACACTCAAAGACAAAGAATACACCCTGGCCGCTTTTCTGGACATTGAAGGTGCCTTCAATAATGTTCAAAACGAAGCGGTGGAAGAAGCGCTTGTTAATCTTAATGTGGATAACGTCATTATCAGATGGATAATGCACATGTTAAAGAATAGACATATCAATTCAGAGTTAAAAGGAGTTCAGATCAAAGTATCTACTTCGAGGGGTACCCCACAAGGGGGGATCCTCTCCCCGCTTCTCTGGATACTCGTCATGAATACAGTCCTTATGAGACTAAAGAACAGTGGTGTTAAAGCTATTGCTTATGCAGATGACTTAGCACTACTAGCGACAGGAAAATTCCTATCTACTATAAGCGAGCAGATAGAAAATGCCCTATCAGTAGTGAGAAATTGGACCAGCAAATGCGGCTTAGCAGTAAACCCGCAAAAAACAGAATTGGTCCTTTTTACAAACAAAAGAAAATTACCACCTTTCAAGATTCCCTGTATTGAAGGGATCCAGCTCAAACTCTCCGATCATGCAAAATATCTTGGTGTGATCTTGGACAAGAAATTGAACTGGGGTCTCAATATTAAAGAAAGAACTAACAAGGCCATGTTTGCGTTCTACTCCTGCAATAGAATTTTTGGCAAAACCTGGGGCCTTAACCCAAGAATTATAAATTGGATGTACACGTCCATAGTCAGACCCGTACTGACATATGGTAACGTAGTCTGGTGGAATGCATTAGACAAAGTTACCAACCTTAAAACCATGACCAGGGTACAAAGAATGGCATGTACTGGAATCACAGGGGCTATGAGAACCACACCCACTGCGGGCCTGGAAGCTATTCTCAATCTAAAACCCCTTGATCTCTTTGTACAAGAATCAGCGGCCAGAAGCGCACTTCGTCTTAGCCAAAACTCCAGTTGGAAATCAAGTGCCATTGGACACGCACAGATTCTACAGAAATACACGGGCAACAATGTAGACACTGACTACATAATACCCCGATTAGACTTTGACAAACCATTCACAACCTTCTTTCCTAGTAGGGATGAATGGCTAACCAACGAACCACTAACCTACAAACCGACGGTTGCAGTTTACACTGACGGCTCCAAGATGGATACTGGTGTTGGTGCAGGTTTCGTTTCAGAAGCCCTTGGACTAGCTAGCTCATTCAGACTACCAAATTACAGCAGTGTCTTCCAAGCTGAGGTCCTGGCAGTGACAAGAGCTGCAAATCGAATATCAATGTTGGCAATACCACGAGCTGATATTACCTTTTTCATTGACAGCCAAGCAGCCATAAAAGCAATTTCTGCCATTATAGTAAAATCGAAGCTTGTAGCTTGCTGTCGCGAAGAGCTTAAGGTTCTTAGCACGCAGCATAACATAAGGCTCTGTTGGGTTCCTGGTCATACAGGTGTCCCAGGAAACGAAAGCGCTGATGAATTGGCAAGAGTAGGATCAACACTTGATCTTAGTCAAGCGGACCCAACTGTGCAGATCCCACCCTGCAACCTAATACAGGCAATCGAGAGTAAAATTCTATCTTTGACAAACAAAAGATGGAGCTCCCTTGATACCTGTGTCACAACGAGAAAACTCTGGCCTAACTTCAGTAAACAAAGGACAGATAGTATTAACCGACTAAGCAAAAAATCTCTCTCTCTTCTCGTGAGTATTACCACAGGGCACAACCAACTGGGTTACCATAGGAAGAAGATGAAGCTCAGTATGGATGACTTATGCAGAGGATGCGGTGATGAGGATACACATGAGGACACTACTCATTTCCTTTGCCACTGTCCTGCGCTTTGTCATCTGAGAAACAGGTTCCTCGGGAAACACTTTTTCAATGACTTGGAAGAACTCTCCGCTATTCCAAGTAAAAGCCTGCTAGATTTCACTAAAGCCACAAAATGGCTTGAAAACTAAGCAATTACAACCCTATGTACATACACCAACCAACGGTCTACCTAATCCATCCACCAGACGTTGCATGGGGCCATAGCCCCTACGGGCCTGGAGGAGGACAGATATCCGCTGTGTGGATAAACGAGGAAGACACGCCCAGGAAACTAATCTTGGCATTTTAACCTCTCCTGTCCAGGTGTGGCATAGTTTAAAGGATAGGCAAAACGATACAGACACGCCAACCACCGGTTTATATATCACCTAACGTCGTCCTTGAGTTGCAAAGATTCGAACGCAAAATCATAAGAAACTGCATTTCTAAAAGACGGAAATCATATGGTAAATGGTATAGTAATAAAACATTATATGAAGACTCTGGAATCGTCCCCCTTCTTGACAATCTTACCTCGCTTTTAAAAAAAAGAATTTATGCCTTACAACATCACGACAACCCTATTCTCCAGAACATCTTTGAGGAAAACATTGGTTGCCCTATAAACGAACGTTATTACTTATCCCCAATCAGCATTCTCAATGGGAATTCCGTCTCAGACTTTCAAATACAAGATGAAGACAACCTGCTTACTTGCCCGTTCTATAAAAAATGTTCTCCTAATACTTACAGAGGTTAAATAAAGCTACTGTCATTGCTAAATTAAATTAAAACAAAACAAAAGTAAAGGAAAAAAATATGTTACTAAGATATTAATAAATATCAAAAAAAAGATATAAAACAAAAAAAAATATATATACAAGACAAACTTTCCTCCCTATTGGGGGGAAAAAAAATGTGTAAATAATTACCTGAAAGTCCATTAGCCTTATTTTATTCATTCTTCTGTGCCTTAAATGTAAACAAATAAAGACTTATTGCCCGTAATGTCAGCTGTGAATTAATTTAAGCATTAAGTAGATTTAATAATTATTATAAATTAACAAATTACTGACAAGTCTATCTAAACCAGCTGTCCATATATTTTCATTCTAAATTAATCATTTAAGCTAAGTATCTATGAATTTAACTTACAAACGAAATGTATCAATCTATCTATGTTTAAGAAACACCTACATATATGTATGTACATAGAATATAACATGTAAGAGCTCTACTTTTGTATGTGTACGTGATTGAAACAAATAAACTCAATGTATTGTCAAAAATTAATACTCGGGTATACACCCTTCTTACTCGCACACATCATCATCATCAACCGGGGTCCGGTCCTGGCCTCCTTCAACAAGTCTCTCCACCTATCCCGGTCTTGAGCCAACGCCATCCAGTTGCGCACCCCAAGGCTTCTGGCGTCCTGGTCTACGTCATCTCTCCAGCGCAAGCATGGTCTACCACGCTGCCGTCTACCATAGAATGTACCACAAAAGACTTTCCGAGCAGGTTCCTCTTCACTCATGCGAGCTAGGTGCCCTGCCCACCGGAGTCTACCGAGCTTAATTTTTGTCACTATGTCTGCTTCAAGGTAGATTGCGTACAATTCATGATTGTACCGTCTCCGGAATCGTCCTTCCTCACATATGGTGCCAACAATTCTCCTTAAGACTTTTCTCTCGAACGCGGCTAAGAGGTCGGAGTGTCTTTTGCTAAGCACCCAAGTCTCGGATCCATACGTGAGTACTGGCAGGACCATGGTTGTGTACAGCAGCAGTTTTGAAGTTATGGTGAGATTTCTGGATTTGGAATTGAGCAGCCGCCCGCGTATTTCTTCTTCTAAATTATTATCATCTGCTACTGTTGACCCAAGGTATTTGAAGGATTGCACCACTTCAAATTCGTGCTCCCCTACCTTAATTGTTTGACCAACTGTTCTTCTCGCATTCGACGCCACCATGTACTTTGTTTTACCTTCACTAATGTGCAGCCCCAGATTCTGTGCCGCCTGCTCGATCTGGATGAAGGAATCGTGTACAGCTTGTTCGGTCCTTCCGATGATGTCAATGTGGTCTGCGTAACGTAAGCCAGTATCTGGCTGGAGCTGGATGGTCCCTCTTGTTGCCGTGCCAGAGTCACGGATTGCTTTCTCCAACGCCAGGTTGAAGAGGAGGCAGGCCAAACCATCCCCTTGTTGGAGTCCATTAAAGATGTTGATTGGTCTGAATAGCAATCCGGCTATTTTTACTTGGCTTGTTACGTTGGTCATGGTCAACCTACAAAGTCGTGTCAATTTATTTGGGATGCCGAATTCTCTCATGGCTTTGTAAAGTTCTACCCTGGCTATGCTATCATAGGCGGCCTTGAAGTCTATAAACAGATGGTATGTTGGGATGTTAAATTCTAGACATTTTTCCATCGCCTGCCTAAGGGTAAAGATCTGATCAGTTGTTGATTTGACTGGAATGAAACCACATTGATATTGGCCGATTATGGTTTTAGCGTATGGGGCTATCCGTTCTTGTAGGATAGAGGAGAGTATCTTATAGGCGGTACTCAACAACGTGATACCTCTATAATTGCTGCACATTGTGACATCTCCTTTCTTATGTATGGGGCAAATTATACCTTTTCGGCATTCTCCTGGCATTTCTTCTTGCTCCCATACGTGCACTAGAATATCATGAATTGCTTGGCGTAAGGCTGGCCCGCCGTGGTGGAATAGTTTGGCTGGTATGCCATAGGCTCCCGGGGCTTTTTTTTCTTAAGCCGTGCTATAGCCTTCTCAACCTCTTCTATGCTTGGTGGCGGTAACATAGGGTATTCTTCTTGAAGTAGTGGAGCCTCTACTTCTGCAGTGAGCTGACCATTTAGCAATTCATTAAAGTACACTTCCCATCGCTCCAGTATGCTTTGGGGATCGGTGATCAGATTTCCCTCTCCGTCCTTGCAGTAAGTGCAGCGTGGTGTGTACTGCGTCATGTTTCGGACGGATTGGTAGAACTTCCGCGCCTGGTGCGGACCTCGCTCTCGGCTTCTTTCTAACTCACAGATGTATATAAACCAGTGTAATTGAAAAAACTCAATAAAGTTTTACTACTACTACTACTACTAGTCCAATCTGACATTTAGTATTTTTTTCACCACTTGCATGTATACATCGATAGGAAAATTGAGAGAGTTTCCTCTCACTCACCTCATATAAAATGTGATGGTCTTAGAGGTAACCTCCCTTACCGGTCGGTTCTCTAGGTAAGTAATTATTCTATGGCGTGAACCCTGAATTGGAGATACATTTTTTTTCGATTTGACGTTCAATGTACCTATTTCCCATAAGAAAAAACCAAAAAAGGGTTCGAAAAACATTAATTTTACTAATAGAATTCATATGAACGGCTATAAATATTATGATTGTAAAAGCATAATAAAATGTGTTTATTTCCAAATCAGGTGAAAAATATATAAAAAAAATAAATAAGCCTGCGTAATTTGCCCTCTAAAACTTTAAACAAATCGTATGTTTTTTTTATTTTTACATTTTTTTGATTGTGTCTTTATTTATTTATATTGCTTATCACACTAATTATTATTGTTTATCATGAATATGTGTTTTGGTTATTAACTATGGTTGAGAATCAGTCACAAAGTTAACAATTCAATCGAACCAAGTATTTGTTGTTGTTCCCATAGAGAAAAAACTTACCTAGAGAACCGACCGGTACCCCTCTTGCTTCTTAAACCCGCAAATTTTATTTGAAGTTTTGCTCCTATCGGTGTGTACATGTAAGTTGTGAAAAAAACTAAATGTCAGATTGGACTAGCAAAACAACTAATGGACTTTTTGTTATTTGTCAAAAATGATAGACTTACTGAGGTTTGTATTTTGGTCATCTTACTTTAATATTTTTGCAAATTGTTTTTATTAATTTATTATTCAACCAATTCAACAGGTACATCAACAAAAAAATATCAAATTCAACAACAACAGCAACAAGAGCAAACATCTCACTCCAATTACCAAAAAAAGCAGCAGCAGTAACAGCATGTTGTTACGATAGGGCCGAGCGTTTCTGCAGGAAATACACCAGATTCCTAGCCAGCTTTATCGGCTGCTGGTTCGGAGGTACCGAGTCCATTTGGCGACCGAAAATCAAATGTGATAAAGAATACAACCCAAGAGACCCAAGTAAGTTTGATTATTTTCATATTCTCGCATTTGATAATGTTTTAAATCACATACATATTTCTCTTTCTTAGCAAATAATTCCACCAAAAGTTTTTTTTTTTAATTTAAAATTGTTTTTGAGCGACGTGAAATCGAATAATAAGTAATAAAATATTGTTAGTCGAAAAACCAACCTTATCGATCGGCATTGGCTGCACACGCATTAAATACCGATCACATAAGTGTTGACATCAATAATGTTCAACTTGTTAAAGAAGTAAGAGATGATCGAAAACTCGATGCATATGAGAGTTTCTATATACAACAAGATCGTAACTCCATGAACTTAGACAACGGGAATATAGAGTCGATCTTGTTCTCTCATCTAATATAAAATCAAACACCACCCACAACAAAGCACATCAAAGCACACACTTTTACTTTTCAATTTAGTCGTGATGCTGAGGATGGAATGATAACATTCCGAAATGCATACAAGGTACTCCTTTTAACTCGGTTTTTTATTTTATTTTATTTATATGTTGTAAACAATCGTGTTGAAAGTTAAAAAAATTTGTGAAATCAATAAGGTGTTTTGTTTTTCGACTAACAATATTTTATTACCCACCAAAAGTTGTCCAATTCAATCCGAAACTTGATCCTGTAACATCACTTTCGCAATATTGTGTTGTAAGGCGGTGTGCGCAACCGCCTTACACTTTCTTCAAATCGAAATTCTCCAAGTTTTTCCACATGTCCATGAAAGTATTTACTCTACCTATTCCAATGAGTATACAAACGAAAATTTGACTAAATTCTCTTGTGTCAGTATGCCGAAGAGTATTGGAATCTTTACATTACTCATTGTGTTACGACAACTGAAATTTGGGCTCGTCTTTTTGGCAAGGAATACAGCGAAGAGTTTGATAATCTCATGAATGAAATCGATTTGCACTGATACGCCTCCAGTTTCCACTAAAGTTCAAACTTCAGTGGAAGTCGCGAAAAATGTGTCTGGAGCAGCAGTAGGAGTTACTGGATGTTGCCGGCAAGGTTGGGTGTGCAACGATGGCGATATGACGTTTTTAAGCACCACATATTAAAAATCAAGGAGCAAATATACTCTCAGTGGGTTTTGGTTTGAGCGAAGAAGATGCACAAGATAAAGTTTGTAAATTTATATAAACTAAAGAGCGATTCTAAATCGTTGTTTTATTTTTAGATGCAAGGAGCATTTACTATTGTTGCTGGAGCAGTTGAAATCTTTGGTACAGTTTTTAATGGACTTGAAGAATCAGCAAACAATGACAAATATATGCAACTCAACGGACAACGAAGACGAACTGCTGGCTTCTAGCCAGGAGACAATGACGGGAAGCTTTCTCAGCACAGATGCCTGTGTTGAAGAAATGTCTTCCAAACCCTCAGGGAGCATAGCTAGTACCAGCCATAGTACTCCTGTGCTCCCTAAATCGACCAATACCAACAAGCCATCGGGTAGCAATGCCAGCCATAGCATTGCGACCCGTGGTAAGAAGAAATCTTCAGGCGTTCTTCGAAAAAATCAGTTCCTAAGGGCCTCACATATTCTTGGCAAGATTGCTAAGAATGAGGCCGAGGGAACTATTCAGGAGAGGGACGCCGAAGACAAAATCAAGTACCAGAAGATTGTTGAAGAATACAATAATCTTCTGGGAAACAAAGATAAGGCCGTCAAAAGAAACAGGTCTCAAGAGGAGACCTTGCCTTCTAAAAAGAAGAGCAAAACTGACGGCAAAAATATGAAAGAGAAAGCCAAATCTTCGGGAGCGGCGCAACCGCCTACTCTGAGCGAGGTTGTCAGGGATGACCTACAGGTAGCGGTTGTAGATGAGCTTTCCACCAATAGCAAAGGTTTGCTATCGGTGTGGAGCTCTATCGAGGCTAAGCTCTCTGAGATGGTTTTCCTGTATACTCTGACCGCAAGTGAGGGTCCCTATCCTAGTTTCGACTCAGGCGAAATGCTCAGGGGGTACAGGGTTATCAAATGCGATAATGTGTTTTCAAGGGATTTCCTTAGAGAAAGCATTGCTAAGGTCAGCAATGACTGGGAGGGCATGAAGCTCAAGCTCATCCCAGCTAAGGATATCCCTAGACAACCAAAAGCTCGCATTTGGTTGCCTCTCATGGGCATCAAACCTAGCGGACAGGAGCTGATCCGCTGTCTTCAGAGGTTGAACCCACTGGTCCCCATGCATGACTGGGTCGTCATTAAGGTGGAGGAACCGCAAAAGACCAGTGCTTCATACCTTCTGAGGATTAGCGAGGAAAGCATTGGGGCTCTCATAAAAACCGATTTTAAATTGCGTTTTGGCATCAGGCATGCCAAAATTAAAATCCTACGGAATCAGGAACCAGATGCCGATAAAGTAGATGATGGCGCTGAGGTCAGCGCCGCTGTCGACGAATCGGTGGTTCCTGACGCAGCAGGAAGTCCGAAGAATTAAAAACGCGCTGAAGGTCGTCCAGATTAATCTGAAGCACTCTAAATGTGCTTCAGATAATCTAAGAATTTTCCTAAGTGAGGAAAATATAGACATCGGCGTCATCCAAGAACCCTGGGTTAATGGCCTCAAAGTGAGGGGCCTTCAAGATAATCAATACGACCTTTTTTATAAACCAGTAGCCCCTGAACAAGGTAATCCTAGAACTTGTATCTTAGCTAAAAAACACTTAAAAGCTTTTTTGTGTCCAAATTTTAGCACTCCCGATTTGACAGTTGTCAGGCTGGAAGACAAAGAAACAAATGGACTACTGGTGGCTTCTGGCTACTGCGACCACAACAGAGAATCACCGCCTGAGGAGGTGAAGACCCTGCTGGAGGCAGCAAAGCAGCAAAAAACGAGCCTCCTGATTGGATGTGATGCGAACGCACGACATTCACTCTGGGGTAGCTCTGAAATCAACGAACGAGGTGAGTCTCTTTTTGATTTTATTATTGATAACAACCTTATTGTTTGTAACAGAGGTGATACACCCACCTTCGTCTTTCCAAGTTCGGAAAATTACGACGGCTGGGAAGATGTACTCGATATCACTGTTACAAACAACTGTAATTTGGTGGTGGAAAATTGGAGAGTATCCTCTGCAAATTCCTTTTCGGATCACAGGTGGATCCTCTTTAACATAGGTTTCAAGGTAGAAACCCCTCCCCCTTATAGAAACCCTAAAAGAACTGACTGGAAGAAATTTAGTCAGATTACTAAATCTAAACTGGGCAAATTACCAATTAGTAAAGTAGAAACTGTGGAAGTTCTCGAGTCTAGGGTAGAGACCTTCGAGGCAGCCGTTAAAACTGCCTTCAGGGTCTCTTGTCCAATTAAATATAGCCGCAAAAAATTCCCTCCCTGGTGGAACGAAGATCTTTCGGCACTAAGAAAAATGACCAGAAGGATCTTCAATATCTGTCAGAAGGAGAAATTCTTTCAACCTTACAAAGACTGTCTCAGAGAGTATAAGCGAGCCATAGCATCGTCCAAAAAACTTTGTTGGAGAGAATACTGTCACTCCATAGAAGACATTAAGGATTCTGCCAGATTAAGTAAAGTTTTGTCAAAGGAACATTGCAATCCCTCGTTCCTTAAGAAATCTGATGGTCTCTGGACAGCCTCTCCTGCTGAGTCCTTGGAAGTGCTAATGGCATCACATTTTCCGGGTTGCGAGAACAGCAACCCCGCAACTCTGAGTACTATAAACACCGACCCAGCTCAGGAAGAGCTAATCAATTCCGTTATAACAAGAGATAGTATTTCATGGGCCATAAATACTTTCTCTCCTTACAAATCACCAGGCCTTGACGGCATAATACCAATTATGCTGCAGAAACTGCAAGACATAGCAGTGCCCTGGCTTGAAATAATCTTCAAGGGTTGCCTCTATCTCAATCATGTACCTGAGACGTGGAGACATGTTAAAGTGGTCTTTATTCCGAAAGTAGGTAGGAGAGGTCATGAATCCGCGAAGGACTTCAGACCTATCAGCTTAACATCTTTTGTTTTAAAGACACTAGAGCGCATCCTTGATACTCACATTAGAGTTCTACTAGAAGTCTGTCCTCTTGATGTATCCCAGCATGCTTACCTCAAAGGTAAGTCTACGGAGACTCTCCTGCATGAGGTTGTGCGTACAATCGAGAAGACAATTAACTACAAAGAATATACCCTTGCAACCTTCCTAGACGTGGAAGGTGCTTTCAATAACGTCCTAACTGAATCTATTCGTGATTCACTAGCTCACTTCGGCGTAGATGGTTTCATATCAGAATGGATCATTTCTATGCTAAGTGACAGGAAGATTCACGCTTCGTTAGGAAACACTACTACTACTAAATCTGTTAGTAGAGGAACACCCCAAGGTGGTGTTCTTTCCCCTCTCCTGTGGCTGTTAGTCATGGACAAAATTCTCGTAAAGCTACGAAGTAGCGGTGTTAAAGCAGTAGCGTATGCTGATGATTTGGTTTTATTGGTCTCAGGAAAGTATACCACAGTGATTAGTGAAATCACTGAGGTTGCTCTGAAAAAAGTTAGCAACTGGGCTACAAGAAGTGGACTGGGTGTTAACCAGAGTAAAACGGAACTGATGCTTTTTACTACCAAAACTAAAATACCTACTTTCACCCCACCTCGACTTAACGGCCAAACTCTATCTTTATCTTCTAAAGCCAAATACCTTGGAGTCATTCTTGACCCCAAACTGAACTGGAAGGTAAATATAGAAGAACGGGTCAAGAAAGCATGCATCGCTTTCTATGCCTGTAGAAAAACATTTGGTAAAAAGTGGGGCCTCCAATCTAAGATGATTCTTTGGACGTACACTGCTGTAGTTCGACCAATTTTGTCATATGGATCGATTGTGTGGTGGCCTGCACTTACCAAACAATATAACATAAATAAACTTAAGAAGGTTCAAAGAACGGCTAGCGTTGGCACTACTGGAGCCCTTCGATCCTGCCCAACAGATGCCCTCAGCGTTATCCTGCACCTTCTACCACTCGACCTGCACATAAAATACCTAGCGGCATGCAGTGCTGTAAGACTAAAAGAATCTAACTGTTGGTCTTCCAAGCCTTACGGCCATGGATGTGTCACAAAATTGATTCCTCCGGATATTTTTCTAGCTAACACCGACTACTGTGTACCTCCTCTCGGACAAATCGGAGATTTGAAGGCCATTTTTCCTACTAGAGATGATTGGAAAGACGACAGTGTGACGAAAAATTTCGACACAACAATCTTCACCGATGGGTCTAAGATGGAGTGCGGTGTTGGTTCAGGTATTTTTTCCGAGACCCTTAACATCTCCAAGTCTTTCAGACTACCAGACTTTGCAAGTGTATTTCAAGCTGAACTACTAGCAATCAGAGAAGCATGCAAACTGCTCAAATTAAACCAAAATCATACCAGAAATATAGCAATCTGCTCTGACAGTCAGGCGGCCATTAAGGCCATCAAATCATCCGCTTCTACTTCATTACTTGTCCAGCAATGTCGGGGCGAACTATCGAGTCTGAACACTAACCTCCGAGTCACTCTCATTTGGGTTCCAGGTCATAGTGACATAGAGGGAAATGAACGGGCTGACGAGTTGGCTCGACAAGGCTCGGCCCTTCATAGCTCATTAGCGGTCAATGTTAACATCCCTCTTGGTGCTGTGAAGAAACAAATCTTTTCGATTTTTCTCAACGAATCCAACCGCCGGTGGAACAATCTCACAAACTGTGCCCTATCAAGAAAGATATGGCCAACCTACAACAACACACGTTCTAACGATCTTTTATGCAGACCCAGGCATGATATAGCCAGGATCATAGCAATCTGCACGGGGCACTGGCCCATAGGAGAGCATGCAAGAAAGCTGGGAATCCCCTACAACCCTCATTGTCGTAGCTGTGGAGACCCACAAGAGAAAGAAACTGTGGTTCACTTTCTCTGCAATTGCCCCGCTTTAGCCTATTTTAGATTAACTTCCTTCGGGAAAGCATTCCTCGATGACCCAAGTGAGCTTTCTGAGAAGAAAATCAAAGATATGATTATCTTTCTGAATGCGACGAAATGGCTTTAACAATGATTTGTTAAAGTCTATAAAAACCACATCATTCCGTTTTAAATCCTTATTAGATTGACACGAGTTAATGGTATCAAAACGGCGCTCTCCAGCGCTAATTGAGTCGCAAGGCCAGAGCTAGCGACGACCATCTCTATCTATCTATCTAAGAATCAGCAAAAATTCTAGGTACAAATTTAAGCAACAATTCTGTTAAAACTATTGAACACAAGTAAAGCAATCATTATTAAATTACAATGTATATTTAAAATGTTTGATTTTTGGATTTTTATTCAGATACGGACCATCGGCGGGACAAGTTGGCTCTGGAACTTTTGATACTCTTGGTAATGCGTTTACTGTTAGCCAGAATGTGAAATACATCACTCCTAAAGGAATCGCAAGACGAGTTGCAAAAAGCACTGGTAAAGGAGTTTTTGAAATATATAAAAATTGACAGCGTCCAGAATCGTATTATGTACCAGCTGGAGTTTTGTATCCAGATTTGAGTGAATTAAAGGAACAGTATTCTATTGTCAAATCGTTAAATAATTAAATACATAAATGGTCAGCTCAATTAACAAAGAACATTTATTTCGTATATATTTAAAAAGACTAATAATATTTTCAGAAAAAAGATTATAAACAACAAATTCTAAGTTAACTCAAAAACTTAAATATAAACAAGTTGTTAAGCTGGTTACATAAATAATTAAAAATCAATATATTCAAAAAAGTAGATTCTCATAATATTGATATTATAAAACAAATGTATGCATTTGTATCTCATATCAGCCCTATATGCGTGGTATCTCTTCAAAAAATAAGATTTATCGAGACGACATTGATAAGAAACTAAAAAATAAATCAAATACCACTAATCAATTGATTTATGTTTTATTTATTTCGAATTGCGAGTGATTAGCGCATGATTATTTTTAGAGGATGCAAAAAAAACAAATAAACATTTCATAACTATGGCTATGGGATCAATTGAATAAAACTGTATTGGGATCTTCATTATCCATTTGCTTAACATGCCGAAGTACATCTTTTTTGGTGATCACATCAAGTAAGTAAACGACTAAAGAAAAAGAAGATACATGAAATGAATTACTTTTTGGTATGTATGTATTTATTTGTTATTCTCACCAGCTGCAGCATCTCTACATAATTTCCATCAATTGTCTTGTCGTCAAAAAGTTTGAATTCTTTCGCAAAAAAATTAACGGTGATCCACCAGGCACAAGTTCCATCACAATCAATTTTGGTTTTTCATGGTTCATGGAGTTCAAATTTGTATAACCATGTTCATGAAAAAAATCACCATTAAAAAACACATAGAGGAACCTGTATGCGTAGTTTGAGGGTGCTTTTCCAAATTAAAACTTTTGATAAAAAGATTTAAATGCTACTTGTAACAGCATCAAGTGCTGATTCCAGAAAAGTATCATTTATCTATGTACGATTTACCGTTAGTCAGATACATGCCAAAACGTTTTCCAACATCCTTACTTTTTTCTATCAAGAAGAAAAATCAAAAACATTTTCGAGTGTATCTTAGCACCAGTAAGCCTTAAGGAGATGGTTAATACCTTTTTGGAATCAGTAATTAACCCTTCAAAAAATAACTTTTGGGATTCTCATATTGCAACCTGTTAGCGTGGTTTAAGGGTGCTTTTTCAAATTAAAGCTTTTGAGCAAGAGATTTAAATGCTACTTGTAACAACATTGGGGCATATTCATAGTCAAATTTTAGAACCGAGTCCAACTGGCCTCGAGTCTAAAGTTAACACACAGGTTAGAAACAGCTGCTATTCATAGAGAATTTTGCAGCTCTGTTTAGTAAAAAACAGAAATCTACTACAATTTTAGTAGTAACGAATTTCTTGTTGCTCTTATGTTCCCGAGCTAGGAATATAATGAATGTTATTCACAGGAATGTTTTTTTCAATTTATTATGTTCAATATTATTTCTTTTAATTTAAAAACAAATTATTCACTTTATAATTTATAAAAACTGAAAACTTGAATTGATTGTAAGCTGGGGCCCATAGAGAAAAGACTTACCTAGAGAACCGACTCGAGGGGTTCGTTCGCTATCGCCCTACAAGCTGATTAAGGCAACAGAGGTGTGAATGCGTTAGTTATCCAATGCATTTCTTATGGGATCGAGCATCTGTGGATGTATTAGTTGTTGCTTTAGCTCAAATTGCTCAAATTGCTCAGTCCCCTTTAAAAGAAAAATCCGTTGAATTCAAAAATTGAAAACAATTATAGTTTTTTTGTATAAAAATGCGTGTTTCGACTCACTTTCAGTGTATATTGGTCTAAATATAACCTTTTGTGGCTTTTGGCATTCAAATTCTATAGTTTTATATTTGTTTAGGGTAAAAAAAAGTAAATTTAATCAAAAAGTATAACACGTCCTAAATTTTGATAGTGCGTACGCGCCGATTTTAGCCCAGCTTTGACGTATTGGAAGCTTTTCTCCTATAAAAAAAAAAACTAAATGTCAGATTGGACTACAAAAACAACTAATGGACTTTTTGTTATTTGTCAAAAATGACAGACTTACTGAGGTTTGTATTTTGTGTATTTTGCTTTAATATTTTTGCAAATTGTTTTTATTAATTTATTATTCAACCAATTCAACAGGTTCATCAACAAAAAAAATATCAAATTCAGCAACAACAGCAACAAAAGCAAACATCTGTCTCCAATTACCAAAACAACAGCATATTGTTACGATAGGGCCGCGCGTTCCTGCAGGAAATACACTAGATTCCTCGCCAGCTTTATCGGCTGCTGGTTCGGAGGTACCGAGTCCATTTGGCGACCGAAAATCAAATGTGATAAAGAATATAACCCAAGAGACCCAAGTAAGTTTGATTATTTTCATATTCTCGCATTTGATAATGTTTTAATCACATACATACATATTTCTCTTTCTTAGCAAATAATTCCACAAAAAGTTGTCCAATTCAATCCGAAACTTGATCCTTTAACAACACTTTCAGAATATTGTGTTGTAAGGCGGTGTGCGCAACCTGAATACACTTTCTTCAAATCAAAATTCTCCAAGTTGTTCCACATGTCCATGAAAGTATTTACTCTACGTATCCCAATGAGTATCCAAACGAAAATTTGGCTAAATTCTCTTGTGCCAGTATGCCGAAAAGTATTGGAATCTTTACATTACTCATTGTGTTACGACAACTGAAATTTGGGATCGTCTTTTTGGCAAGGAATACAGCGAAGAGTTTGATAATCTCATGAATGAAATCGATTTGCACATGTTGACTGAAAAGACTCGTCCAGTATCGGTAGCTTGCAAACAGATTTATTTGGTTTGCATTGCAGAATGTTGGCATCGTGTGCGTTTGGATAAAGTAGATAAATTAAATGCCATTGGGCAGTGCTTCTTTATTGATTTCGGTGATGAAGACTGGGTGCCGGTCAGTCAATTGTACATATGTGAAAAGAAGTTCTTGAAACTTGCCCACAAGCAGTTTCGTTTAGTTTGTTCGGTTTGGAAGACTTTGCTGGCAATCCAAACGCCAAGCGACACTTGGACGAAATGCTGGCTAACAAGAGTGTGGTAGGAGAAATTTTAACGAAGGACTACGTCTACTTAGCCGGCAACGCAGAGGGTAGTATAATTAATATACAGGTTGTCCTGTATGATACATCATCGCAGGAGGATGTTAATTTAAATCCCTTGGTTCTGCATCAAATCTGTGATTATACTCCCCCACCGGAAATTAAACGAACTGGTCTAACAACTCAGGAACTGTGAGTTGCAATATGTTCAGGTTTGTATCTATATAAACTTCTTCTGTTCCAAAATAACATTCATAATGATTACTTTTTCTTCTTTATTTAGAAACTCATAAATCAACTTATAGAGTCTAAATTCAAGAAAGACCAGCATAAAGTGACCCTAGCTGAAATTCAAACCTCGACTGTGTTTTTAATTTGTGATAAAACAACAAATCGGTGTAATCGTTGAGAAAGAATTCACACAGGTAATGACTTAATTCCAACTGCCACTAACATAATCAAATTAGTTACAAATTAATTTGTTTGTCCTTTTGCAGAATCATTACTTATTAAAGAATTTCATTTTATTTTACAGGTGAAAAGCCTTACGCGTGTTCGGTGTGTCCTAAGGCCTTTAATCAACGTGTTGTATTTAGAGAACATATAGGCTCCCATCATTCTGGACTGGATTTCAAAAGGCAGACATATTACTGCCGGTATGCTCCAATATCCTGCCAGCATCGAAAGAGTTGATTCAGCACTTAACTTTTAAACAAACAAATAATGTAACACGTTTATTGTTTCATTAATTTTTATTGATATAAAGTTATGCATACATTGTACATAGGTAAAGATGTAAGAAAAACAAGGCTTTTTTTGTAAAATATATTCCAATTTGCAAATAAAAGAAACATGACATATTTATGAATTTCATTCTTGATAAACAGGTTTTGCTATCATGGTAATGTTAGTACTGACGACTGGTAGATCTGGTCATATTTTTGAATAAAAAAAAAGTCTCAGAAACGAGTGAACAATGTCTGTCCATATTGTCAGAAACTTTATTCGAATTGAGATCAAGTTAGTGTTGGCGGTAAATTTAAAAATATTTTTTGTAAACACCCTAGTGTATGTGCTAGGATTCCATCTTGCTGCATACATCTGAATTTAAATGAGAAGAATAAAAAAGACAACAAATTGTAACCTGGTAAGCGTAGTTTAGGAGTGCTTTTCCAAATTAAAACTTTTGAGTAAAAGATTTAAATGCTACTTGTAACAGCATTAAGTGCTGATTCCAAAAAGGTATCATTCATATCTGTACCATTTACGGTTGGCCAGATACACTGCAAAACGTTTTCCAACATCCTTACTTTTTTCTATCAAGAAGAAAAATCAAAAACATTTTCGAGTGTATCTTAGCACCAGTAAGCCTTAAGGAGATGGTTAATACCTTTTTGGAATCAGTAATTAACCCTTCAAAAATGAGTACACAAATTAGTTGAAAAAAAATCACCTTAAAAAAAATTCACTTTTGGGACTCACATAGAGGAACCTATGTATTCGTAGTTTGAGGGTGCTTTTTCGTATTAGAACTTTTGAGTAATATATTTTAATGCAACTTGTAACAACATCAAGTGCTGATTCCGAAAAGGTATCATTCATCTCTCTACGACTTACCGTTGGCCAGATACACTGCAAAACGTTTTTCATTTTTCTTCATAATGGCAAAAAGTGAAAAAGTTGGAAAACCTTTTGCAGTGTATC